>OX465288.1:187890107-188492607 GCA_949987695.1 Merzomyia westermanni
TATTGAAAACAAAAATGACAAATTCAGAAAATTAAAGGCATTTCGGTTCATTGTTATTTAAGTTAAATGATTATTGTTGCTTTTGTTCTTTCTTAAAATTTGTTGTTACTTGGTGCTTTCGATCACTTTGTGTACAGCCATACATACATACAGATGTAAATATACATTGGCAGTTGAACGCATCTACTATATGTGTGTATATGATCATCTTAATTTTCCTTCGATTTAAATTAAATTCAAGTTATTTAAAAAATTCTACAATGAGTCACGTTAGTAGAACTTTTTTGTGTTTTAAAAGAGCGCCCTTCAACATATTTTTCGATTTAATCTTTTCAAATTCTCATTTTCTAGTCAAATGAATTTATAGCGCTAGCATCGTAGCTTTATATTTTTATTTAAAATTGTATAAGAAATATAGCTTATCTCATGAAACCGCTTATATTTATGAAAAACATTTGAGAAAAGTTTTATTGACACTACTGTATTTTACTGGGGAAAAAATAATACACGGACTTAAAAAGTATACTTGACTTCAGCAAGAATTCGATGAAAACTGAATTCAAATTCATGCCGAAGTTTTTGAGTGATGCGCGTACAAACTCACAGACAGACAGACATCAATTATAAGAAGTGCTTTTTAAGGCTGCTCTTACTCTAAAAAAGACTCATCATTTGTGTTTTGCATTTATGTCTTTAACTTTTTATAATGTAAACATCGGCGTACTACAATTTTATTATATCGACGGCTGCATTGAAGATCGTGTTCTTTTAAAATTTTTTTTTCAAAAACGTTTTATCCAAGAATTTTTTTTCTATAATACTCTATTTCAAAAAATTTTTCCAGAACCAACTATCTAGGAATACATTTAAATAAGTTACTATCTCAATAAAGTTTCGATATATTTTCAGTTTTCATAGGGCGTTTTTGAAAAAGAAAAAAATCCGGGATCGAACGTTCTTCCAAAATATTTAGAAATACTAAGATGTATGTAAAGACTCTATTTATGCTCTTACGAACACATGCAGGAGTTGTGGTTAGCAAAAGGGCTTTTGATATCATACTTGTAGCTTTCATATTATTCATATGATACCAAATATTTATATTAGGGTGGGTTAAAAAATAATTTTATTGTTTGGGATTTGAATTTGTATCTAAAAAAATAAAATTTCAATTTAATGTTAAAAACATTTATCTCAACATTTGAACATTGAAGTGGCCTCGTCATTTTTGAAATACATAATTTTTCAAATGTGTTAGTTCCAACAACCAGTTTTTTAAGTTGTTCTAGAATCTGTGCTTCAATTGAAAGTCGGAACTTGAAAAAATTGTCATCTATTTATTTTTGTAACTTCCCTGTCGAGTGAGTCGAATTTGACTCACATGGGTGCATTGTTATAAGTTAAATGAGTCATTTATGACTCATTTTTGTTTTAAAGTTCTGAAAGATTTATTTTAGTAAGTGCTAAGTTATATAAGTTAAATGACGAACAGAATAAAACACAAATATTAAAATTATAAGAAACAAGTAAGGAAAGGGCTGTCTTCGACTGTGCCGACGACTTTACACCTTTCATGAGCACGTATCACGGTTTTAAGTGTCCGATCCTTACTCACGATTAGTACAAACTCTGCAAAACTGTTAATTTAAAGATACATAGATGGATTTATTGGAAAAATCGATTGTAGGGAAGCTATATGTTATGTTGGTCCGATCTATGTGATTTTCACTATACACATTACATATATAATATGTACCAAACCTGCAAAATTTTGTGTTCCTAGCTTTTTAATTGCAATAGTTATAGGCCAAAACCCCTTTATCGAAACAGTCCATTGTATGGGAGCTATGCATTGTATCGGTCCGATCATGCTGGTTCCGATAAATGATTAATGCTTTACAAAATGGCTGCCTCTTACCAAATTTCATATCTCTAAGACTGAGGGACTAGTTTGCGTTCAAACAGACAGACGAACGGACAGACGGACGGCTAAATCCACTCAGCTCATCGCCCTGATCATTTCGATATATTTATTGGTGGGTCTATCTCTTATACCATTCCGTGTTCATGAAAGGTACAATAAATAAAACGCTAAAACGCGTTGTGAGTCATGTAAACTCCACTTGGTGGACAACGACTTATACAGGGTTACATCAATATAAGAGCCCTTGATCGGATAGAACACGAGTCATTCCTATAGTACAGCCTGTTGCGGGAATGATACTTGGTCTTGCCAATTAGTTGAAGGAAGTTTGAAAAGTTTCCTTTTAAGCACTTTTTTGAAAAATATGAGGGCCCAGCTGCCTCTTCTTGATACTCAGCTGTATTTTTCAGCACTTCCAAGATGTCAAAAACTCGTACTTACACGTGCATATACCACGCGCTCGACCAAAGTATTGAGGAGTTTTGCGGCTCGGAGTACTAACAACACTGACTAAAAAGTTGGAGAGCTGCTGTAGTACGAGAAAATGGTTTAGGGGGCAGTGGAAGTCTGCCAAAGATGACTTGTCGCTATCGACAGTTTGCTAGGCACTGAAATGAAAATTACACTTTAATTGAGATCACGAATTAAGCGACCATACACAATGAATTGACTTGACACTGCTAACTATTAATTATATCAGATTTAAGTATACAAAGTCAAATTCTTAAAAGTGGTAAAGTGAAAACTGTTCTATAGTGATGGTTATGGAAATATATTGTTTGAAAAATGGTCTTTCTAGTGTTAATAAAATAAAATCAAATTCGGAGCTTTTTCTTAAACATAAATAAATTAAATCCATAAATAAGTAGCTAGGTAGAGAAAAAATCAAATAAATGCATTTATTTTTTAATTACAATATAAGAGGGTTTTAAACAAAATTACAGGACGCAATTAATAGGTGTATTTGATGAGTTTGGTGGGCTCCTTCAAATTTCATTTTTCCTCAATTAAATAAAAATTTAATTTTTTTATAAAGTACTTATTTTCTTCAACCCACCTTAATGCATAAAAACCCATCAACTTTTTTTTTAACACAATAACACTAATTAAACTTATTGCAATCTCCAATAATAAAAATTTCCTGCCGATTAGTGTACAAATGACTACGCAGCAATGAAGCCTACACAAAAGTATTCACTTCTGCAAAACGTAAATAGTACAAATGTATAGAACTGTCAACGACCAGCTGTCACGCTTGACGCTGACATTATCTTTTGCATCAATTTTTCAACAAATTAATAACGACAAATTGTTGTCAACGCAGAAAAAAGCCAAACATATATAGGCATATACAAAAACAAAAGCGCTTGCATGAGTGCGAAGACTAAATGGTTTGAGAAAAAAGAAATGTGTTGGTACTTGTATGAGAACGTTATTATGTATAGATTAAGCGAATAGGTGAATGCTAAAACAAAAACAAACAAAAACAAACAAAAAAACGAAAGTATAAAATCCCTAGAATAATTATTATTACAACAATAACATGCACTTATGCGCCCATATGTATGCGGCTACACACATAAACGTACCTTAAAAGTTATATGATCACGCGACAAAGAGCAATTTTGTAGGCACATTCAACCACACCAAAGGCACACAGACATACTTATATTGGACAAGACAACAATGATAATTGCTTGCTTAATTTCATTTTAATAACATTTTTCATTACTAATTACTTACATAAATATATAGGCGTAGGCACAACAAATAGCGCAAGCTACTACAATGACATTACTATTGTGCGTAAATGAATATGGACATAATTAAATTCTAATATGACTCTCGGTATGGAGAATTTCTGCGTTTCGACTTGCTGGTAGACAAATGTGAGTTTGCATTCCGCTCTTTTCGCTGTCTACTATTTAGCTCTTCAAAACTGTAATAAATCTTTAATACCTATCTATTTTTTTTTTCTTTTTCCTTTCTATAATTTCATTAATGTTTTAATTGTCCCGGTTCGAAATGTTCAACGCATTTTCCTTGTCAGTCTTACTATCTCATTACGAAGTCACCTAAGGTTCGTGTATTAAATTTGCAGTAGAATCCCGTAACAGTTAGTAAAAGGTATTGAAAATAATCATTCACACACTCAAAAAATTTGCCAAGTTATCCCAACCCCAAAGGTTTTCTTTAATAGCATTCGACGATTAAGTTTAACAAAGCCATTCATGAAAAATATTTCAAAAAACATCAAATGTGTAAGAGATGTTTCCATTGTATTACAAAAAACTTTCATTTTATTTAGCAAAAGCTTAATTTTATTTCAGTAAGACTTTAATGTATTTTACAATAACACAAATTTATTTTAACTAAGCATAAGATGTCTTTCACAGAACCTCAAATGTATTTGAGAAAATAGGAAAGGAATTTGAGAAGAAGTTTAAATATATTTTAAAAAAACTCAACTGTTTTTTTAGATAGAAACATATGGGCTTTCATAAAACCTTTATTTTCTTTTAAATTCTTTCATAATATCTCAAATGTGAAACGCTAAATGTATTTCAGATTTTGCAAATGTATTTCAGAAAACATCAATTTTAACTTAAATTCTTTCAGAGAAGCTCAAATGTGAAACGTTTAATGTACTTCAGATTTTCTAATTGTATTTCAGAAAACCTCAGTTTTGTGTTAGGAGATCTCAAATAAATGTTTATTAAAGTCAATTGTATTTCAGAAATCCTCAATTTTATATCAGAAAATCTGAAAATATATTGGGGAAAGCGCAAAGGAATACCTCAATTTTATTTCAAATATGTATTATTAGGAAAAGTCAAGAATATTTCAGAAAACCCTAAATCCTTTTTCGATATTCTAATTCTATTTAAGGAAACTTTATAGTTCAGAAATACTCGAATGCGGGAAAAATGAAATGTTTTAAAAAGAGCTGAAAAAGTGTTTGGCGAAGTTTGAAATTAGGGTAATTGTTGTTGGAGCAGTGTTCGAATTTTTGTGTTTCTTTGTTAATTGATATTGAAATGTGTTTCAGAAAACCTCAATAGAATTTCAGAAAAGTTTAAATGTGCGAATTTGTTTAAAATTTATTCAGAAAATTTGAAAATATATATGGAAAAGCGAAAATGTATTTCAGAAATCCACAAATCTTTTCAAGATATACCAAACTCTATTTAAGGAAAACTCAACTTAATTTCGAAACAACTTAACTTTTAGGAAAACTCAAATACATTAGAAAAATTTTAAATATATTTCTCATTTTCTAAAATACATTTAAACTTTCTCAAAAGGAATGTGGGTATCCTGAAATAGTCTTGGATTATTTCTACTTTTAATAACAGTCTGTACCTTGTATCCAAAGTAACAGGTATTTGAATTTTTGTCTATCACTCTGTACGTTTGTACGCGCATCACTTAAAAACTGCTAAATATAATTGAATGCAACTTTACCGTTCTATTACTTAGCGTTTCACTTACAATTTGAGATATGCTTCATTTCGATAACACAATCTATTTCGCGGTTATCGATAAATATGTGGAACAGGGTGACCCAAAATTTATTAGTACAATATGAGTATCAAACAAAAAGTGCTAATGAGTGCTGGAATAATCGATATAATAAAGTTCCATATCTTAACTTGTTTCTGAGATATAATGATTTTGATTTGCCTTTTTCTTTCTTCGAATTAATCATCTATCGCAGCTTTCCCTTGTATAATAAAGTTGATATTTCTTGCAGGTTATTGGCATGCTTTTCTTTTCTGTTTTCCTGCTACAACACTCACAAGCCCACACACTTTTGTGTCTCTATTGTTTTCATTGTAATTATCAGCACCAAAGAATCCTACACATTCAATGTTAACGTATTTAAATGCAATTACTTTTCACTGCGTTGAGTTTTGAGTGGTGCGCTTACAAAAAATTAAGGAGAAGGTGTGAAGGGGACCGTACTAAATGTACTAACTAAATGTGCTTAAAACGCTATGTAGCACCTCACCTCACACATTGTCGTGACATATCATCAGCGCGTGAATGCCAAATAACACCTTTTTGTCCTAATGTACATAGATCTATGAATGTTACAATAGTTTGCTTTTTCCTGCTTTTTGTTTTTGTAGTCTGTTGTCATTACAAATATATTGTTGGCAGTGTTGCCGTTGTTTGTTGTTGCCTATTATTACTATACTCATTGCTATTACACTCATTTGCTATTGTAGAGTTCCTTAGTTGTTTGTTGTTGTATTAGTTTTTATTGTGAGCTTTAGCGTTATTCTGCTGATGATGATTGCCGCTTGGCTGTCATAAAGATCTTTTATCAAATCATTAATGGATTGTGTCATACACGTTGAACAGGAGGGCAGCACTCTTACCTATTTAAAATGTGTTTAGATATAAAAATATATTTGGCGAAAGTGTGAAAGAAGATTTTCATAAACGCCTTTGACGTTAGAAGTATTCTGGAGCCAATAGCAGCAAGATAAGAGGATCACAGTTTATGAGAATGGTAAGGTAATGCTGTGCAACTCTCATTACCAACCTTCTTCTTGCTATACGGCCTAGATGGTTGTACCGGGTCCTTATCCGCCAACGGACTCTCAACATCGACAATACTTCTCAGAACCTTCAAATATTTTTTTGCCGCTTATTATATGTCGTTGTTTTTTGGAGTGCATCTTTGCTTTTTCCAATTCATTTGCTAAATCATTTGTTTTGTTTACTTTTTTGCTTTTCTCCACTAATCAGTATCAGCAGTTTATGTGCCTCGTTCTATTGGCTTCGAAACTGTTCCACCTTGCGGTAAAGGTTTTTATTCTCCTTTTTTATTATCGTCCTAAAATCTGAACAAATTCTTGTGCTCAAGTTGGTACTAAACAAAACATAGCCTACAGTCAGAATTAAACTTAGTTTTAGCTATTAATTTAAAACTGAAATATATTAATTTAATGCTCAAATTAAACTAAAAATTTTATTAAATTTTATCATCCATATTTTAATTAAATTAAATTGTTAAAAAAAAACTTTTACATGTAAATTAAATTCTATGGAATTTGTAGCTAACGCAAAAAATACACGAAAGCCCAACATAAAAAGAGTGATTAAATATTTACAAATGATTTTGGTATGTATTTACATAGACTTTTTATATTTAAGCAAATTTCATTGTGGTTTTTAGTATTTTAATTAAATTAAAAAGCGGTGAAGGGCTATGCTGCACTATTGACAGATAGAAGCTTGGAACTTTAAATTACCTCCTCCTTGACTTACCCGCATCAACAGCGAATATAATGCCAGGCTAGTAATTTAACAGAGAATAACTTTTACCAGCAAGTACTACTTTGGACTAAGTTGGCAATACAGAAGTGAAGCCCTCACTCGACGCAGAAATACAACAGTTTAGAAGTATTTTAAGACAACAGCACTGATGTATAACTTGAAATCAGGGATAAAACTGAAAGAAGCTCTGATCGCACTAGCAGTATTTGAGCAAAGTTCGCATTAATACTTATTGACCTATTGATCACTAGAGAGAGGCCAGACTAAAATGTAGAAAACCAGGCAAGGCATGAATTGTTCAACTTTTGCTGTTTCCAATTGGATTTATTTATAGTTGACGAGAACTTACTGGCGTGTTATGATATGCAGCGGTTAGATCCGATCAGGTCCATTAATCGAAAACGAAAAGAGATAAAATATCATAAAACCGCAGCACGGGTTACACGTACAATAATCACCTTCAAAAATAGAAAGAAGAATGTACAAGAAAAAAATTCCAGCATAAATGATCTAAATATAGAAGAAAAGTCTAAAAATAGACAGAATGCCTTGCGATAAAAACTATACGAATTCGTCTGACTAGAAATCGTGGCTGCTTTCAAAATAGTTCTACATAGACTATACATATTTGTCGCTTTTCAGTTCTTCCATTGAAATGAAAATAATAATTTAATAATAATTATTATCATCTGCTGTTGGGATCGTCGTAAAACTTACAAAAATATGTGAAATGGACAGATTGAAAAAAAAAAAAACATATCATAAAACCTGTGCACGAGCTACAAGGTACGTGTAACCTCTACGTAAGCAAGTCCTGATACGCCCTTTTCGTGTGGTAGCTGCTACACGTGAGTCACGTGTTTTAGGCCACCCTGTACAAGCAACAACAACACATACAAGTTTTTTGTATAATACGTTGTTTCAAATAATTTAACATAATAAAAAAATTACACATTTTGTTAATTTATAAAGCTGGAAATAAGCATGGATGTTATATTTTTTTTTTGTTTTTTTTTTTTTTGTTTGTTTACTATGCGTTGTCTCTTTCATGCTGGCATATTAAAATTTTAATGCAATTTTGTGCATGTCAAGCATGCTTTAACAAACATGCATAACACAAAAACAGCTACAAAAAAGTATTTTAATAATCAGAAAAAAAATTAACTATATGCTGAAAAAAATAAAAGAGCTTATTTTGAGTGAGATTGTCAGAAACAAATAAATGCACAGCCTAAAAAAAATGCAATAAAGAAATGGCGTACGACATAAAAACCGGGCGCAATGCTTAATTACATTTTTGTCTGTGTTAATAAATTCTTTAATATGCATACATATAAGCGCTTGCTTTATACTTCTTTTTTATTTTAAGGTATTTTTATAAATATATTAATTTTGGATTTTGCTGGTTAGTTTTGCTGACAGTAAGCAAAATATGCCACATGACTTTACAAGTAAAACAGTTCGAAATTTTTATGTTTTTATGGCCGCTGCTTGAATTTCAAAGAGATAAATCCAAAAAGAACTCTAGAATAAGATCATTAAAAACACATAATTCCAATTAAGCGCATATTTTTATATTCGTTTTTTTGCTAGTTTTTTTTGTTCATCCTTTTTCGGTGAACATAATGCCCTTATTCTCTGCTCAAAAAAGTGTAAAAAAAGTTGAGCAAAAAAGCGGCAACGACTTTACCGGTTGATAATTAAATTTGCTAATTATTCATACGTTTTGTTTAAATTGAGGTTCCCTTTTTTCTAGTTTAATAAATACGAAAACTAATTTCTTTACTGATTTGTAGGTACACGATTAAAAATTTCAAAACAAATTTGAATAACATATTCGTGACTATAAATTAGCTCAAGACGAAGAATAATAAGTTTGCGTAATATGAAAGTTATTATTGTTTTTACTATATTATTTCTTATTTTAACTTATTTTATTTTATTTTATCTTATTTTATTTTATTTTATTTATCTTATTTAATTTGAATTTATTTTATTTTAGTTTATTTTATGTTATTTAATTTAATTTTATTTTTTCTTTTATTTTATTTTATTTTAATTTACTTTATTTTACTTTATTTATCTTATTTTGTTTATTTTATTTTATTTATCTTATTATAGTTTGTGTAATATGAAAGTTATTATTGTTTTTTTTATATATATTTTTTTTATTTTAACTTATTTTATTTTATTTTATCTCATTTTATTTATCTTATTTTATTTGATTTTATTTTATTTTAGTTTTTTTTATCTTGTTTAGTTTAATTTAATTTAATTTTGTTTTATTTTATTTTATTTTATTTTATTTTATTTTAGTTTATTTTATTTTATTTTTTTTTTTTTTTTTTATTTTATTTTATTTTATTTTAGTTTATTTTATCTTATTTCATTTTATTTTATTTTCTTTTTTCTTTTATTTTTTTTTTATTTTAATTTACTTTATTTTACTTTATTTATCTTATTTTGTTTATTTTATTTTATTTATCTTATTATAGTTTGTGTAATATGAAAGTAATTATTGTTTTTTTTATATACATTTTTTTTATTTTAACTTATTTTATTTTATTTTATATCATTTTATTTATCTTATTTTATTTGATTTTATTTTATTTTAGTTTATTTTATCTTATTAAGTTTAATTTAATTTAATTTTGTTTTATTTTATTTTGTTTTATTTTATTTTATTTTAGTTTATTTTATTTTATTTTATTTTATTTTATTTTATTTTATTTTATTTTATTTTATTTCTGTTTTATTTAATGTTTTTTAATTTTATTTTTTTTAAATTCTTATTAAGTTTAATTTAATTTAATTTTGTTTTATTTTATTTTGTTTTATTTTATTTTAGTTTATTTTATTTTATTTTACTTTATTATATTATTTCATTTAATTTAATTTTATTTTTTTCTTTTATTATTATTTTTTAAGTTATGTTATTTTGTTCATGGCTATAAGAGAGTTTCAAATTCAAACCAAAAATGTCTTATCAAGAGGTTTAATTTAAAACCCTTTTACAGTTATAAAGTTAAACAGAAAAAAGGTAAAAAGATAATTTTCAAATGCTTCAAAATGTTCAGCAAATAATAAAAAATGCTCCAGCATTTTCCTAAAACTTTTTTGTGCTACTATACTACAGCTTAATAAATTTATATCCATAAACAAACAATTAAAAATTTTTATTTGAAGTGAAATTTAATAGAAATTGAAAAGCCACATAATAACGCGATAACACAAAGCAATAACATTAAACATTTAGTCAATAACAAAAAATCACGCATTGAATGCGCAAAACCCGCGCACGTCGGCTTAATGATGGCCGTGTGAATAAGTGTGACAAAGCCAACAATATTGTTATATTCGTTTTATTATTGGTAGTTATGTGATAAATTTTTTTTCGCCAGTCAACTTTATTTTTTATTTACATAAAATTGTTTGTTTTTTTCACTTGCTACATATTAATTTTGCATATTTGCAACATCACAACCAATTAAAATGGAACCATCTTGTCGAGGAGTGGAGTGTGGCGCTATGACCACCGTTCAATATCACAAAGCGCTATAAACTTTCGTGCAGGTAACACGGGGCGTACACGTGCCGTGTGCTTTCTATACGCTCTACGTCTGAACACGTACATATACATTCTACATACATCCATATATATGTATATGGGAAGTCAATCTGCATTTTTTAATATTTTTCGTTTATTAATTTTTTATAAGCATTTTTTTGTTGCCAACCTTGCGGTTATAATTATAAATCTTTAATTTTATCTGGCGTAGCTCTTAATTCAAAGTGACCGTTTTAAAATTTTTTAACTTGATATTGAGAATTGCATTCGTTTTAATTCCTTTTACTTCAGTATACCTAATAAAAGTAAAAAAAAAGAAGAAATTTTACTAAATAAATTTTGCTTAAGCTCTGACCGAGCTGTACCCTTGATTTGGTCTAATTTATTTTTTCATTCTAATAGCAAGCTGGAAGTAAAAGATTTCTTAATCATCGAAGGTATGTCTTCAAACTGGGATAAAAAAAGCAGCTGGTGAAAAATTTTAAAATTTTCATTTTCAGTTGGCGTCACTTGTCTCTAAATAGGGCAGGCTTTGCTGTTCGCTTAGTAGCTATGTCTCCTCGAGTCAGAAAACTCAATAACTTAATAATTTCGAAATGATTTCTGAGTATGCATCAGAATTATTCTAAACCGACGACATCCTATTTCCAATTTATTAATTGTCGCCCATTTTCTTTAATGTATTCCTGCCTTTTAAAAGAAAACATTTTTACATATAAATATCTGCATGTGTGTAACAGCAATTTACTTTGCTCATCTCACTTTTTCGCATATCCACTTAAAAGCCATTTAAATTATCAACAAAAACCCATATAAGTTGCACATACTCAGTTTGGACGGTCTTGGAAGTCATACTCCACAACGGCTGAGTGATACCTGATTACATACATCCATACTTATGTATGAATGGAGCGTACGGGAAAGGTCAAAAAAGCCTTTTAAACATTTACAATACCGCTTAGTTCACATCATCAGTTATGAGCTTTTGTAGCTAAAATTTACTGACTTCTAAGATGATTAGTTATATTTTAGGGCAAACTTGCAACAACATTAAACAACACAACTCTTCCAACTTAACTCATATTTTAAAATGTTAAATGAATAAATCAGAACCTGTGCTTGATCAATTTTACAAAAGTAATTTATGCGCTTTTGTATGTTCACTGCCAATATGCATTTATAGGAGATGCATATTGAAATATATAGACTGGACTTCAGGTCACTAGATAAAAGCAGTGGAGCTTCATAAGTAAATTTGCATTGGCCGCTGCTCTTCTAGACAATCGCGTACGAACTATGTATTATCAATTTTGCGCCAATTTCGTGCCAAAATGGTTTGAGTCAACGATTAGGTACTCTGCGTTATTAGCCACTATTCGTGTTATACATGTTGGTTAGTTTTTTTGTTTTTGTTTTTGCCACTGAAAGAGCACTTCTTTTACTTACTACCATGTGCTTGGAGTCAATCATTTTATCGCGCCCCTACTTTTATTTAAATTTTTGTTTGAATGGTCTTCTTTTTTGACTTGCTTCTTTCTTGCATTTCCTCGGCAAAATCCGGGCACTTAAGCGCAGTTAAGAGTAGTTTTTTCGCCTGTGAAGCAAGACTTATAAATGTTCTATTTTTTCTCCGATACTTTCGTGCAAACACATTGTTTTGTGCTGTTGTTATGCGCAAAATTTCATGGGTATGTAACCTATTTGTAGGCAGTTTTGTTGGTAATACAACTACTTCGAAGCTTTTGGAGCGCTAAGATAGCTTCGCGGTTTTTAAAAGCTATCTTACTTGCTTTTTTTTCATACGAGACCGTATTCGTCTGTCAATCGAGGTGCGAAAGAATAGCTGCTCTATGATATTTGTCATCAGATTCAATCAATGCCAATCACCTAGCATCTATTTCATATTAACCATATAAAACGAAATTTCAAAGTTTACAAAAAGTTCAGGAAAGTTAATTATTGTTTCAAAAATGTATATCAAAACTTTAATAATTTTGGGCAGAATTTTTAGAAAATTTTTGAGTGCGTAGTTTTGTAGACCAATCATGTGGTTACTGTTATAGAATTCGTTATATTTTAAATGAAAATTATTAAGATCTCAGCTTCTTCTTATTACGTCAAATGATATCCATTTTAATTTCACTACTATTATATTGAACACAGCTTTGCATCACCTTGTATACATATATATCATACAAATCTAAAAGCCTGGCCTGCCTAAACGTTTCAACCCATTTTAAATAACTTGTTTTTTAAATTTGTAATTATTTTCTGCATGAAATGTTTTTGATTTTCATTTAAGTTACTTTTGTGTTACTCTGTGTTGGGATTTTTGTGAGAAATTAACATAACATGCTCTCTTATGAGGGCTTTTACGAGTATGAGGATTCAAACAGAATGGTACATATAGTTTTCTCACTTTCTCTAAAGGGAACTCAATTGCTTTTACTTAGTATTCAAAGAAGAAAAAGATTTTTTATGTACGAAAATGAGTTAATTTTTTTCGCAAGCAATTTTTTCAAAATCTTAACCTTTTTTAGTTAAGGATTTTCTTCAAGAATTTCACGGTATTTTTTTTTTTGAAAGACAGATTCTGTACCTACTATAAATATTTCTCCTTTAGCAAACTTTGTGTAAACTCGGAATGAAGTTATATGAGATTATTCGCCAGCACCAAAAAAAAGTGGGATAAGGCAACCAAGAGCGAAAGTTAAGCGATAGAAAAACATACGTTAATATTACTGAGTGCAAAGAGAGCTTTTATCAAATGCGTGTGCCTCGGTCTGTGTCACAGTTTCAAACGCAGCGCTCACGGGCTATTAAAAGAGCAACTCTGGTAAGCATATCATGAGGCAAGTTTGCTTTGTGACTATAAACTAGCAGTAGCAGTGGTCAAGTCATATTTTTCAACTTGTGAACAAAAGATAAAGCACTGTGGTGCATAATTTTTCAATTTTTCTAATGCATAGTGGTTGCTGCCATGGCAACTTTATTTACAACGAGAGCAACAACATGTTGTTTAGAATGAAAAAATGGAAAAATCTTAACACCAGCAGCACATTCAACGGTATTTGCATACAGCTGTAGGTATGCGTGTACGAGCAACAACATGCTGTTGAGTGCGCTTTTAGCCACAACAACACCACCAGCACTTCATATTAATGACTTTGTGCTGTTATAATCTGTACAACAACTATGCAATTGCAACTGGACTTAGTCGTTGATGGGGCAAGTAAACTTGTATTTGGCAAAACAAAAATGTTCGTAAGCTTGTTTGTGGTAGCAGCATCAGCAGCAGACTCTCGAAACGTGGCAGATGCGTCCATGCTTAGCGATTGGCCAAAGCTTTTGCTGAAGAATTCAAGCAGTGGCAGTAGTATGTATGTTAAATTATGTGTAATATGTGTAAACTAGCTTTTAAAAACAAAAAAAAAGCGGCGAGCAGGCAATGCAAAACTATTTCTCACTAATGCAATGGTTTTTGAAGAAGTCTCAAGAGGTGCATGCAGCCTTACAATTAGCTACAGCTTAGCTGCAAGTGTGGCAATAACATTACAAAAAGATATGTTGCAAGAAATATGTTGTAACGTTAATGCGATTAAGTTTTAATTGGAAATTTTTTCACTTCAAAGTTGTAGCGTACTAATTACGCTGTCAGCTTAAAAAAAAATTAAGAAATTTTTTTGTGTGTTTTTTTCAGAGCTCGAAAAGGATTTATTGTTTTGGCTAGTTGTGAACGAGCTATTATTTTTAATAATTAATAAGTTAGTTAACAATGTGTGACGTACGTATGTAGGTGGTGAAATGACAAAGCTTACAAGAAAAGTAAATGTAAAGAAAATGTTTCAAAAGCTAACTGAAGCTTACAAAACACTGAGTTTTCATTTACAAAATGTGTGAAAGTAAGCGTTATGGAATAAAAGGGTTCGATTATATGCCAGGAATTTGTAAATGATTGAAGCTAACTTTTTATAAATGTTTTTTGAAACCTCTAACTAATATACTTCTCATCGCTTTAGTCGCTTCGCTAAAATAAAATGTATATGAAAATCATAACTGCAAATCTAACCGACAGCTATGACTTCTGCTTTTTCGTCGTCATACTTATACTTAAACTTTTCTAAAACAAACTGAAAAAAGAACTACAACTTTGTTGAATTTTTGCCAACGTTTGCATTTCGCTTTACAGTTAAATTTTTATGAAATACTAGAGGGCCCGGTAGACTTCGTCCTGCCCATAAATTTAGATAAATGAATCTATAAATATTGCTTATCCCTATCAATAACCCTATCCCTATCCCTTTCCCTATCTCTATCCTTACCGCTTTCCCTACCCTATTCCTATCTGCCATTCTCTTTCATATAAAAGATCTCGAAATAGTTGAGGAGTAATATTAATTTAGATTATCTCAAAAGGCGTCACTGCTCCTTTTCCCCCTACCGACCTCTTTTCTTGAGGTGGTAGAGATTGACTGAGGGAGGTGCGGGTGTAGCTTCTCCCTTCCTCCCTTTTATTCTTGATATGATGAGATGTACCTCTTATAACTCTGTACCAGTTTTCAATATTCTGCCACGAATAATTCCAGAGATATGCAGCACGAAAAATTTCTTTTGTATGTTAGGTGCCACGCCCACCCCTCCTTCCTCCTTTTCTTTCTTGAGGTGTTAGAAATTGGTCTCGTTTAACTCCTTACCAATTTTCAATGTCCTGTCATAAATACTTCCAGAGATATGTAGTAAGAAAATTTTCATTTGCATGGGAGATGCCACGCCCACTTCTCCCCCTTTTTATTGAGCTGCTAGAGATTGGACTCATTTATCTCCGTACCAATTTTCAATATTCTATTATAAATACTTTCAAAGATATGCAGTACGGAAAATTTAATTGTATGGGAGGTGCCACGCCCACTCCTCTCTTCCTCCCCTTTCTTCTTGTTGTATACAAAAAAAATGTCATCAATATCGGTCCAGGCGTTTAGAAGGCTAAACTCCTTACCCACAGTAGATTTTTATATATTAAGATTATAACAAGTTTATTTTAAACCCTAAAATAAATCTAATACTGAAATCGCTTGCATAATACTTCTTATTGCAAGTATTCCTTAAGTTATATTTCGAAACATTTAGAAAAGTGCTTGTTAGGTATGAAGAATAACAATACTTATCTTCCTTTTTATTATTATTGCTGTTTCCGACAGGGTAGAAGTATGCATTTTTTTGGAACGATTTTCCGTCATCCCTTGTCAATTTTGGTTTGGATGCAAACCGGTTTCGGCATTGTGCCATCTTCAGTGTCTTTCTTCGTTCAATATTTATATTCAAACACAAAATAAACTGGCTAGTCGCCGAAAAAATTAATTTTTACAAAATCTATGAGGCGAGTGGGTACCTAAACTACTGATAGTCGTGACAATCGATACCTACCGATAGTATTGATGTTTGCTATAGATATATCGATACCTACGATAAAAATCATTATCGTTTATTTTGCATTTGGCTTGAATTGAGTGTCTCACATAGCTTCTAAGAATAATAACTTTGTCAAATACTTATACCTTCCGTTATGGGGTTTTGACAAAATGTCAAAATTGATTAACAGTTGGTAAAGAAAAAATATTTTTATAATGTTTATCGAAATTTCTGTCAAAAACAACAAATGTAGTTCAAAAAGCTTGTTGCAAATATATTGTCTTGACTATTTATCAATATTGACAATTTGTCAAGAATACAGAATCGCTGAGTTACAATGACTTCAACATTTGAAAATATATCTAGCTCTATAAACTATACTATCTGCAGTAATAAAATAAAGATCGCGCAATCGATAAAAATAAACTATCGGTCTTATCCTTCGTAGTTTTTCAATGTTAGTATCTTGGTTTGAGTTTAAAATGTATCAGTAAAAAGTTGCAAAAGTACAAAGTTGTCAAAGGTACAATTGGAAATTAATCAACTATTTAAGAAAACATATATATAATACTAGAGGAACCGCCAGACTTTGTCCTGCCCAGATATAAATTCGCACCATACAAAATGTATGGGAAAATAAATTTTTTTTTTCAGGATTTTTTCGGAAATTTTATTGGGTATTCTCCTATTCTGGTCAGAGAACCATCTAAATTAGTGTCAATCATCTAAATCGGTGCAGACGTTCTTGAGTTATGAGTGTTGGAACTAACGTCACTTTCTTTTATACATAGATATATTTTTTATGATATCAAATAATAAAAAAAACATGAAAAAATTTGCGAACTCGAAAAAAACTTTGTAATCTTGTATGTAGCTCGTACTGTAAATACTAACCCACAAAACTTTGCTACTAACGTGTTTTAAACATATTCGTCTTTCTGCAAATAGCATTTTTCATTCATAAAAAGATTTTGTGCGCATACAGTCACAATCTTAACCCATTGAAGGTGTTGAAGTAATTTCAAAAATTTTACGCCCTTCCGTTTGGCCTCGCAATCTCAAGCTACTTGTCTGTGTTTTTGCTACAAAACTTCGTTTCTTCATTAAAGCCTACTCCAACGTTGGTTGATGGTAGCGATCTCATGCAAGAGCGTACCAAATTTTATAGCTTTTTAATAGTTTTTCACAAATGTACATATATATAATGATGTATATACTCGTATATACTTGTGGTTAGTGATTTTATGTTGGCCGTCGATACAACAAATTCTAAAAACAACTGGTATGGGAAAAAAAGTAAAAACTAATAATAACAACAACAACACATGGCGAAAGCGCATATGCAAAGGTGCCGGCAATTTGTTTTTGTTTTTTATTTGTGATCGTAAAATTGATTTCCTTTTTAACTGCAGCGCCTTTGGTTTGTGCTTCTATAGGAAATCAAAAATAACAATACTAAATATTTACGACTATGCAAGGTATCCAGTTTATTTATTTTATTTTTTCCTTTTTTTTAGTAGGATTCATTTAAAGATGCGGTTTTCTTGGCGAACGGATAGCTTTTTTCGTTTTCTTAAATTTGTGAAATCTTCGGTTTTTTGAGCAGTCACAAATATTTCAGCTCGGTTTTGATACGACTACCTAACTTTGAGCGAACATTTCTTTCTTTAATATTTTTGATGTTTTTCTCGCAAAAAGTTGATTCTAGTCTTTGTTTTAATTTCATTCAACATCGACGGTATTTCTCTTAATATAATTCCCAGCTATTCCTTTTCAATTTCAACTTCGACATATTTTTTTTTTTAATTTCAACTTTGCCACATCGCCTGCATGACCAATAATCTTCTATTCGTCTATCATAAACTTTATGTTTTTTGTCATAAAAATTTAAGCGTGCTTCCTCAGCCGCATTGGCGTCGTTTCCACTAAGCATTGGTGCGTATGAGTACTGTGGTCAGCAGTCAGATTCAATCCTAGAGATTTCAGAACCCACACAAATAAATACAAACCCGCATTTTTTAATGTTTTATCATTTATGGTGCATTTAATGGTTAAAATTGATTCTTTAAAGAGACCACCCCACAAATTGTGCAGTACGTGCAATGCGTTGATGATCTATTACATATATCTACATACAGACTTATGTGAATATGTAATATTGTTTGGGTTATTGTGGGTGCCATAAAACCATTTTAAATGCAGGTAGCATAGACGTTCTATATACAAAGAGAGCAAAAGGAAGGAAGTGCAATAAATAGAGTTTCCTTTTATGTGCGCGCGATTGATCTGTGAATGTTTTTGCTGCCGTAAATGCGCTATAAAGTTGCTGGATAATGGTGCTTTTTAAAAATTGCATTTTTTATGATGGAAAATTCTCTGCTCCTTGCTTATTTTTTAATTGCAGTGTAAATATTATTGCAAACGATGTTTTTTTAATTGCAAGATATTTTTTTAGGTACAGCGTGTTTGACTATGAAATGGAAATTGTAGGTGAAGTACTTTTGCGATAAAGTTCTACCGAAAATCAAGTGTTGCTTAGAAATTAATAAAATAAATAAATTTAGTTGTTATTGTTATTTATGTTCTAAAATGCTTGACTTGTGACACAGCTGTTCTGGTATCAAAAACCAGGTTGCAAGAATTTCTAAACATTTTAAACTGTAAACTTTTCAATTACCTCTTCCGCTCTTTAACTTCTTTTTTATTAAATTTAAAACTTAGCTTACGACTTTGAAATAAAACAAAATAAACCAAACCGACGACAACATCGGAAGTGTTAAAAATGGTTACAAAAAAATGCATCATGACCAATGCTATACGAGTATACCGCCAGATGGTGCTGTTTGCATATAGATATGGTGAAATGATTCTATCGTACGGAAGTTTCGCTGACAGAAAAAAACAGAGTTCCTAATGGTTGTTAGAGCGTTCATTTGAAGTCTAGCAGCTCCCGAAATGGATCTATTTATAAGAAATGCTGCAACAGTTATCTCTAAAGATTTTTTTTCTATTCAATTAAAAACTTTTAAAAATTAGTCAAATTATTAACAAGCGGGTGGAACCGAACTTTATATACCTAGTAGTGATCTATTATGGCATACCAATTAACGCAGGTCTATTTTAATATTTTTCAGTTCGTATTATAAATTTAGCCGATTGTTTTCAATAAAAACACTTCTGTTATTAATTTTGAGGGGAAAATTAATAAACTTCTATTTAAATAGCTTCCCTACCAACAACTGCTAACCACATTTTTTCCAAATACCAATACATGCACATTTTTGTATAAAAAATTTGAGTTCAAATAGATAGACGGACAGACAGACAGACGGACATGGTTAAATCAACTCAGCTCATCGCTCTGATTATTCCCGTATACTTATCGGTGGGTCTATCTGTTCTTCTTCTCATACTTACAAACATTTTATGTTCATGAAAGGTATGAAAATCAAAAAAGGTATATAACTACTGAACATTTTGATATATATAAGTCAATATCTATCGCGATCTGTTTATACCGTTACATACTACCGCTAGGCGACTAATGTTAATATACCTCGTGTGCGTAGTACTACTAGGTATAAAAAGAAACAATAATAGTTTTAAGCAAAACCCTTTTGTTAAGGTCGAAAAAGAGCGTTCTGCAGAGACAGTTAATGGAGCTCCATTTGTTGTGTACGGCAAATGTTTGGGAAGAGTTGACTCTGGCACTAATATAGAGCTTGCGGTGGCATTGTTGGGCGACATGCGGCATCCATTATCTAATCCATAAATAAATTAAATCTTTAACTTGCTCAGCAGGTTCCGTTAAGGGGTCAATACACCTTCAACTTTCATTCTTCAGCTACATAATAGTAACGCCTTTTGGGAGTAGTAAGATTTGCTGCTAGTTTTCGCGACTCACTTTTGAGCACATCTCAAACACCGACTCGTGCCTCCAACTTGTCTTAATTTTTTTGTTTCCAGCTTTGCTTCATCCCTCACCCTAGTACCCTGCACTTTTTTTCCACAATGCTCTTCTTTGCAAAACTCCACTCGTATTATACGTTATTTTCTTATTACTGTTATGGTTATTGTTGTTGTTGTTGCGGAAAAGTTTCTAGTTGATATAAACAAACGACTGACATTTATTTTTATTACACACCTTTTGGTTTTTATTTTCATTTGCCACCCAACAGCTAAGTATGCCGATACAAAAAGTATGCCGCTGCTACACTACAGCCCAACCACTTAGACTTGGGCTGCGCGCGGCACACCTTAGCCTTCAGCAGGAGGATAGCTAAATTAGCCATTTTACTACTTTTAATGCGCATTCCGTAAGCAATTTGAAATTAGGCATTGTTTGCCTACACCACTTCATAGTCATCATTTTCATTGCCATTTCCACTTTCACTCTTATTAAACGCGCTGCTCATCCTTGGTAGTGTGGCTTCCCATTTAGCTGCTTGCTTTGATATTAAGAGGCATATATTGGATAAAAGTTGTTATTTGGGGTCGCTTCCTTGCAATGCATTTGCGGTTTTCGTTTAAGTTTTTATTTTGATATTTATTCCATTACGTTTCTTTCTTTCTTTTTTTCGGAGCAAAAAAAGTAATTTCTTGTTTGGCGGCAAAACAATTTTTATATTAGAAGAAATGACTTTATTTCTTTGTTGATGTGAGAATGCTAAAGTTTGCTATTTTAGTTATTTTAGCAAAATGCCTTTGTAACCAATTTTGTTTAGTGGTTAAAATGTCGTGTTACAGTCGCACCACTGATTTTTGCTTTTTTGTCCTACAGGTGCCGGTAGTAGCAAATATTTAGTGGCTGCTTTGTTGAACGCCTGGTGCTAGGTTATAAATTAGTTGCGCAAATTAGAAATTATGTTCGCATTCAAATGGAAAAGTGTCGTATTAAGTAGTAGACATAAGCGTTAACGTAAATAAACGTTGTTGGTGGACTAATCTATGGTGGGATGATAGTAGTGTAGAAAATACGTTCTTTAGCTACAAAATTATTTATATCAACTTTTAATAAGTGTAGCTGTAAAGCTTTGAATTTTATTGGCTTTCTTAAGTAAATGGGCAGCAAAGAGGTGAAGATATAATAATTTAGTTTAGGAAGATATAATTGAAATTTGATTCTAAAGAGGGGAACTAAAAGACATCCGGTATTTCCTAATTCAATTATAAAGCAAAAAAAGTGTTTTCACTCCTTTTAAGAATATTTCAATATACTAACGGCTCAGCGGAAGATTACCCTAATTCATAATTTTGTTGAAAACTTCCAACTGCATAATTTCTTTCAAAAACGGGCTGTTTTCGAATTTGGTTGAAGACTGCCCTATCTCAATATCTTGTTCAAAAACGCCGAACGCTGAACATTTATTGAAATTTCGTTTAGATGGAATGTTCTTTGGAATAACCCACTTGACCAACGCTCACGAAGCTTTAGCAATACTTTTTCTGACAAAAGTATCGAGAACGGATTCCTCAAAACTATCGTAAATATATTACCTTTCGCTCAGTTTTCGATTCAGTTATTTGGTTTCTGGTTTCTGTCGGGTAGATAGTTGGGTCTGAGCCCAGAAGTCATAGCATGGGTAGACAAAAGAGGTATTCGAGCGATCCTAGCCTAGGTGGCAGTGGTGTAGTGGAAGAAGTCGGTAGTCGGAACTTCCGAAACGGTGCACATTCAGACACATCCGAAATTTTCCAAATGTTAAGGGCTAAAATGAAAAGGGGCTACTCCTATCCCAGTCTATCCTTGACAGAAACTTTAAAAATATCTTCCTTTCGCAAAAGGATTGAAAAGATGGATTAATCGTTTAAGGAGAAAATTTGTCGGGTGTCCTCATCCTTGTCTTCAATCTCAGATCAACCCTATACACGCTTTTTGCGCTCTAGAATTAGTATGGTTGGTCAGTGCAGGGACCGGACCATGGACCTGTCAATCAATTTATTCTTTCTTTTATGAATATGGGTACGGGGCATCGTAAAATATACGAAAAAGGGGATTGTATAAGAGTTGAACGTGCGTGGATCGCCTCGTGATGTTTTAGAAGCGAAGCAGGCCCTTGCTCCTCCGAAAATTCTCAGCTGCAGCATCCTTCAGGTGCGAGCCATGTAATAGGTGTACACCTTCTCAGTCCTATAAAGTTTGCCTGTGGCCTGTTGTTGCTGTTATTAACAGTGCTTCGTCCTGCTTAATGGGCACTATCACTCTGAGAAACTCCATCAAGTTCTTCTAACGGAATTCCAACGAAAAGCGCAGTTTCAGCATTGTTGGACCAGAGTGATATGGGTGTTAGAAGAGTGGGCTCACTTGATCAGGAAAAGAGATGTTTAGTATCATGATGGGCCTTACCACATGCAGGGAACATATTTCGTATGGTGGGGTTCAGTCTGTATAAGTAAAAATTTACCCATTACAATATCCAGAACGGAGCTGTGCTAGCATGACTCTAGTCTCCCTCGGAGGTCCTCCTATATCTGAGTTCGATGAGTCCTCATAACTTGTGCTATGAAGCAGCTGCTGCAAAACATTTGCTGTGTGCTTGTATTATATTAATATAAAAAAACTAGGAATTGCATATTCGAGTTTTTTATAAAAAAGAAAAAAAATTAATTTTTTACTTGGGAGCTTTTCACCTTTTATATGGTGAATTAAAAAAGCTTTTCAGTTGTCATTGTTGGCTGTGCATACCTATAACAATTTCGAATGACAAAATTGTGTCTATTGAAGTATAACAATTTATAGGTATAACAAATTGGGAATAGGGCTCTAAATAGAATTTTCCACTCGTCTTACTGCTGAAGATCTGGTTGTATAAGTGTAAAAAACCGTTTGGGTATGTCTACGATACGAGCATCCCAGTCGGGACTTTTGTTGCGAGCCAAAGTGTATGTATACAGCTTGGTTCATAGCTAGCCCTAGAGTCATGCAGAAATCAAAGAGTTGGGAACAAATAATTTTACACTTCTCTCATTTTGTTAAACTGACTTTGGGCTAACTACTGTAACGCATTTTAGTTTTTTTTTCTCAGCTTATACTTTGCTTTATTTTCTTTGTTGGCTTTGAGAACTTCAAACTTTAAAAACTGTTTTATAAAAACAAATTTTTTGTAAGATCAAAAAGCTTTTGCTGTAAAACTATTTTTAATATGAGGTGAATAAAAAATTTTATTTAAAGACCTTAAGTATAAATCGTAACCATATTTTAATATGGAATATATGAGACAATTCTCTCAGTATCTACAAAAGATCCCGAAACTTCCATTACGCATTGCAATAAAACTTATAAAAAATGCAATTCCCATCTACGTATACTAAAAGTAAAAATAAAACTTAAATTTAATTTTGAAATATTATAGTTTGTGATGCATTATTTTTTTTTTGTTAAAAAATTTCTGAGTTAGTTTATCTTGCTTGATTAGTATAAACACTCTTATTTATATTTTTACAATATTTTATACTTGGAAAAAATATACATATGTATTTTTGTAAAGTGTGTTAACAATTTTTAAAGGTTACTTTGCAATAAAATGGGCCAAAAGTTGTCAAAAGCGTTTCGACTATAAGCTAGTCCAAGGTAGTCGGCTTTTAGACCTGTCGAAGTACAGGGTGGCTGATGAAAGCCGCTACCAAAAAAAAATTAAATAACTTTTTTTCTATTTAATGAATCTGGTTAATTTTTTTTTTATTTTGCAGATTGACTTTTAGGCACACGTTTGGCGGCAATCCTCCGAGCAGATGGACCATAATAAGACTTGTAAACAATTTTGCCGAGCATGGGACAGTCAACAGAAGACCTTACCATCGAAACCCTTCAGTTCGAACGGAGGAAACAATCGCTGCTGTAGCTGCTGCCATACAAAACAATCCACGTGTTTCGACAAGAAGCTTATCTGCTCAAATGGGTGTAAGCAGACAGTCATTACAGTCAATTATGCACAAAGATTTGGACTTCTCTCTCTCTATGGCGCGATATACAACAGGTATATCATCATAAACCTCCTAAGAGATTTTTGCGCCAAGCTTCTCTTCCAATTTGTGGTGTGCCGATTTGAATTTTCCCTACAAATTGGTGGGACCTACAGTTTTTTGCCGACTCCGAACGGCATCTACAAAGGAGACGAATTTTTGCTGAGAAGCCTGTCATGGCAGAAATACACTCGGAGAGTTTGCCAAACCACTGCCGAGGGGCGACCCCGTTTTGAAAAACTTTTTTCAAATCACTTTTGATGTTACCTGTACCAGGGCTTGAACCATGGACCTTCGGTGTGGTAGGCCGGCAACACTACCTTCACACCACGGTGGACTTATTCCCATATAAAATTCAAATGGCCAACAAACTGAACGCTGCAGACTTGCCGATTCGCTTGGAATTTTGCCAGAAGATGCTTCAAATGGTGGAAGAGGATGGAAACATGTTGAACTGTCTTTTCATGTCTGACGAGGCCCATTTCGATTTAAACGGCAACATAAACAAACAAAATTGTCGAATATGGAGTGCTTCCAACCCACAGATACTCCATGAGACGGAATTGCATCCACTTCGTGTCACAGTGTGGTGTGCAGTTTCATCACGCTGCATTGTCGGGCCCTACTTCTTCGAAGAAAACGGTCACACCGTTACGGTTACTGGAGACCGTTACTTGAGCATGTTGAGAGAGTTTTTCTATCCAGAATTACGCCGAATGAGAATTTCTTTCAACTCTGTGTGGTTTCAGCAAGATGGTGCAGCTCCTCATATAGCCCAACCTGTTATGACAGAATTGCGACGAAAATTTTCCAATAAGCTGATATCCAGAAACTCCACATTCCGTTGGCCACCCAGGTCGCCTGACCTTACTGCACCTGACTTTTTCTTGTGGGGTTATTGCAAACAGGAAGTCTTCAAAGCAAAACCAACAAATTTGAATGAACTAAGGCAATCCATTCGAGAAACAATTGCGGCTATTCCTGTCTCAACTCTCCAAGCAGTAATGAACAACTTTTTGGTAAGATGCCGCACATGCATCGACGAGCAGGGGGGGCATTTAAATTCCATTATTTTTAAAACTAATTAAGCTATATTTAATAAAATTTAATGAGCTTTAACATGAATAAAAGAAAAATGAATTCCATACACTGAAAAAAAAATTATTTGAGTTTCTTAATGTAGCAAAATTCATCAGCCACCCTGTAGCTATGTAAAAGCCATCTTAAAGAAGGCAACTAAAAATTATCTCAATATAGTTAACTTTAATTTGCTTTTGAAGATGTTAGGTTTAAGATACCTGAAAGGCATATAGAAGTAAGCATTACTGACTACCTCCTAGGCCATAGCCATGTAAAAATAGTTAATTTGTTCGGTACAAAGTAGTCAGCTTTTCAAAAAGTCTTGGGTGCCGAGTAGTGAGCTCAAAATGCATTTATAGTTAGCCGAATTCTTAACTGGGATACCCCTACTCCCAGAAAAGTAAATGCCGACCATTGAACTAAATCCCTAGCCGCAATCATCAGTTCTAAGTCCTGTAGTAGTATGCTCTTAGCTTTTCATAAATTACACTATATGATAGGAGTAGAAAAGCAGAATATTGCTTTAATTATTTAAAATTACAATATATTAAATAAGTTAACATTGTTTATGGCTTGCTACAGTTCCGCTTAATTGATCTGGCCTATTCTCTTTGTACCACCAACCTATACGAATAAGTTTTTCTGTTAAAAAAAAAAACAAATTCAACAGGTTTACATTTTAAGTCGGCGATATGCATATACATATGTAACTAAATGAAAAGCTACACCCAAAAGCCTTATCACTCTTATCAAAAGTAACTTAAGGCGAACATGTAAATGTACTTATGAAATGTATTTGTTTTATTTGTTGTATTTTATTTTTTCTCTCTTTCTCTTTAAACTTTTGCCATCGATTCGTGTAAATACAACTTCGACATAGCTGCGGCTGATAACAAAAGCTTACAAAAGTAATATATTTGACAGCAGTAACGTATGCAACAGCAAATTTCAATTTAAATATGAGATGCAAGAAGAAGAGTTTTCAGATTTGTAGTATCTTTTGTTGCTTTTGTTTAGTGCAATGACATATTTTTTTATTTTTATTTTTTTGAAAAAAAAGCAAGCTACAAATTGAAATTGAGCTGTGCTGAAGATTTAGAGGTAATTTGGAGAACATGTTCTGACCGTAGCTAATCTTTATATAAAGCACAACAGAAGAAACTATTAAAATAATTTAGTAAAATTGTTATTAAATAAATTAACGTATTTTTATACGGTTGGCAACGCGGTAAAAGCTGCTGATTACAAACAACTTTTAATACACCTGGAAGGTTTATCTACTGATTTCTGGGCTTTGTGTTGAAAGAAAATCATGCGCTTAATGTTCTGGATCGATAAACTGACTGAAAATAAAACTTGCTATTTTCAAAAAATTAAAAAAAAAAAATTTTTTTATTGTGAAAACTGAGTGTAAATTTCGTTCATTTCAACCAATTTGGGTATTTCGTTCTACTAGAAAATTTAGTTAGCAACTTTTAACGCCGATATACACATAGTTTTCAAATTTTTTCAGTTATTCGGGGCCCACCATTGGTGCAACGTTAAAGCTAATTACAAAAAAAAAATATAAAATTAAACACAGAAGGGTTCCCAAGCATTAAAGCGAAGGAGTAAAAGGCGAAAATATACAGCAGTAGGTGCTGCAACAATCTCATCTACATTAACAAAAACAACAACACCAAAAGTAAATGCGATGGCGAAACATTAACGAATATGGCCAACTCAAAAATCCCATCAACATAATTTATACGCTCAAGGCGATAATGAGCTATAATGGAGTTCGACATTGACTTCATCACAAATTTAATAACAACAAAAACAATAACAAAGTAATAATGCAAAAAATAACAATAGACAGGAAAAAAATATAAAAGGAACTGTGAAAGAGCCATATCGGGGCATTATAAAAAAGTAAGACTACAACGCATTAATGTACAACAACAAAAACAATAAAAACAGACGAAATAAAAAATTAAAAACGCATGGCAATATGAAGTTAATACAACAACAAAGCCAACTACAAACACTATATTAGCAACACAAATCGTATAAAATAAAAAACACCAACAAAGAAAGTTACAGCTATTTGCATATTTAAAAATGCGACTTGAACAACATAACCCAATCAAGGTTTTTGTGCAAACGTAATTTAAGAGTCATTTCAGTGCTGAGATTATGCTCAATGCAAAGGGTTTGTTGTCAAAATAAAAGACATATTTTAAAAATGTTCTCAAATTGGGCAATTTTAAATTTGCTAAAGCAACTCCCAACACAAACGTAACATAATCTAAACGGAATGGATTTTTAAAATATTTCTCAATTCGTATTCAAGTTGAAACGAAAAACGCTTGTAAAAGATTTGAGAATGCACTCAGACTGAAATGATGAACATGTTCTTAAACGTTTGAGAATAATTCCCGATTGTTTATTGGTATAAAACGACAGAAACAACAATAAACAACTTAACAAGGCACTTGTGGTCTGCGCATAAAGCTTAAAGACGATTCAAACGACGCGAAAAGCTATTTAGCAGCATAGAGTAAACCAAAAACCAAGCGCATAAAAGAAGTTTGTGTGATCGTTGCGTCGTCATTGCCGTCGTCATCATCGTCATCGTCTGTTGTAAGTGTATGGCGCGCATTAGCACTATAGAGACTCACGTGATAGAGATTGTGACTCTCAACTTGTATGCAGTTAAATACTTGGCGGCTGGTCATCTGACACATTTAGTGAGCTAACAAAAATCAAAAAAAGTAAAGGAAGACAAACATGCTAGCTGACTACAGGACAGTTGTCATATGTAAAACTGTATATATGTTTGCATATAACAGCAGGCAGTCAGGCGTACAACACTAGAACATGGCATGTGATGCGTTACGATGATCACCTAATCAAAAAGGCCAAAACCCGCGACTTAAGATGCGGTCAACAAGAAAAGCAACAACGCTTACAATCACTTTCATAATAGTTGAGCTGAGCAAAAGCAAAGGAATCGTAGAAGAATGTTTAATAAAAAAAAGGCCGACAAAAATAAATGGATACAAAATGTTGTGCTTGTGTGGAAACGAATTGTATACCCAGAAGTCAGTTTGAGGTGCACTTAGTTATCAAAAAATGTAAATAAATGCTTACATAGAACATATAAATTTACTGTAAGCTAAATTTTAGTAATTTTGATGTGGTGTCCTTACACATGCTAGTAAAATTTTTTTTTCCTTATCATTTTCAAATTAAAAAAAATTGTTGCCATGGAAAATCATTTTTTAAACAAAATCGTATAAACTCGAAATAACATATAAATTTTTTCTATTTTTTACTGAAATTGCAATAAAAAAAAAAAAAATCCAGTCCTGACTTTTTATTTTCTTTTAGCGGAACACCCTGCATAATCTAAGAAAAACTTTCAAAATTTTTACTATAATTTTTTCTTCCGGATTTCATTTCAATTACCCTAATCATCGCTTTAAAACCAAATAGGCCACGTCAGAAAATTTAGTTAAATAACTTTTTTCTTTTCTGTTTATATAAATTAAAAACTCTACACCCATGCTAATCGATAAATAAATTCAAGCCTTCAAGTGGCTTTTTATTCAAATTTGATAGCAATAATAACTAAATATTAATAATATATAATAAACATATCCACTGATCTTGAGCTCGTCAATCTCAAAAAAAAAATATATATATGTAAAATGAACAGACCTTGAAACCAATAAAAAAATTACCTAAACCCGGAGCAGGGGTTACACGTACAATAACCAGTTTCTTGAAAGGGAAAAAAGAATGAACAAAACCAAAAGTCCAAAAAAACTCGTGCACTTGTTGGCAGATAACAATAACAACAATTAAAGGACGAGAAATCAGGACTATAGCATTTATACTTTTGCTGATTTTAAATTTTTTTTTACACATTCAATAATAATAATAACTTACAATAAACAATAATAATTGAATAAAAATTACTATATACTGTCTAATGACTAACAAATAACAAAAAATAAATTGAGTGTAATGTTTTATTAAGAGTAGCTAATACATGTGTACAAATACGTTGTCTGATTTTTCATAGTACATCACACTATTGGGTATATCAAAATGAACCAAAAATTAAACTAACTACATATATGAAGAATGCGTTAAAATCTACTCAACCGCAAAACGATTAAAAGGAACTCTTTTATGTAGATTCGCCGATCTATACACGAAGTATGTGTGCATACGTAACAATATACAACCTTACATACATAAATATATATGCGAGTGGTATTATCGTGGAAGCATTGAACAATAGCCGGTAAAGTAGCTAGAGCTAATGGTAGAAAGCAGGGACTTGAACAGAATTTGAACCGATCGGGGTTTGAAGCGATTAACTAATTTCTTTTAAATATGTCATGAATCATTCAACTTTTCCATTCGTCATATCGATGCTAGTTAAATTTTCTCTGCTCGCTCAAAAAAATGTTTGAATAGAAAGTAATAAAAAATTAAACAGAGACAATTATAAGAGCTCATAACTTTTATTTGCTGTTTCGCAAGCGACAAGTTTGAATTAGGTTTTCACATGAAAATTTCAGTTTTTGAAAACAAAGAAATTCCGTTTATAATTTATATAAAAAGTATGCACAGCCAAAACTTTTGATAAACCACAATGCAATTTTTATTTCTAATCATGCCTTACCGTTCGAACTTTTCATCCGTTGTACGTCCCAGATAGAAGTCGCGTGATGTGATGTTGTATTAGTGCCGTGATTTCAGCGCCGTTAAGCTTGACTAAAGCGTTGATTTCATCCTCCAATGCAAACGAGATGTCGGTTCAGCCATCTTCATCATCGTCATCTTTACGCTCGCTTTCGTCTTCATCTGCGCCTTCATCACCATCAACGTTATTGTCACGGCCATCATCAGCGTAACCAACGCAACAACAGTCCGCATCAAGTTGAAGTGAACACAAAATTTCTGTAGTTATTTTATATTTTTTTTGTTGTCTCCACAGAACTTATTTGTTGTTGTTTTTGTCGCACATTCTACCGTGTTGATTAACAAACAACTTTTGCATAAATTCCAAACGAGCGCTAATTGAATTGAAAATGAAAGATCGCTCAAGATCGATGGATATTTTATATAAAAACACAACAACATGGTAATGTACCAAAAAAAAAGAAAGCAAAACAAAAAACACACCCAAAACAACAACGCCAACAGCAACAAGAAATCAAGCACAAAGCGCGATAATCGCAAATTCAAGCAAATAGCTGCTTACCTGTGACAGTCACAAGAATTGGCATCGCATATGGGAATTTCCATGTACATATGTATTTATTTACATAGGTTTATATACATATGTACTATGTAGCTGTTGATCGCTGATTGCTGAAGTAAGACTTTGGCTTGCAATGGCATGCAGGTTACTTTGGAGCAGAGTTTGCAGGTTCAACGCGGTTTCATAGGCATATATGGTATGCTGAAGTAACAGGCAAATGGTGGATGAGTATTGGATGGAGGCGCCTTAATGCGGATGATGACTTCGTACTGCCCGTAGTTATTAGCTGATGTTAGTGTATATGTGCTGTCATTATGATATGATTGTTACATTTAAATTAAAAGTTGAGAGGCGCAAGCTCAGCTGTGCTTTTATGAAAGCTTTCACACAGTGACAAAAGAAAAAAAGTTCAACAAATGTATATACGTTTGCTGTTTTTAGGGTGTTTCGGAAACAAGTTCTCAGATAAGACGTTAGTGAACCAATATCTAAGATAGCGCAATATTCAAAAATTTCTAACTTCGGGAGTTTTGACAAATTGCAGCACATGTAGTTCTTAATCGATTTTCTGAGAGAGGGAGATCGTTACCACAATACTATTTGTAGGGTATGTCTTAGCGTATGAGTAACATAAAATTAAAATAAAATAAAATATAATAAAATAAAATTAAAAAAAAATAAAATAAAATAAAATATAATAAAATAAAACAAAAGAAACTAAAATAAAATAAAATAAACTAAAATAAAATAAAATAAAATAAAATAAAATAAAGTAAATTAAAGTAAAATAAAAGCAAATAATATATACTTAAATAAAATATAACTAAATAAAACAGGATAAAATAAAATAAAATTTAATGAAATAAAATAAAATAATATAAAATTAAATTAAATAAAATAGTAAATAAAATAGATACTAAAATAAAAAAAAATAAAACAGGACAAATTAAAATAAAATAAAACAGAATAATTATATCATAAATTAATCCGACTCAGTCTGTTACATGTACTGAGTCGCAGCGAAGTGTGGCCAGGTTTTTTAATTTTTAATATTTTATTTCAGAAAAGTAACACGCCTCTTTCTTGCGTGCTTCGAATCAATGAAAATATATCGAGATTTTCTTGACTTTTCTAACCGATTTCATTGAACTTCGCGCTAAGGTTCGACAACTTCTCTTAAATGCTCTGTTTTCTCTCATTTTTGCAATATTATACCTATTTCGCTTTTCTAATTATCATCTTTATATATAGTTGAGTTATCACCTTAGGGCAGAGTTTTGGCTATACCTACGTACTGATAATGCGCGTACATTTCTATAAGCGTGGTACCTATGTATGTACATTAGGGTGTGGCGCAAAAAAAAATGTATGCAACTCTAGAAATATGTTATATTTCATTAAAAACACGAGTGCAGTGGTTTTAGTTGTTGTTTTAGCAGCACATTGCCTTACCTAAACGAACCGCCTATTACCGACATTCTAGTAAACGGACAGTTTCAATGCGGTCGGGCCATTTTAATAATAATAATAATTCCTAACGGATTACCCACCATATCCCGCCCGACCGGCGCGAGGGGCGCATCCGCATAACGCGCGGATTATTCGTTCGTGCCAAGTCGTTGAAAGGCTTTGGTTTGTTAATCGTCGAGATATAAAACTGCTCAGCTACAGAGAAAACCTCATCAGTTAAGTAAAGTAGATATAGGATAGATTATACATTAAGAAATAACAAGTTAACAGAATAAAATTATTGTTAGAAGTTAATATAGAAGTCAAAGAATAAGAAACAATTAGTAGCTATGAATTTAGGATAGAAAGAATTGATTTTTTTATGCTGAAAAGTATAGTGAGTTTACTATTAGACGAGTCTGCTCCTTTGATCAGTTAGGGAAATTAATTTTCGCACAGAAATCCTTACCACATCGCCCAGCCAGGGACTACTTTCGTGCAGAGGTGTGATACGCCGTGTTGCAACTTCACCCACAATGCCAACTTCACAACCACAATTAACAACAAAAAACAAACGTTACAAAAAATTGCTTGTGATAGGTTGTCGTAATGTGCAAAAAAAACTCGCTGTTTTGCTTCTATTATAATTTATTTAAATTAATTATTTAATAATGCAAATGAAATTTCAGACATAAATAAGCAAATAATTATTTGCTATAACTTGTTTTTGTGCATTTAAATAAATAAATTGTTTTGTTTTCCCGTGCTTGCTTACATATTTTTTTTATCTGTTGGATGAACCATTCAGTAGCCCCATAATGGACATTACACAGTATTAAATAACACACACACACACGTAAACACAAAATCACATGCCAACGTATAAATGAAATAAAAGTTTAATAACAAACAAAAATTTGCTTATCAGTTAAGCTTTTAATGAAAAATAAAATTAATGCAATAACCACAAAACAACAATACAACAAAAAAACGCACACTCATACAATGAAAAATAAAAATAAATTAGCAACAATAATTAAATAGTAAAACGAATTAAAATGAGACGTGCTGCGCTGTTGGAAAATTATTGTGGTAAAAAATCGAAAATGCCAATTTGCATAATTAAAGCATAAATAAATGTGATTTTTTTCTGCACTTAATTAAGTTAAAAAAAAAACAGATGAAAATGCATTTTGCATATAATTTAATATCTCTAGCAAAAATGAAATTATTTTAAATTTGCTCTGACAGCGCATAGCTGCATAAAAAGGCATTATTTTTTTGTTTTGGATTTTTTTGTTCAATGTATTATCACTGTAATTTAATCACTTATTGTGGTATCTAGCCATATTTTTCATTAGTGCCATTTGCACAAATTTTTCTTTTCATGTACATTATTATCAAGGCACGATTTTTCCAACCACTTTGATATAATTGTATAATTTTTTGATGTGGTGGAAAATATGTATATACATCCCAGTTAACCCAACGAATGGCACTCAGAGCTAAATATAAAACTCACATTTCTCAGAGCATTTTCCAAAGAAATAAGCTCTATTCAGAGCTCAAAGTGAGCAAAGGAATCATAAAAAGCAATCTAAAATGAATCCGAATCCAATGAATTTGTAGAGTATTATTACTCTTTTTAAATATTTTCCTCGATTTTGAAGATGTTTTAATCCGTTTTGGAGTCATGTTTTAGATTTTTATGGACTATTTTATGAAGCTTCGTATAAGTTTTTAAGATTCATATCTGCGTCTTGCTAATCAGACAGCACTACTCTTATTAATGGGTTATACAGTTATGTTTAAATAATTTTGAAAAAATAATGATATTATTTCCTCGTTGAAAACCAAATTTTATGCAAAAATATTTGTATAAGTAAGTACAACGGAGAGTATAAATTTTGAATTTGGAACTTATCAAATCACCTCATAAAATCAAAAAATATATTGTTTTGTTTAATTTTAAATGCATTTTCCTTGGGTTCCAACTCTCGACTATTGTACAACATTCAGAAAAATAAACTGTACGTTCTGTTAGGTAGAACAAAAAAGTCTAAAATTCTCAAAAACATTCCCATAAATGAGCTTTTCTATTATCCGCTCTCCAACGTTTAGTTTTTCACACAATTCTCTTTACGCGTACAACAAAAATGGATCAGAAAATGCTCTAAATCATTCATATTCGCTCTACAAATTTCATTTCTTTTCCCAAAGTCCTTGAATCTTCTGAGAAGGTTTAAATTACGCACGTTTTGGTACATTATATAGGAGCGCTTATTCTTAGCATAGCTGGGATAAATTTAAGTAAATATATATATTTTTTCATTTGCACTTTTGTGTTTTTAAATAATAATAAAATCTGTAGAAATGTTAAAAAAGCAAATATCAATGCTGAAAAAGAGATAAATAATTAAGGATAAAAACATGAAAACTATGCGTGACATTTTTAATACCTGTATTGCGCAATAACAATTATTTAATGCACTTATTTCTTGAATTCGGGTCGAATGCGGAAAATTTAAATGCATATGTTTAATGGTTGTTACGAATGTAAATACCGAAATAGTCTTCATTTAACGGTGTCGAAAGTTAATCCAGGGCGCAAGTTAAATGTTAGCTGGTTTTAATAAATTGACGCTTGGAAAAATGTTTACTTTCAAGTATCAAAGTTTTGCTTCGATCTGTAAAAGCGTTAATTTTAGAGTCTGTGTCAAGTGATGAAGTGATATGGCGAGATGTTCTTAATATAAACTGAATCCGTGTTTGATCATTATATCTTCAAAACCATTTGAAATATTGTACTTAATCACATTGCTTATTGCAGCACTTATTAGCACCTTTAGGTTGATACACATTTTGTACCAACACATTTTCGGTTATCCTTTTCCACATATTAGTGGATAACTTCAAAACCGGTAGAGTATCTTTAACTTTAACTTAGATATCTAGTAATGCAACGGTGAAAGATAAATTCATTTCTACTAAGCAGTTTTTGAGTGATACGCGCGCAAACATACAGACAGACAGACACACATTCTCAAACTCCTGGTTTGCATTATATTGGCTCAGTAATGATCCCTCCTATAACTTTTCTTGAGTATCTGCAATTTTAATAATAGTTTATATAAATTTATACTTAAATTATTTTATATTTTTAATTAGTTAGTCTGTAAAAAAGCTTATACCTTTTAGACCGAATTAAATAAATAAATTTTATTTTCGGTATCTCAGCTTCGTCACATCTCTTTCAAGTACATATATATTTAGGCATGGCGTTAATTTGACCAATAGCATGAATATACTATTTGTTGGCTTTTTTGCATTTAAAACGCTGAAGTTGATTGGTTGGAGAAGTCAACTAACATGCTTTTGGAATGGCTTTAAGGGAAGCTTTATAATAATTCGCAACTCATTAATGTTTTTTAAGTGTTAGTATAAACTCTTAAATACATGAATGTAAAAAAAAATGTTTAATTTTGATGAAAATGTTTTAAGGTGTATTGATTTTAAAAACTCGGTTCAATTGGGCTTTATAAAGTCACTTAAATGACAAATTAGTGTAGTTTCCTTATGGGCATGGTCCTCGGGATACGTGTCAAATGAAGAAATTTCAACAGTTAATTAAAAAAAAAAATACTTTGATGAAAATTTTACCAAACAAAAATAAATACTTCAATTAAATTGTTGGTATACAAAATAAACAAAACCGGAGAGCACGGTAGGAGTGTCAAAAATGAACACAAAAAAAAAAGAAGAAATCTATCATGGGCAATACTGCTAGATGGCGCTAATTGCACACAGGGCGATAAAATTAATAGAAACAGGAGTTTCACTAAAGGAAAAAATGATGAGCAGAGCGTAACAATATTTTTCTAAGTCTCTTTTTCTAGAAGTCCAGCAGCTTTCAAATGGACAAGCAAAGCTATGGCAGCTGTTTCTAAATTTTGCTTTTCTATCCAATGAAAACTTTTAATAATTAATTTAATTGTTAAAAATTAAGACAGTAATAATTTGCGTACAAATACTATAAACAAGTAAATAAAACCCAATAAGCAAAATACGTTTACTATAAGCTTACGATAAACTTACTTTAGCAAGCTTTTCGTTTGGAAAACGTTTACTATAATCATTGTTAAAGGTTTGGACAAAATTTACGAATCAACGAAGGTGATCCCTTTTTGCACAATTGCTAATGAGGTTTGGAAAACAATTTTTAATTAACGTTTTATTCAACGTACAGTAAGAGTTTGTTGAAAACTAATTAATATAACTCCAAGTTAGGCAACGACGGTGAAAACGGGCCAGTAGTAGCCTAATGAAGATGCACTGTACCTTTGCCCCGAAGGTTGCTGGGTCGAGTCCCGACAACATCCTCAACTTTTTGTATTAAATAAATAATTATAACTATTTTAAAATATGTTTTATAGCTATTTCAGTTCCATTTATTACTTTTTTTTAAAATTCAAGTATAATCAAAAAAATAAAAACTCGGCGCGACCTTTTTTTTTACCAATTTGGCGAGAGCTACTGTTTTTTGCCGACTTCGAACTACATCTGCAAAGCAAAGCAGATGAATTTTTGCTAAAAAGTCTTCCAAGGCAGAAATACCCTCGGACCCCGTTTGGGAAAAGCTTTTTCAGTTTTTAAAAATTTTGCGATCATTTTTGCAAACAAATTATTATGCAAAAAAAAAGAAATGCAGTTTAGTAGAAGATACCATTTAGTATATTTAATTCAAAAATGAAAATTTACGAAAACTAGTGAGCTTCGAAAGTACGTATGTGTATAGCTCTATAACTTAGAAAATAATTTGAATTTCGAAAAAATGTGGAATATGCATAGCTTTATAAGCTCAGTAGCGAAGCTAAATTCATATACCTACTTTGTCCTTTATAAAATATGAAAAAAACATTTCCAAGTACATTTTTGTGATTAATATAAGTAACTTGCAGTTCACTATAGTTCCATGAAATATTTTCTGACAATATTATGCCAGTACACATTTTCTTTTCACTTCACAAAAACACTAATTGCCCTTAAAATAACAGTGTAGGAATTTCCTCATTCCAGCACAACTAATTATCAAGAAGTTCTACTTGCGTTTGCTATACGAATTTGTAGCAATAATATTTCTGTCTCCAAATTATGCATTTATGAATTCGTTATGCAAAAAGCGATGTCCTATCCATGCTTATGTATATTTGTGTGTACAAAGTATGAATGGGGTAAAAATATGCATTCCTAGAATTAATGCAACCATATGTTACAAGTTATCAATGAGTGTTTGGTACGGTGCGCATACATAGACATTCGACTTGAATTGCAATTTTGCAAAAATGTCAAGAAAGCTTGTTGAGAAAATCAAATAAAATATGTATTGAGAAACGGAATAGGGAAGAAATGACAGCAATTGCGTTGAAATATTGTCAATTAGCGCTTTATGAGACAAACAGTGGCAATAACAACGATGAGCATAACAACAACTTATATACATACATACCCAGCCGACAAAATTATAGCAAACGAGCTCGTAACTGGGTCTTTTCTCGAAGAAAAATCGCTAATAATTCCCTTTCATGTGCGTGAAATTTTTATGAAAATATATGTAAACTCATTTGATAGTACGTATTAATTTTTTAGTAAGCTCAACTTTGTCCTTGAATAACTTTGTAATGGGCACATTGTTGAAAAAAGTAAATCAAATCTTTTGAGTAGAACTTTGCATTTCCTACAAATTTAAAAAAATAAGTTTTCTAAAGGATCTTTAGGGGATAAGATATAATCAAAATGCCAAAATATTGCGTCCAGAAATTTACTAGTCTCAAAGTCAAAAATATCTTCATTCAATTTTGGTGGTAATTGCTAATTGAAAATAATTAAAATGTCCCCTGCCATAATGGATAAGTAGTCCAGCCACATGGACGAGGTCAAAGGCTAAAGCTCTGGTGCTGTAAGCAACATATTTAAAAATTAAGTATTCCAACTCTGGGCAGTGCAGTGTCCAAAGATTTTGAATTTTTTTAGCACATATTTGACTTTTCTGGGACTTGTTTGCGATGAGTTAGGAATACTATTTAAAAACTAGAATAGCTTCTGACTAGTTTGGCGTTGCACTGCATGGCCGATACGTTGCAAGTATTTCCGTATCTCTAACAAAGCGCTTGACAGCGAACAGACAGCAGCTAACAGTCGGCGGTAAGTAGGCAACAAGCGACAGCAGCAGTGTCAGCAGCAGCTACAGCAGATATGTACTTAAGTTGTAGCAGCAAAACAGCAAAGTGTTGACAGCTAGCAAAGTTGCAAAATAATTACGATAAATTGTGCATATGATTAATTTAAATACTTTGAAAATATACAAACACATGCACTTGGTATACATGTAGGTATACGTATAAGCGTCCAATTTTGCCAATAAGGCGAAACGATAGATTGTGCTGCATCTCAGCATCCCACTTTGGTCTATATTGCAGCGCAAATTTGGTGTGTTTTATGCAAAAATAATATAGCATTCGCAGCCGCATGTATGTATGTATAGTTCCAAGCATAAGGTGCGCAAATTAGTTTTTAATCAACTCAAAATCTAATGGCCACTTTCATAAGGGCCGGTTAAGCCTAATCGGCTATTCATTTGACAGCTAACCGTACAAAATACGTCAATTTAACCCCGGTTAGTGTTAACCGGTTTTTATGTAAGCGGCCATAAATGTTGCAGCTGCCCGATTTCATAGTTAAATGCAACCAATTAACCATAAAATTATTGGATTGAGTCAAAAAAAAGCACCATCCGATGTGTCAAAAAAGACACAAAAATAGAAAAAATGCATTATGAGCAATGTTTATGCCGTCAGATGGCGCTGGTTGCTCATGGATATGGTGAAATGAATAGAAATAGGAGTTTAGCGCACAGAAAAACCAGCGTTCTGATAGCCTAATGATTAAGAGAGCGTAGCAATTTCTATGCTGAAGAAGTCTAGCAATAATAATTGTCATAGTTCAATGTTTTTGGCTTTGAGCTCATGTATCGTCATAAGTATAATATAATAATTTAAAATAAAATAAATGAAATAAAATATAATAATATAAAATAAAATACAATAAAATCGCGTAAAATAAAATAAAATAGAAAAAAATTAAATAAAATAAAATAAAATAAAATTACATAAAATAAAATAAAATAAAATAAAACAGAATAAAACAAAATAAATAAATATAACCTAACCGAAAATAAAATAAAATAAAATAAAATAAAATAAAATAAAATAAAACAAAATAAAATAAAATGTAGGCAAATTACAGGCAAAATACCAAACTTTAGAAAAATAAAATAAAATTAAACAAAATAAAATAAAATAACTTAACCTAAAATAAAACAAAATAAAATAAAACAAAATAAAATAAAATGAAATTAAAGAAAAATAAAATAAAATAAAATGAAATATATCAAAATAAAATAAAACAAAATAAAATAAAATAAAATAAAATAAAATAAAATAAAATAAAATAAAATAAAATAAAACAAAATAAAATAACCTAACGTAAAATAGAATAAAATAAAATAAAATAAAATAAAATAAAATAAAATAAAATAAAATAAAATAAGATAAAATAAAATAAAATAAAATAAGATAAAATAAAATAAAATAAAATAAATGAAATAAAAATTGATTAGAATTAATAAAATAAAATAAAATAAAATAAAATAAAATAAAATAAAATAAAATAAAATAAAATAGAATAAAATAAAATAAAATAAAATAAAATAAAATAAAATAAAATAAAATAAAATAAAATAAAATAATATAAAACAAAATGAAATAAAACGGTGAACCGTTCCAAAGCTATCAACCTTTCAAGCTTGGTTTTGTTTTGTGAATTCACTTTTCAGTTTTGGAAATTTATCAAAATCGGAAAACCCACTTCAGAAAGAAGATAAACACAAATTCTGTAAAGGAATTCTGTGATCTAAGAAACGTATCCAAAAACTCTTTAAAAAGTTCCTATTCAAAATATTTTAACAATTGAATAAGAAAAAATGCAATTTACCATTTTTTTTGTTGTTAACTACATAATAAACTTTTAAAACTATGAATAAAAGAAACATGTATTCGGATTATCGGAATCAGCAATTAAGCGCAACAAACGTCAAAACTTCCATGCTACATTATTCTGCTTCATACATACATAGACATACAAATCTTGAATTTTTTTTCTTATTTTTAATCGCTCTCTAATATTTTTATACTCACAACATCAATTCATCTGCTTCTCTACAACATTTTGCTTGCATAATTCAGTCAGCAAGTTTTCGACAACTGCACGACATACAACAAATTGCTTGCAACAATCGAGACACAAAGCACGACAAAAGGTCTAATACACAAGTGCTCTACTAGCTAACGACCGACCAAGCAAATGGTAGAAATTTTATTGTTTTTATAAAAATGCCTGACTGAAAGACAACTATTAAGTGACAAAGTGCACGAGACAAAAGCTGCCTACAACAAAAACTACGCATAGATATAGACAAAAAATGTGTAATAATAATGAATTACAGACAGCAAGGGCGTAGGCTAGATTTTTTCAGTGGGGAAGTAACTGTGGTAGTAATATAGCGATAGCTTTCATATAAAATGTCTGGGGTTATAAGCCAATGAGAGGAACATCGATGGCGTGTTGTAGTTTTATGGGTTAATAGGTTTGTGCCAGAGCTCCCTTTCACAGAGTAGACCCACAGGAGTGAGTGGATTTAAAAATAAAATAAAAACTCTCCTAAAATCTTTTAATCAAAAAACGGAAGTTTCAAATATTTCTATTATCTGCTGCCTTTCCAAATTTCAATCAATTGTAAAATATGAGAAAAGCTTGCAGATGAAATGTTATTTAAGATTTTCTTTGTAAGGTTTAAAGCAACGAGTTGTGGCAGCTTTAGCATAGAGATGCCAGTTTTCTTTCGATCAAATGGAAGGTCGACTAATAGAGCTTTTCTAAATGAAATTTTTATAAATTTTTTCTTTTTTTTAATTGAACAAAATATCGGAAAATAAGCGAAACTCAAGGTAGGACAAAAATGAGATATTTCTAGCATTGTGTTCTCCGTACACAAGTCTCTGACCACACAAATTTTAAAGGCGTGTGCTCAAAAATTGTGGATTCTATGGACAAAGAACTATATCTCAATTGCATACATTTACAGTACAATTTCAATTTGCAAAGCGCTCTACTGAAAAATTCACAAAAAATTGCTTTGGTAGTTTTCTCTTATGGCCACAGATATATAAATAAGTGGTTTAATATATAAATAAAATAAGTCAATATTCAACAAAATTAAAATTTGTCAAGAAAAAAAAAATTGGAAAATTAAAACCTTTGGGATGTACGTTTCCTTTTTCGATTTAAAAATTGTTCTGTTCGATCTAACATCTTTACCAGTATCAAAGACTAAAGTTTAGAGTTCCCTGAAGAAAGCGTTTTTTTTACCATTTGTAGAAATGCTTGTTGGGTTGAATTATAGACATGTATGTGAGTATGTATTGGTATTTCATTTGTTGACTTTTTAAAAGTAATTAAATACTATTTAGCGTATTAACTGGAAGCGTTTCATGTTGCTACAACAACAACAGTACGAAGTGATGGTGGCGTTAAAAGTGGCATTGCACGCTATCTTAATTACCATTTAATTCTTTATTTTATTTCTACTACAATTTTCTTTTTATTTAAATATTTTTTTTTTTTGTGTGTGCTGCTGAATTAATTTGAGGCGCATTTTGTGCGCTAGCCAGAGACAACAAAAGCCTCCTCAATCAACGCGGTTGCACTCCTAAGGGCACAATGCTACAGATATTATAATTTAGCTGTGGCTGTATGTTTTGGCATGCATATCAGTTTGATGTCAAACTTTTCTTGATTTTTTTGTTAATTTACATAGTTTTATTTTACATAAGTTTACAATTTTTTAATTGCAATTGAAAAACGTGTTGATAAAAGCGTTTTTGAAGTCATCTGTAGCGTACACGCGACGATTTGCCTGCTGATGGACCTTGTAGCTGAACTAACAACTTAGCTATAATTATATGTAGCTACGAGATGAGGCAAAATGAAGGAGGCAATTTTTTATGTATGAACTTAGCACTTTGCGTGAATAATAAAGCATTTTGTCGAAGTGTTTGTTTCGATTAAAAAATGCCTATGTGTAAGTCGCTTGATCTGACTAAAATTATAGTCGCTTATACAATTTTTCTGATCGCTTAATTTTTTGTGGCCTACAAACATTTTTTCTGAGCCAGCAGAAATAACTTAGTATTTCCTCGCAAATTTATTATTTTACTAAATCGTCCTTTTTTATTAATAAGCACTTAAAAACTTATGAATCAAATAGCATCAAATCAAAATTGTCTCTGGACAATTCGCTTGAAGCTGAGCTACAAAATTTATAGACGCTTGTAATGTTTTCTTGTATTTTTGTTTATGCTGGCAAACCTTATTTGGAATTAAAATTTTCTTATTCCTTATCACTTAGCAAAATCATGAATGAAAAAGCATTCTATTAAGTTTTTCTTCGTCTTCCTTTTATAATTTTGATTTATATGCACTTAGCAACTAAATGAGCAGACAACCATGCTGGAGAATTTGGTGTCAATTAATAAGTTTACTGAACAAGTCGCTTGAAACTAAGCTACTAAAATTATGCACACTTGTAATGTTTTATTTTTTTTTTATCGGTGTCGCTAAGAAATTTTTTTAGCAAGCATGCAGAAACGTATGAACAAAAATAATTATTGTGCTTTCTATTTACAATTTTTATTAGTAATCACTTAGCAAATGTATGAAAAAGAATTCATTCTGTTTAATTTTTCTTTGCTTTCCTTAAATAATTTTAATTCGTAAATACTTAGCAAATGAAGGAATAAAAAACCATGCTGGATAATTTCACTGAACAAGTCGCTTGAAGCTAAGCTACTAAAATTATAGACTCTTGTAATTTTTTGTGATTTCGTTTTGTTTTTGTTGCCTCCTCAAAGTTTTTACTTGAGACAACTATGCTAAGTTTTTTTTTTGTTTTCATTTCATGATTTGTATTTGTGAACAAGGGGCCAATGAATGACTGCAAATGCATTCTGGAAAAGTGTTAATTTAAAGGCTCCTAAAATTATACACTTATAATTTTATCATAAGCACTTGGAAGTGAAAAAATTGTTTTTCCTGTAACAAGTGCATACCTTTACACATTCATTAACACTAGACAAAACTATTTAAATAACTTGTATATAGCTTATTTTACTGCACTTAGTTGAATCTTCCCATGCCTTCATCTTCTGTAACCATGTCTTTTTGACCGATTTGTTGCAATTAGTAAAGCTAGCGCTGATGGTATTGCTTACATTTGCCACATGCTTGGCTATCGACAGTGTACAATTTTAAAATATGCCTCGCTACCAAAACCAATACAAAATTAGATAAAACTTAATAAAATTGTAATGGACTGTTTTTGCTTTACTCAACACCTCAACTTTTACCGCGCCAAGCAATTACTTACTCACCTACTTACAAATCATATATACGAGTATATATATATACTGCTATATTTTATTTATCATGAGTAAATATAACTATTTACAAATGTCTGTGTAGTGGCGCATTCACATTCGCCCGCATATCATACCAACTGATCGGCAAATAAATCACTATAATTAACCGCACTTAGCAATAATTTCGCTGTCAATATTGTCAATGCAATGTCGAAGCGGCACTAGCCGAGTGCTGCAACAGTTCATGCATCATTTTGCATTTAAATTGACTGAGTATATGCCCTGCCAACTTCACTACACGCCACTCGCTATATATCCGTCAGACCTTGCTAGCACAAATGCGCAATCCCACTATCAGTCCTTTGTTTTTTTTTTGTTGTTGTTGCGTTGCAATGTAAAGAAATCAAAGCTTAAAATTAACCTGCAATTAATGTCAGAATGCGGTCGCGCGCGCACTGTCTTACCTGCGCTCGTCCAAATGGACTGCGAAAGGATAGCACAGCACAACAACCATCTTCCACTATCAAAGTCACTCCACAGCCTTTTGTCATTGCGCGCATTCGATTTGGCGGCAATTTGCACTTGCCGGCCTTTGCAAGCCTTCCATACTGTGCAACACCTTTTTAAAAATACGCGCTCAAGAAGTAAAACAACAAAAAAAATGGAGAAAAATTGCAAAATTCCCCCTAAAAAAAGGAATAATAAGATGAGTGCGCCCTCATCAACGCCATCGCACTCTTGGACATTTATTGCCCGATTTTACTCGAAAAATGGGCGCGCAAGGTGCAGCCCTACCAACGTTGAAGTGGTGGTCGTGCACTTCATTGCGACATCTTTGAGATGCAACCATGAGTTTCACTATAATTTCTTTGTTTTTTGTTGCATTTGATGTACAATTAAATGCAATATCAAAAAGAAAAATGGCGCACGGGTAAAATAAATGGGCAACTCAACTCGGCGCTGTTACTTGATATCGGGTATGTGCAGCAATCGAACATTGCCATTAGCAGTGCGCGGGCCAAAGAGTCGGTCAGTCAGTGAGTAAATGCATTTCGACGCTTTCAGAAATCACTTTGCGCCGTATCTACTAAATATGGTATTCGATTTATTTATCACCTGTCGTCAAAATTGAAATTGTGGTGCTGTGGCCCGCACGCCTGCGCGCTATGTAAGCAACCGCCTGCCATTGGTGAATGCTGCTGGTTTTTTTAAAGTTTATTTCCTTTTCTTGTTTATTTGTTAGTTTTCATGCATTTTTGAATGCATAAGCAATCTTTCTGTACCATGTCTGTCTGGGTATTTCATTAGCACTTTGCGGTTCATTGTGAAGTGGGTGCTGCTGCTGCTCCTGCTGTGTGTGATGCGTTTCCTCTTGACAACATTGTCAATTCCGCAGAGCAATTAACCAATTTTAAATTCAAAAATTGTCTCCATTTCCTTATGGAAATTAAATTATGTAAGGAATGAAGTTTTCTGGGTGATATTATAGTGTTGATAAGCGAAAAGAAAAAATCACTTCAGATTTTTGGAGATTGTTTCTAGACTTTCGGCAAATTAAACCTGGGGTCGAATTACGTTTTACGTTCCGTGATCGAAAGCAAATTTTTAAATCACAATAGCTCGAAGCTCATAATTCGGAATGACGGCATACGTGAGCTACGTCACGGAACGTATGTCGTAATTCCGCCCCTGATTTAAAAAAAACAGCTAACAATAAAATAAAATAAAATAATATAAATTAAAATAGAATAAAATAAAATAAAATAAAATAAAAAAAATAAAATAAACTAAAATAAAATAAAATAAAACAAAATAAAATAAAATAAAATAAAATACAATAAAATAAAATAAAATAAAATAAGATAAAATAAAATTAAATAATTTTGTATAATTGTATAATTGCTACAGGTCTGTGCGGGTGCATAACAAATAACACGGAAGTGTTGATATGCAAAAAAGCCCTTCTGTATCTAAAACTGTTCTATGAACGCGCCTAAAAATATTTCACTTTCCTTGAGTTGACATATAAAATATATGTACCAAAGAATGTATAAAAGGAATAAGCAAATGGCACATTAGAGGAACAATGCATCGTGACGCTACAGGGCATCATAGCTTAGTTGTTAGAGTACTCTAACAGCGGCTTTGGTGCAGACACTTGGGTTCGTATCTCAGTGTCCGAGAAGGGGTCTGATGAGAAGCTGGGCACTTCGAAACATGTCATCCCGTACCATCGCTGTGCATAACGTTGTAAATTTTCCTCTAATATCAATTAAAATAAAATAAAATAAATTAAAAAACAATAAAATAAAACAACATAAAGCGAAATAAACTAAAATTAAATAAAATAAAACAAAATAAAATAAATTAAAATAGTATAAAATAAAATAAAATAAATTAAAATGGAATAAAATAAAATAAGCTATAATAGAATAAAATTAAATAAAATAGAATTAATTAAAATAAAATAGAATTAAATAAAATAAACAATAATTTGGATTTGCCGCCTTAAGGTCAGTATAATAAGTGAAAAACACAACTTAAGTTTCAAACTCCATGTTACTGCAAACGGACGTGAATTAAATTTCCCTGAAGACGGTTACCGTTGAGTAACCGAAATATATCGGAGAAGAAACTTGAAGTGGTGGTTTTCACTTATTTTACTGACCTTAAGCCGGCAAATCGAAATTATTGTTCATAACAGATCGCTAAAACAACATTAAAATAAAATAAATTAAAATAAAATAAAATAAAATAAAATAAACTAAAATAAAATATAATATAATATAATATAATATAATATAATATAATATAATATCATATAATATAATATAATATAATATAATATAATATAATATAATATAATATAATATAATATAATATAATATAATATAATATAATATAATATAATATAATATAATATAATATAATATAATATAATATAATATAATATAATACAATATCTATTTATATAAAATTCAAATTATGTATGCATGTATGTATGTATCTATAGACCGACTTGTGTCCTAAACGTATAAACCAATCGTAACCAAATTTGAAACACGCCCTGGATATCTTCCAGGGATGGTCATGGACTAAAAAAGGTTTTTATACATATAGGGGGCGTGGCACCTCCCATCCAAATGGCATTTTTCATCGTCCGTATCTATGGAAGTATTTACGTTACACCACTGAAATTTGGTAAGGGGTTTGAGATTAATCTCTACCACCTCCAAAAAACTGGAGATAACGAAAAATGGGGCGTGGCACCTCCCATACAACTGGAAATTTTCAAGTCGGTCTATAGGTACATACATACATAATTTTAATTTTATGTATATAGATAGAAATGTGGGGTGAAACCCACGGGTGTAAGCTAGTATATAATAATAATAAGCCAGAAAGGTGAAGGAAAGGAGCAGCGAATAAATAAAATAATAAGTAAAGTTTTGTGGTTCAATTTCAAGCACCAGACAAACATTAGGGTATATAACATTAAAAGCCAATCACCAGGACATAGGGATATTTCTAAAGTTAAATGTGAATAACTAGAATATTTAACTAAATTATTGAGTTACACAATAAGTATATACGAGGTGTGTTCAAAAAGTATAGCGAATTTTGTGTTTTTTCAAAAACTATTTATTTATTCATGAATATCTATTTTGTCCCCTTCAAAGTAATCCCCATGAGATATTATACACTTGTGCCAACGGTTTTTACAATCTTCGAAGCACTTCAAAAAATCATTTTTTTGTATCTTGTTCAGCTCCTCCTTCGATGCCGTCTTTATCTCGTCAAGAGAAGCGTAACGTCGTCCTTTCATGGGCCTCTTCAGTTTAGGGAACAAGAAAAAGTCACAGAGGGCCAGATCTGGGGAATACGGTGGCTGCGGCATCATTAGTGTGTTGTTTTTGGCCAAAAAGTCGCGCACAAGCAACGATGCGTGAGCAGGGGCGTTATCGTGGTGCAAAAGCCAATTTTTGTTCTTCCACAAATCCGGGCGTTTCTGGCGGATTGCTTCCCGCAAATTGCGCATAACTTGCAGGTAATATTCCTTATTGACCGTTCTTCCCTGTGGCAAGAACTCATGATGCACCACGCCCCTGCAATCGAAGAAAACTGTCAGCAAAACTTTCACATTCGACCGAACTTGGCGCGCTTTTTTCGGTCTTGGTTCGTGCGGCAGCTTCCATTGAGATGATTGAGCTTTGGTTTCCACGTCATAACCATAAACCCACAATTCGTCACCAGTTATGACCCTCTGGAGCAAATTTGGGTCGTCGCGGACAGAGTTTAACATCTCATTAGCAATGTTCATGCTGTTTTTGGTCACAACTGAGCAATTTTGGTACGAATTTCGCGGCGACCCGTCTCATGCCCAAATCATTGATAAAAATCGAATGGCACGAACCAATCGATATGTTAAGGTCCTCAGCAACTTCTCTAACGGTGATTCGACGATTGGCCAATACCATTTTCTCCACTTCATTAATTTTTTCGTCTGTTGTTGAAGTGCTCGGGCGTCCGGCACGCTTTTCGTCGTTCACATCTTCTCGGGCTTCTGAGAACATTTTGTACCACTGATAAACGTTGCTTCGGTCCAAGGTAGCTTCTCCGTATGCCACAGTCAACATTCGGAATGCATCCGCGCACTTAATTTCGTTTTTCACACAAAATTTGATACAGGTTCTTTGATCCATTTTTTTGAATAGGTAAAAATCGAAGACGATCCAAAACACGTGCAAGCAAAGCAGCTGTTAACAATTAACTGAACATTCAAAATGGCCGAGCTTGTCGGCATAAGTGAGAGACATGAGTACCAACATAACGCCACAAAAAATTCGAAATTCGAATATACGTAACCAGCGAAAATTCAAAATTCGCGATACTTTTTGAACACACCTCGTATATATTGAGAGATGAGAATATTTGTTTTTGGTAGGACGCCAGCTGACATGTATTTAATATTTTTTAAATATTACTATTTTCTATTCGTAATTTCAATGCTCGATTAAATTTTTACTGCTCGCCTAAACAAATTTTTTATGGAAAGCAACAAAAAAATTAGCAATAAAAAAGGGACAAGTTCAGATTTGATTTTCAAAGGAAATTTCAAAAAACAGAAGAAAAACTTAATTTTTGTTATTTTATTCATAAATAAGTCGCTAAGTGCTTATGAAAAAAAATATGGGTTATTGTACATAACTTTCTTACGATTAAAGGTAAACAATTTTTTATGATACTCAATTCATAATTTTTGAAAACGCTAAAATTTTATTAAAAAATTTCATTGCTAAAAATATGTCTTACTTATAAATTGTTTTCTTCTTGTCGTTTCAGATGGTAAGTTCTTATCATCACTAAATCCTTCAGAACTAACATACGATGGTAAGTCACATTTCAGAACATCATTAACACAATTCTAGTAAACTGGTATTACTTTTTTTGTATTTCTTGTTTAGTTACGTTTTTATTAATTTAAAATTTCCTGTCGAAAGTTGTTGACCTACTTCCCCATAAAAAAAATTGCAGCGTCCATGCTCTTTTCACAAATAAGCTTTTGATCAAACAGCGCTAAACATATGCTTGAGAGCAGCTCAAGAATTGAAGCGTTAATCTTGTGATGAAATCTGCACAACAGTAGCATTATTTAATCATATAAATTAATTAAAGTGAATTTATTGTATTAGTATTACATCATAAGCGTAGCAATTTTTCGTAGCATCAATCAAATTATTTTACCTTTTCGCTCCACATATGTACCTACATACAAGGCTTCTACTTGCCAATTTGACCATCAAGTCTGACGTAAAGAGGAGCAGCTGGCTTAATCTGATGGTACGTGCGCACTGACACGCCCACATCCACAACATACGCTATGAACGTCGCATACGCAAAATGAGAAATTTCTTTTTAATTTAAGGCATGAAAAAGGGCAGCTGATAAAAACCCATTATAAACTTAAATTTTAATTAAAAAGTCCACTTTTGCTCGGAAGCTTTTAAAATGTATGTTGATACTCAGGCGCATCACTTCAATCGAACGTGCTCGTGGTAAACTTGATTTTTTTTGCTTCCGATTACTTTTAGGCAAGTCTACCACCTACCTCCATATACTTGCTAGCATGTGTAAATATGTATAAACCGGTAAAAAACTGTCTACACCTTGAGCGCATTCCATCAATTTTTTATGAAAAACAAAATTTTTTTTTTTAATATTTTTATCAACATAATCAACGTCATCGCCAACACCCTTTGACTGTCTCCTGTTTGGTTTGTAGCACATTTCAAGAAGTTGCTGTTGTTGTTGTCAACAACATCATCACATAAATTGGCATAGCAGGCTGTGACGGCTCCCGCGCGTTCACTTGATCGATCACGTTCGATTAGACGGGTGGAGTAAAGTGTGAACGCCCACAATGTGTATGAATCGCACTAAAATGTATTACTAGCGCGAGTGAAATCGGTAGCCTCTGGCTTAACATACATTCATACAGATGTATATTAAAAGATCACTTTAATGAGTTTGAATCAAACTTGAAGCTACAGTAGCGTACGCGACAATGACTGATGTATGTGTAATACTTAAGGAAGCGTCCTACCTGTCGATAAGTGTTAGAGATTTGAGCGCAGTAGGAAGGCATAGCAGTGCCGCTGAAAATCGATTGATTGTTGAAAGCAGCCGCAGCGGACGTGCAAGGTCACACCCTCTTTGAGTATGGGGAAAAAAGCTAAAGCTAAGGTCTTCTTTCTTCGTCCCTACTTTGCCGCATCAAATATTTTCTGTTTGCTTATAAACATTATTTAAAGGAAAAACAACAACAAATTAAGCAAGCAACAAAGCTTACAAGCGATTATAATTTCATTTGCTTAACTTTAAGAAATTACACATTTTTAATAAATTTTTCGGAATGTTTTTTATAGTCAGTACTAGTTAGTTTTTACGAATAAAAAGGAGCTAAAGCAGACATGTATGAACTTGTACTTTCTTCTACTTTATAAAAGAAAAGCAACAACAAATTAAGAAGTTACAAACTGTCAATAAAGTTTCGGAATGTTTTTTTTTTATTCATGCGTAGGTGCTAGCTTGTTTTTACAAATAAGTAAGGGGTTAAACAGACTTATATGAACTTACGCGTGTACTTCTTTATTTTGTTAAGGAGAAGCAATCACAAAGAAATCTTTTAGAACGTATAAACTATATATTTATACATAGCTAAAGCAGACTTATATAAACGTACAATTTGTTTCTTCTACAACGAGTTAAGCAAGCTGCAAAAGCTACAAGCGACTATAATATTAGTTGCTTAGCTTTAGGGCGTTAAAAATTTTCAATAAATTTTTCCGATGGTTTTTTTTCATGCATAGTTGCTAGATAGTATTTACAAATAAAAAAGGGGCTTAAAGCAGACTTATATGAACTCAAACCTATTGCCTTCTATTTTTTAAAGGAAAATGAGAAAAATATTAAGCAAGCAGTAAAACCTGCAAGCGACTATAATTCTAGTTGCTTAACTTTAAGGAATTACAAATTGTCAATAAATTTTTCGGATTGTTTTTTATTCATATTCTACTAGCTAACATTTTTGAAGAAAAAGGGGATAAAGGAGGCTGATATAATGATTTTATTATCTTAAGCAAAATCATACACAAATCCGCAAGCAACAAAACTTACAAGCGATTATAAATTTAGTTGCTTAGCTCTTAGAAAGTGCGAAATGTCAATAAATTTTTCCGAATGTTTCTTTATTCATACAAATAGAAACGGGGTAAACAGGACTTATTTGCAACTAAATCTATTTTTTCAATATCGCAAAGTAAAAGCAACAAAAAATTTAGCAAGCAGCAAAACTTACAAGCGACTGCAGTTTAGTTGCTTAGTATTAAGCAGCTACAAATTTACAATATTGCTGGCGAAATTATTCGACATTTGTTGCGAATTCACTCAACAAAATTTTTTTCAGACGGATTCGTCTATCCTAGTTATAAGACTCAGCGCCCCTAGATAAGCACTTACTAGTGACTTATGAAAAAAATAACAAAATGAAATTTGTTCTCAAAAATTTTTAATTTTCTTTGAAGCGCTTACAATTTTTTCTGGGTGCTTATTTTTATTTTTTTTTTTGTTTTCAATTGAAAAATATTTTAGGCATGCAGAAATTTTATTTTTTTTAAATTTTATCTAGCATCGCAATGACGAATAAAAAGCGGTCTATATTTATAAATCGTAGTTGAGTGGAAGATCACAATATTTCAAAATACTTTTGAACCGGCCTATCTCAGAATTTGTTTGAAAAACACGCTAATGCCCGTATGACACGTAAACACGCTAATGCCCGTAAACACGCTAATGCTACGTATTTTTCTTGTATTTTTTTATGTATTTTGTGCGAAAGAAACGGTCTTATACAATTTTCATGTTGGTGAAAACGAGCGAGCTATATTAAAAAAACTAACGAAATACAACCAAAATACAATCTAGGCTGTTAAAAGCAAACGAAAAAGTTTGTATTTCGTTAGATTTTTTGACAGTTTACTGTTTTTCGTTAGTTTTGGTTTCTGTCAGTATTTCAAACAAAAAATACTGCAAAATTACAAGAAAAATACTTAGTGTCATACGGGCACAACTCAGACATTTTTTTAGTAAAGCCCTACTTGAAAAATTGTTTCGAAAACTCGATTTCTTAACTCAAATTTAATTTATATTCAGCTTAGATAGTTAGTTTTTAAAAAAAATTTCAATTACGAAGTTTTTCATAAATATTTTTAAAGAGCTTTATTTTCCATCGATATGTACTATTCCCAACCAGCTCAATAAAAAAAAGAGCAAAACTTACCCTTTTACTAATATTGGCACGTGATTAAGGAACTGCGCGGTTGCAATAAAATTTTTGTTGCGCCGCATTTACAGTCGAGTGTGGCATTTTTGATTTATTGGAGGCGTTTGTATAGGCAAGGTTATGTGCAAGAGTAGAGAAAGAAAAGGGAAACACAACCAAGGTTACTGCACCTACAAGGGAAAACTGATATGTCGCATTACAGATACTCCTTTCATGGCAGCTCAGTCAAGTTATTAAATAAAAAAAAGAAACAAAAAAAAAAGGTTTAAGTGGCGAACCTATCGATCAACGCTTCTACTCAAATGTGTTTAGGTTTGCGTCTCTGCTATGACAGTTCTTTGAGTGTTACGGAAGCCCACTTTCAGATATTCCTGTCATATTTTCCAGGCAACGTAAGTGTTTTTTATAACAAAACTCACTTTTTAAAAGATACATTTCCAAGCGAAAATAAAAAGTCGAAAAAGTCACTTTCTAAGCGAAAAATAAAAGCAAACAATTTTAATATGCTTAGAAAATATGTATCAAAATAATTTATTTTCAGTCCCTGTAAATTTTTTTTACAACATCTTGCTTCTACTCAATGGAAACTATTTATAGTTTTCGTTTGCATTTGCTTTGCATTTCTTTCGAGCTGCCTTTGCTCACAGCTGTTGGCTTTTTATGACGTTACTCAACACTTAACTACCGAGTATCCGTCTGCAAATGAAAAATGAAGTGTAAAAGTACTGGCATCGTAAAATTTAATAATAGTCATAAAAAAATAAGCGGCATTCCTACTTCACGTGGCTGCAAAGATGGATTTCACATATTTTTTTGAACAAATTTTCTTGCAGTTTGACATACGAGTACGCGTTGGCTTGCGGCAGGATTAGCGCATATTTGGTAAATGCAGCCTACCACATACATACATACTTACATACCGCCATATAAGTTATATGCACTAGTCTTATTATAATTATTTCATTAGAGTTTTTAGTTTAGTTGCCCACAAAAATTTTATTTTCTACATAAATCTTCCAAAACTTACTTACTTATCGCGCTCGGACTGACGAAGTGGACAAAGCGATTTGCAACTGACATTTATATGCATCCATAAATATATATATGTTTGCATATATTTGTTCTTGGTGCTTAAATATAATAAAATTCTAGATATTCGGTTTATGAGCTGAACCAATTTCTCTATGCAGTTTTAGACCCTCATACCAGTGATCGGCAAATACTTTCCTAGTGGTTCAACTATGCTCTTCCCCCACACATACACAGTCGGATTTTCGCAGGTATTCACGTCGAGAGCAAGGAAAAAGAGCGCAAGAGCAGCGCATTTTATTTGGATTCCTTATTAAGCAATTAATTTAGCCAATTGTTTGAACAATTTCGTTTGCAATAATTATATACGAACCAGGCTACCCGATTCAACTTCATCCAGGAATCCTACACAATCTCAATTTTTTTCCTGTTCCTTAACAAGATCTTTACCCATAGATGTTCGACAGTGTCACTTTCCTACTTGTGATTTTAAAAACTTAATCACATTGCTTATCGCAGCACTCATTAACACCTTTCGTTCCATACCAATTTTGCACTAACACATTTGGGTCACCCTTGGTCCATATGTATATTCGCCGATAACTCTTAAACCGGTCGAGTTATCGAAATGAGAGATACTTTTAATTTCGAGCTAGACATCTAGAAACGCAACGGTAAAAGTTGCAGTAAATTCCACTTAACGGGTCTTAAGTGATGCGCGGTCAAATATACACGCAGAAGTTCTAAAAAATATTTCTTTGGATTCTATTGGCTTATTTTTCAGTCAGAGAGCGCTGCTATCGTATTTCTACTGCCTGCAGCCACTAACACCATTTTTTGTATGCATAAAGACGATGTTACGGAGCTTTGGGTGGGATTCCGAAAAGTCGGAACTTTCTTTTTATTGAGACCTCTGAATCCGTTTCGATGTTGACTCGTGCAAATTCGAAAAAGCTTACGCAACTCATAATAACAACCTTGAACACAGATTAAAAAAACTTTTTCTAATTATTTTATACCTTACACTTTACTTAATATGTTCCTTATGAAAACGGTTTTCACTTCCGATTTCTCTTCTAATGGCGATTCCCATCCCTGTAAACCAAGTTTGAAACATTCTATTCCGGTTTTGGTAAACTGACTTTCGTAACATCACCAACTCACTTTATAGCATAAAACTCAAAAAATCAGCGAGAAACAATACCATACATATATATCGATATCTGTTTTTCTGCGATAGCGCGTTTAACCCAAAAACCGCATATCATAAATTTTACTTTCATGACGCGCGCAACCTTGCCGCTACAGGCCATGCTTAAGCACGATGGCGCTACGATTTAAAAATAGTCACCATACCTTCGTTACATTTCATAGCTATCTCACTTGCTCCATAATTCTCTGGCTGTTATAATTGTGCGTATGTATGCGTGTTTGCATATTTTCTGGCGAATATTTACCATGCGCAAAAATGTAAACAAACCATAATTCTTCTACATTGGACAGGCCAAAGGCGGAAACCGGAAAGCGCCCTCTCAGCACGCACACACGCACGCAAGCCATGAAAGGTCAGTTACCCAGCAACCGTTAGCGCAGTAAAACAATAACGGAAAGTGCGTTCATATTCGCCTATGATGAGAGAGAGCGCGATAAATATTCAACCCAATAGCATAGTGTGGGCCGTCACTACAGCAATAAAAGTCAACGCAATCGAGCAACGCGCCACAGTAGCGTTTATTGGGTTTGTGCTGCCATGAGAAATCATATAAAATATGGCGTCTGATAAAAATGACAAGGGCCGTCAATACAAACATAGCTTCCACAAATATATACACACAAGCAATTATTATTGTTGATTTAGTTTTTAAAAACTATGCGCTTTAAATGCGTTTTACTTATTATAAGAGCGCAAGCAAGTTTGCGCAAAATATTCGTACAAAAGTGGGGCGCGACTAGTTGGTAGCGGTGGACTTTAAAAATGCCAATAACTAATTTGTATGAATTGTGGTTGACAGTGGTAATAATGTAGTGGGGTGACATGATAGCTTGTGTATGGAGATGTTCTAGAAATAAACGTCTGACCCGCGAAAAGAGGTCACATATGTATGTATTTTTGAATATATGTAAACGTAATAAGCATTTTTTTTTTAAAATAGATTTCAAGAAACTTTACATTTGCCTATTCTTATAGGCAGCAAACACAATATTTAATATTAGAGAAATGTCGATAGTCACATTAGATAAAACATTATTGCTCTCGAGCCGAGAAATTTGTAATAATAATAAACTAAAATAAAATGAAATAATATAAATAAAAAAACAATAAAATAAAAATAAAATGAAAAAAAAAAATTAAATAAAGAAAAAAAATTCAAAAGTAATATATAAAATATTACAAAAAATAAAATAAAATAAACTAAAATAAAATAAAAAAATTAAATTAAATAAAATAAAGTAAAATAAAATAAAAAAAAAACAAATAAAATAAAATAAAATAGTATAAAATGATATAAAAGAAAAAATAACAAAATAAAATAAACTAAAATAAAATAAAATAAAGTGAAACAAAATAAAATAAAATAAAATAAAGTGAAAAAAAATAAACTAATTAAAATAAAATAAAATAAAATAATATAAAATAAAATAAAAGAAAAAAAAATTTAAGAAAATAAACTAAACTTAAATAAAATAAAATAAAACAAAATAAAGTAAAACAAAAGAAAATAAAAGAAAATAAAATATAGTAAAATAAATTAAGATAAAATAAAGTAATTTAAGATAAAATAAAGTAAACTAAAAACAAATAAAAAAAATAAAATTAAATAAAATAATATAAAATAAAATAAAAGAAAAAAAAAACAAAATAAAATAAACTAAAATAAAATAAAATAAAATAAAATAAAGTGAAACAAAATAAAATAAAATGAAGTGAATCTAAATTAAAATAAAATAAAATGAAATAAAATAATATAAAATAAAATAAAACAAAAGAAAATAAAAGAAAATAAAATATAACAAAATAAATTAAGATAAAATAAATTAATTTAAGATAAAATAAAGTAAACTAAAATAAAATAAAATAAAATAAAATAAAACAAAATAAAATAAAACAAAGAAAGAAAAAAGGGCAGGCATGGGCAGGATACTTATTATTAAAAAACCAGAAATTTGTTGGGAATTTTTTGTATATAATTTACCACAAGGCATTATTTTATATTCTCTTTATACGGTAGTAGTGATAAAAGTTGACTAAGTACATATTTCAAATCTGCAGTCCTCAATATTTCACTAACTTACTGCGGAACGTATTTGGTCTGTTTACGAAACACCTATAACATTGGATTCTAAAGCTCAAAAAATATTCCGGTATTTAAATTGCAACAAATCAACCGGCCGGCCTACATGCCGCACCAAAGGGGCAGCACAACAATTATTAATAACGGTCTATAAATGTGCTCCTAACCTACATACACCCAATAGACTATAAACAAACTGTTACACCAGGACGCTGGTTTCAAAAAAATTCTAAACACAAACAAAGTGGGGACATTTGGCGTCCGTTAGTACAAGGCTGGTATGAGTAAGCGGAAGGCACAGTGCACGCTCTCATACAACAAATTTTACAAATGTTCGCAGCGCGTACCCACCAACCAGATTATGAATGGCAAATTTACACTTGAACGTGAAAACGACGTCACTGCGCGTAAGCTTTGTGTTGTGAGGCAAATGGCATTGCGCGGCAGGTGGCCCTATGGCGGGGTGATGCGGTGGCGCGACATTGGCTGTGTTGCTTTCATTCATATTCACAGCGGAATAGCAGAGCGCGGGTGGGAGCGCGGCGATACTTTGCGTTTAAGCACAACTTTAAATAATAGTGTGTCAGAACTGTCAAAGAAGTCGGCAAGCGCTAGAATTAATGGCGGCAGCACACAAGCACAGTGCTTTAGCGCGGGCTATCTGTTGGTTAAGAGTGTGTGTGTGTGTGACTGTAGATGAAGAAAGCTGGGGTTGTTGGTTCATTGTCTCTTCCACTACCTACATATTTGTAAAATACAATAGTTAATGCAACAGCGTCGTCGTAGTCAGCGCATGCCTCTTTGTATGTGTATTACATTGAACCTGCCGCGCGCATTGCTTTGCTTACAATTCGCAAGTTGAGTTATGGTTTTTGGGTGTAGAATTTATTGTTGTAGCATGCGCTTTGTTGCTATCATCAGTAATTTTTACGGTATCCTTTATGGCACAGCGCGTTTTTTGGCGCTTTGTTTTAGCAGCCGGCGGCTTAATACTGCTGCGCGCATTTTATACGGCTATAAATATATATAAACATATGTTCATATGTACATACATATTTACATGTTGAGTTGTTAAACTTCATTGTCCACATGCGCCGGCCGTAATATTGACTCTTGTTGCCACAGAGGCAACTTTTAAACCATATAATTTATTATGTATTTTCGTAGTACTGTTTTTGCAGCGCATATTGCATACTGCTTGTTGTTTTTGTTGTTGCTGCTGCTACTTGTTTGTTAAAATTAATGTGAGCCGCTGCAGCGTTGGCGGGCTTTGAACTCTCAACTTGATTTTCAACTGTTGCGCCGCGTCTGCTCGTGTTGTCGGTACCAATTGTAGTAGCACTTCGTTGTTGTTGTTGTTACTTCAAGATGAAAAATTATTGCTGATAATTTATTGCCACAGCGAGCGAACGAAACACATACAAAATGTTCTGGTTTTGAGTGTGTAGCAGAGGTGTGTTAATCTGAATGGGTGTGTCTGTATGGGACAATATGAATTGACTTTTACAGTCGGTTGTTGCTTCCGCTACTATCGTTAGTTGTTGTTGTTGTTATGCTCTTTTGTATTTATTACGTTTGTTGTTGCCCTTTCGCCATCTTTTCAAGGTCATAGCACAGTTTTTACTTTCGATTTGAATCAATAAATCTTATTGTCTTTTGGGTTTTTTGTTTTAAACCTACCTCACTCTTTTTGCCTAGCAGAACTGTTGCTTCGAATTCGGTGCGAGTTTTCAAGCTGTTTTTGTAATGAATTATATAGTAACAACATTGTTATTTTTAAAATTTTTTTGAATATTTTTCCTTATCATATACTCTTATGCAATATAATTGTTGCTATAACTATACTATGAAGTGTAATAAAATAATAAGAAAATAAAATAAAATAAAATAAAATAAAATAAAATAAAATAAAACAAAATAAAATAAAATAAAATATATTAAAATGAAATAAAACAAAATAAAATAAAATAAAATAAAATAAGATAAAATCAGATAAAATAAAATAAAATAGAAATTAAATTTAATTTAAAAAAATAAAATGAATTGTAAAAAAATAAAATTAAATAAAATTAGAAAAAAATAAAATAAAATAAAATTTAAAAAAATAAAATAAAATAAAAACAAGTAAAAACGGCGCTGTCTTCGGCTGTGCCGAAGGCTTTATACCTTTCATGAATACGTGCAAACTTAAATGCCCATTGTTCGGTTGTATGGGATATATACCATATATAGCTCAGATCTTAGCGATTTTTTTACAAAATTTTATTTCACCAAGTTTCAAGTTTTGACCTTTAAAAATGAGGGAGAAATGGTCACAATCCTCTTATTTGAACGATCGGTTGTATGGGAGATATATGCTATAGTGACCCGATTATACCGGATCCGACAAATGTCTAATATAATACATAAATACATCCGTGTGCCAAACTTCATCGAGATATCTCAAAAATTGAGGGACTAGTTTGCGTTCAAACAGACGGACGGACAGACGGACAGACGGGCATGGCTGTATCAACTCAGTTCATTGTCCTGATCAATTTGGTATACTTAATGGTGGGTCTATCTCTTATATTTCTAAACGTTACAAACATCGGACCAAAGTTAATATACCATTTCATGTCCATGAAAGGTATAATAAATAAAATAAAATAAAATAAAATAAAATAAAATAAAATAAAATAAAATAAAATAAAATAAAATAAAATAAAATAGAATAAAATAAAATAAAACAAAATAAAAATAAATAAAATAAAATTTAAAAAAATAAAATTAAATAAAACAAAATAAAAAAAAATTAAATAAAATAATATTCAATAAAAAAAAAAAAAAAATAAAAATAAAAAAAAATAAAATAAAATAAAAAATAGAATTTAAAAAAATAAAATAAAATAAAATAAAGAAATAAAATAAAATTACAATAAAAAAAATAAAATAAAATACATCTAAATTAAATTAAGGTAAATTAAGCAAAATAAATTGAAAATTAAAAAATAAAATAAAATATATATATATATAAACTGTATTATTAAGCGAGAAATAATGCAAACAACGATTAAAGCACCGAAAATTAAATTGAAGGAAATCATATTAAAGGGGAGAAACAAAAAAGAGAACAAGGAAAAGGAAAGTACATGAAAGGAAAGGAATGTCTCTAGTTTTAGTTAAAAATTTTGAAAAATGTTTTCTTCGCATTTTTTTGTAAACTTTGGGTAAAATTCCCAATATTAAATCAAAAGGTTCTGTTAAGAGTAAACTATACAAATATTTAAATAAGTGCTACGTAACAATAGAAATGAGAATTTATCGATTTTCATGTGAAATATTGTGCTGTCATTCGGCCATCATCAACATGTATGCACTAATAATACTATGTATATGAAAACAAAACCTCGTATGTATGCACAACCCAAAGTATTATTTGCGTTAGTCGAAGGCATTAATAAAAATAAAAAACAACAACATCAACGAAAAAGCACTGTTGGTGCCTTCAATTTATTATTTCATAAAAACGAAAGTGACAGTTTTGACGCATACGAACATAGCAGCAAAATTTTTAGAGGTCAACGCCCACAACAACAACAACACCAGGAACACTAGTAGAAGAAGAGGCATCCAAAACTGTCACATCATATTCATTCATTTGGAGCGAGAGCATACGCTACGTCACTTCGCATACTACGCAACCTATACATATATAGTCGGCTCGCCGGCGCTGCATGAATATGTACAGTTTTTGACAGCTCTTTGACAGATTATCAGCAACTTTCATTTAGCTGTCATTCGCTGCGTACATGCAGATACTCACGCATACACTCACATCGTCTAATGTTTGCATGGGTGTGCGTATTTCAGAGCTTTATATCTTTTTGGTTGTTGTTTTTTTTTTTTCGTTTTTTTGTAAGCTGGAATTAGTTTTCAGTTTCAAGCGAGTCGACGCGCCCATTTGTCTGTGCCGGCCAGGCGATTATATTGACACGTTGAAAAATGATTGTCATAATCGTCTGCCTCGATACATTCGTCTGCTGCTGATTTTCTGTCTACCAATCAGCTGTTTTGCCATTTTGTTTACATTTTTTTTTTTTTTTGAAAAGGAAAACAATATTTATTTATTAGTCAAACAAAAGTTCTATGTGCTATTATACTCGTATGTGTGTATGTTCGTGTGCTAGGAGGGGCGTAAAAAGCAAAATCAACTCAAGTCACTAATTTGTTGATTGCCAATTAAGTTTTGTTTGAAACATTTTTGATTTATGATCACGTCCAAGTGCGAATTGACTGGCATTTCATGTGTAGCCTGAGGTGTGATTTTTTTCTAGACAAATCTGAAATGATTTTACTACAAAATACTATAAGTATTTGAAAATCGTGTTAAAAGTGAAATTACTTCGTTGCAAACTTTACTCAAATAAAATTGTCACACTCCGCTGTCTGTGCGTTATAGATATGAAAGAAACATGAAGACGAGGTGTCCTTAAAACTATAACAGCAGCCAAAAAAACAGTTTTTGTTACTTTCGTCAGTCTGTCTGTATGTTTGCACGCGCTTAACTCAAAAACTGCTCATTGCAATTTAATGAAATTTTAACAGGCGTATTGATTGATGTGTAACTTACCATTTCCTTGACCTCCGGAAAGTATTTTGTTACAGCAGACTACAGTGCTGGCAAAAAAAGTCAGATCTAATATTTTTTTATGGATGTCGTGCAAATCGTAGCTGCCGATGTCTACAAATAAAAGATATTTCGATTTTAGAGCAACACAAAAACAAAAAAATTTTTAAATTAAAACTAAAGAAAAAAAACAATTATTCGGTGTTTTGCTGTGTTTCTAAATGATGTTTGTATGCACATCTCAAAATAACTAGTGCATCCAACTAATTGCACTTCTTACAGTTGTATTTCTAGAGATATAAGTTGAAATATAGCACACATGTTTCTGTGCCTGCTGTGTATAAAGTTTTTGTTTTTGAATGCGTTTTGCAGCCTCCTACAACCGCGGCAGTTAATTTGTTCATTAATGTGGTAACAATTTTAGACTAAGCATTTTTACTTTCACTTATTTTATATTTTCAGGCGCGATACCTTTTGAAAAGCTCTAACTGCTTTTAAATTGTTGAAGTGAAAACTTCTTTATTCGCGTTGTGCATTTTTCGAGTTTTGTGAAAACCTTTGAACTTGTGGCACTGTCAAGGTAATCAGCACCGAAATATGTATATAATTTCTTTGATACATAAATTTTGAGATGGCATATGGAAAGAAAAACAAGTATATCAGTAGGTTTATATGAAAGGGTTGCCAGCTGTATAACAATTTAATTTTCCTTGATATTTAGTTTGATTTTCAATTTTGAGCTATCAGTTGAAACTGCTATATAATATTTTAAAAAGTGTTGCCACCTCCTTACAAATTCACCAATCATTTAAAGGATTGTCAAACGAGTTTTACATTTGAAGTGACATATCGGGGAAATAAAATATTATATATAATTTTTTAAAGAGTTGCCACCTGTGCGATAATTTATTTTTTGTGCAAATTTGTTGGTTATCCAATTTTGAGATGTGAGATGAAAGGGCTTAACTCGCTGCTAAGTAACGAGATATCGTTTTCAAATTTGAGTAGACTTTTAACTGACAGTTGGGTAATCAGATATCAAAGAGTTGCCACTTATTCAAAACTTTTTTCAAATTTAATATTTAGTTTATATAGTTTATAATAACTGATACAAAACAAATTTGCTGCTCTATAAAATATTTCTAGATATTTCAACAGAGTTGAGCTGGCTTCAAAAAAGATCATTGCAATTGTTGAAGTTTTCACTTCTATCAGCACTCCTGGGTTGCCACTACTTTCTTTTTGCAAGTAGAACTACAAAAATTTTTCTAAAATTTTATTTCACTCTATTTCCTCGAAAAAAGTGTCAGCACTCATAAATTTCAACCACAACATGTGTCCAGTAAACGCAAAAATCTATGCAGCTTCTATTCTTCAACACTTGCTAATATTTTTAATGTCGATACGTTGACACTTTTCTGCACTTAAAATTGACAATTAAGTGTTTAGTGTCACAACTGTCAAAACACACATCTACTAGCACGAGCAACAGTGTTGCACAATTTTTTATGTGGCCTAAAATCGTTTCATGAATTGTTCATAAAATTAAAACGTAATTTTTCGCGATCAACCAAGTTGCCTGAAATGTGTACAACAAATGCGGGTATTCTTGTAATATTTTTTGTTGTTGAATTTTTACAACTTTTGCGTTTATACTACATAATTTCTAATAGAGCTTGCACTCACCCACTGATGGTTGTTGCTTTAAAACTTTTACGACTGTCTACAAATGCATAAAGTTTATGAGCGCAAATCATTTCACCGATTATTTAACTTTAACAACAAAACATTTGTGTGTATGTAGGTATGTGTAGCGTAATTTTTATAGCGTTATTAATTTTTGAAAAAATCCCATAAACTGCATAGTAGTATTTTGCTGAGTTGTCAAGTGGTTTTTTGGTGCATGAGGTATGCCTTCCATCAGTCCAAATCAAAGTGTTCTATTTGCTAGAGATGGTGGACATAAACAATTTACTATGTGAAATAAAACAAAAAAAATCGTTTATTGCTTGTTTTTTTTTCTTGCAGTTTGAAGTGCTGGGAATAGCATGTATCTAATTTGTTATGTATGCGTGCTCGGGAAAAATTATTAAAATGCATTTTTTATATTTTTATGCTTTGATAGTTTTTTGATTGCAATTTAAAAAATTTTTTTTTTGTCTTAACCTAGGTGCACAACCAGACTAGTTCAAATTCCGAAAAAAAGCATTTATGTATTTCTATGCATGTATGTGGTTTGTACATATATGCCTATGTATATATGTATCTACTATTTTTATGTAAATTTTTTATGTGATTGCTGACTCTCAGACAATGGCACATGGTCATTGAATGCATACAACGAAGTATACATATATCTACATTTCTTCTGAAATGCTTAATGAGACGCAAGTGTATGATTGTTTGTTTGTTATTGTTTATTCTCTTATTATGGTGGTGCTGTAAAAAATGTTTCATTGGCCACATTTTTTATGCCATTTTAACTAAGCTTAGTTTATTAGCTATAAAATGGTTTATGGCAGCAGGCGACATATGCAAGTGCAGGTACACATGCACACATGCAAGAACATAGCTTCCATCTGTGATGAAATTTTGTAGGGTGCAGTGTGACATATGCCAGTCAGTGATGGGAAGCTGTAATTAATTTTTTTTATTACTGTTTTTATCATTTTGTTACTGTTAAGTATTTTTTTTTTCGGTGCTTTTTCCTGTGCTGTCCAGGAAAATAGATATCATTTCATGAAATCTAGAAAACGCTAATTAAAATGAGCTTCATAAAAGTTATGTTCCTTGGCATGTTGTCACTGCAAATCAACTAACCTTAGGTAAATATTGTGAAGTTGGTTCAAATAAAAACTATCTTCGCGTATTTAAAAATATCGCCCAACTCACTATCACCATACTTTCTAAAATTCCAGTCATTCTCTCGACTCATTGTTGTTTAACTCCATAGGCGAGTTTGTCCTACAAAAGCAGGATAATCTTCCCTCTTTAGCTATTAATCATGAAAATTTGAAACAGCAAGGGTGGCCAACCCGTTTTGTGTCAATTCAGCGACGGCTAACACCTTCCTCCGCTGCCTAAATCGAGTATCGATAGAAACATCTTCTAGGCAAAAAATATGTAGTCTCTGAACTTGCTGCATATCTGCGTTATGTTCATATCTGCGTTAAACTTGAGGAATTCATCGTTAAGGTTTTTATGACGCCAGCTTTTCTTATCGCCGAAGTAGCAAAAATATACCGGAAAAATTTGTGTTCGCACACTACGAGCGCTATCAAAATTTATTTCAACACTGTGACCTTGAACTCTGTTAATTGAGAGAGCTTTTTGCTTCTTAATTTCCTGTTCAGATCAACATAGCATCTGTTGCAAAAATTTGCTGCTAACACTATTATCTCTGTTAATTAGTAGTGGGACTGTTTTCGAATAATATTTGAATAAACGAATAAAAATATTCGTTTCAAAAAATTCGAAAATAATTAATCCGTTCATTCGAATAGTATTATTCGAATAGTATTATTCGAATAGTGTTATTCGAATAGTTGTATTGAAATGGGTGGATGTCGAAAGTGAAATTCACTGTCTTCATCGCTTGTACCTATGAGCATGCATTCACGTTTTGTATGTATGTTTGCGTGTACAAATGTGTGCATAAGCTGTAGTAATATTTGTTTAACTATTCGAATACCTATTATTCGAAAAGTTGTCATTTATTCGAATAATACGATTCGAATAAAAGCATAAATTATTCGAATTTTTTATAGCCTCCGAATAAATGGATTTTTTATTCGAATAATTTTTAATCTAATAGTACCATGCCTACTGTTAATGCAGACGTGAAAATAAACCTAATCCTAGGACCTGCAACAAAATTTTGGAATAAGTGAAAAGGCACCACTTAGTCTCCGAAAGCTGCAGAAAAACGGGGTATAAAGGAAATGGAGTCGTGACACCTTCCATACAATAAGTTTTTCACATTACATATATTTCAAAGTATTAATCGAGCCCTAACCGCAATTTTGGCGTCACCAACAAAATTTAGAGAAACAGTATTTTAACAGATATCGGTAGTTCTGTTTATTTTAAACCATATCACAAAATATCACAACTTTGCTATGTACCAGTACAAAAATAAAGCAAAGGCAATTATGATGTAAGTAACATTTCGCCTTAAAATTTTGTATATTTTTAAACTAAAAACCCTTCTTCTGTAAAATTTTATTCTTGTTGGTTACACTAAAATCGCAGTTAGGGCTCTCAATGTTAGAGTACTGAAAATTTGTAAAAGAAAAATAAAGACTTAAAAAGATTAAGGAGACTTGGCTTCTTGTGATATATTCATTATAGACTATGTCCTTGGAACAAGTTTTTTCAAAAAGGGGTCTCCCGTCAACAGTGGTTTGGCAAACTCTTCGAGTGTATTTCTGCCATGGAAGGCTTCTCATCAAAAATTCGTCTGCATTTGCAGATGCTTTGCGGAGTCCGCAAAAACAGTAGTTCCCGCCAATTCATAGGAAAAGTTATAAACACCACACCACAAATTAGTAGAGAAGCTCGGTCTTAATCTCCTCGGAGGTATATTGCGCAAATTATACATTTTTGTTTCACTAAGTAAACGTTTCAAATTCTGCAAGCCCTTAATGTACGCCGACGCCATTAAACTTATTTTGCCTATTCGTTTATTGTCATGAATTGCCTTCAATTAGATCTGAGTAGGCTAGTTTAATGATGTAATGTGAACGCTATGCCACTGAACCTACCAAATTACAAATACATATGCTTATTAACCAAGTCACTATCTTTATTGACTTAGGCGTTACAAGGGATCCTAAACTGGACTTAAAATCATATATCGAATCTTGCGTGAACAGAGCTACAGGAACTCTGGCATTCGTTAAACGGTGGTCCGAAGAATTCAATGACCCATATGTTACTAAAAACTCTTTTCACTTCTTTGGTAAGGCCATTATTGGAATATGCTTCCATAATCTTGAACCCGAAGTACCACATTCATTGTGATAAGCTGTAGTCGGTTCAAAAACAGTTTTTGCTTTTCGCGTAAGAAATTTACCATGGGATCCGTCAAGGGATCTTCCTTCCTACTGTAGTCGCTTAAAACTTATACATATAAGCTACTTTGCACAGTCGTAGGGAGATGCTTGGAGTGTTATTTATAATAAAACTAACAAATGGGGTTTGTGGATAGCCAATTTTTGCTTGGCGAACTTTCCGTTAATGCCCCCTTTAGATCATCTGGACATTCAGATCGAATTTTGAGTTGCATGAACCTCTGCGTAGCTTGTGTAATGATTTCAATAAGCACTGTAAGAATATAGATGCCTGCGACTTGCTGCTCGGTATCCAAAAGTATTTACTTATTACCTTAAACATGTAATGAGATTCAAACTCTTGGTCTCAACCTCATTGTTCGCAAAATTCTGATGAGTCCCTCCAGGCCTACGCGCCCCCTCCTGAGCACTATGCATCAGCTCCTTACTGAGCTAACATATGATAAACATACGTATAATACCTGCTTTTAAACTACTATGTTAAGGAAGGAATTGTATGCGTTTTACTGTATGTACTTATAATATTTATTTCTTCATTTTAGGTAAGCTGTAACTAATCTATTGTAAGCTAAAGGTTTCTGCTATACTCGTACTTTATATTCTCCTATACATTACCCTCATGCTGTTTTTGTGTACATTTTCAAATTTAGCCTGTAAGAATTATTCAATTTGTAGACTGTTTCAATAAATAAATAAATATTTTCTAACTACAGCCAGAAGCTAGTAATCCTATATCCCTAGGTCTGTCGCAGCAATTAATGATGGTGAATGTCAAAGTACAATTTTCACTTAAACTTATGAACACACGTGCTTATAGCATAATCATAACTCTAATTTCTACACAAAATTTGTTAGACAAAAAGTATCATTTCCAAAAAGAAAAATAAAAAACAATAACGAAACTATCTGCTGCTTTTACGTGTCTCATGTCAGGTACTAATGGAAAGTTGAGAAATTGTTTTACGTTTCTTTTCCTTTTTCGCATCCGTTTTTTTTGTATCCACTTTCGAAATGGACAAATTTAATGCGCTGCCAAATTGCTGCGAAATACAAAAAGAAGGAAGAAAAGTTGAGCAAATTGAAAACGTGTCCAACAAACAAACATCAATATTTAAACATAAGTAATCACTTTGTAAACGTTTAAGCCAACCCCTCGCAGCGCGAAACCAACGGCCTCTACAACTGCCTGACGGCCTGCCTGTTTTTCTTGCCGCTGGGAATTTATCCGCACAATTTTACTGGGCATTTTATATATTCTTTTGCCACCCGTAGTAGCTGCCATTAGCTCACAGCTGACTGACGTCGTAACGGAAGCGAAAACTAGAGAAAAGCCACTCAAACTTTGTTGCATAAAATGGATGTCGTGCGGAGTTACTTTCTGCCAAACTTTGGACACGCATACACACACACACACACGTCTGTTGTTGCTTTTTTTTGTTTTTGCGCAATGTTTAGTTATGCTGGTCACAGCTATAGATGTTTTGCTATTTTGTTGTAGTTGTTGTTACAGCCCAAACGCACTCGTATCGTAAAGCGGTTAAGTTTATTGTGCTGCCTGCCACAATTCGACAGCAGCTAAAGCACCAGCGCCAAAAAGCACACCACACATACACCAACAAATTCATACACAGAAAGCATAGCGAAAAAAATGTATAGCCTGCTAAAGAAAATTGTTTTTCCATTCCAGTCTGAAGTGTAAGCTCTTGAACTAGAGGGGGGTGGTGTTGCTGAAATTTTGCACGTCGCAGCTTTGCAAATATAAAGTAACAAATTTTATATGCCGAGCAAACGACGCCCATCAACTAGAAAAGTACTAACAGCACCAAATGCACAACATGCATAATTCACAATTTTCTCTTACACACACACACACTGGCGCACATAAGCTGGCTCAGCATCCCCTTCTGGGAGGCAACGTACTTTTAGCTAGGATTTATTATGGAGCTTGGGAAATTGGAAATGTATTACTTGTACTTTTTTTCTTTTTCTCCTGGTTGCTTTGCCTTTGCATAAATGTTTATATTAAATCTACGAGATAAAGCGCCTTAAAGTATGCTTAGGAATTATGATGAGCTTGCCTTGCACGCGCTACATACGCTCTCACACTCTACTATGTTTTATTTGCATGCTTGTCATGTTTTATTTTGCCATTCAGTGTAGATGTTTAGCTCTTATTCCTGTCTCATTTTGAGTGCAAGTCGTTACATTTACGTAAATGACAATTTTCACTTGCTCTTTTTTACGACAAATTGATTACGTGTCAAATGTTGTAAGCGGTCCATGTGACAATTGCTTATTGGGTATATCTGGTGAACTTCATTTACAGCAGCAATACTAAAATTATTTGTGGAAGTACTGCGCTTAATTCAGTGCACCTAAGCGCTGAGAGCGGTTATTGAGTTTATTCCAAAAGTGCAGCCAAGTTGTGGTTTTTTATATCAAAGCTAACATTTTAATTTCAAAAAAAAAAATATTTTTGCGCTTTGTTACTACCCTGTAAAAAATCGTGCAACTGATCTTGATTAAGGACACAAACATCCAAATAATATTTATTTAGAACAAATACATGCATAGTTATGATGAGTTGAATTTAGCTTGGGGCTTGGCGCCGCCCACTTTTCAAAAATATATATAAAGCCTATGCTGTAACCAAGAAAAAGAATATACTGTGAAAATTTTATGAAGATCGGTTGAGTACCTTGGACTCCTAAAGGAGAGACATTAACTTTTGTTTATAAGATGTAATAATACGAGTATAAACCCAAATTTTCGTAAGAGCAGAACAGCCAATCTCTCGTTCCGATTTCTCTAATACAAATTTTAAAATGAATTATTTGTGCCACACAGGGATATAGGGTGCTTTTAAAGTTGGGTGCTCATAATGTAATAATAGGAAAAGAAGAAAAGCTAGATAAATACTTAGAATAGGAGTAATGTTAACTAATTAGAAAGAGGTGAGAAATGAGAAATACAAATACTTAAACCTTCAACGTAGATCCAAAAGCTTTCAAAGACCAGTCAAGCAAGCTAGAGCAATTTGAACTCCTCTGATCACCAGAACTGCCTACACACAAAAGTTAGACTCTTTTAATATTTCAGTCATTTTGGAAAAGCAGTCCATCAATAACACTTAACCTTTATTGTTTCGCTTGCACTACGGTCTTATAACTTAAACACAGTTTTGTTTAATTATATATGCAAATGTTCAAAAGCAATCATGAAAAGCTACTGTATCTAAACAAGCAACACAATAAACTTTGAGAAATGGCGTTGAGTAATAAAATATATATATATTTATAAACACTTTTGTGTTTGGTTAAACAAATAAATTCTAAAAAACTTCAAAAGCTAAAGTTATGCAGCAGAAAAATGTTTAAAAATTATGTCACATTAAATGCCCTTGAAAGCTTACTTTATTCAACGGTAATAAAACTTTGCCCCGCTATAATGATATTTCTATGTTTTTTGTTTTTTTTATATATTTTTTTTATTATCTTCTTAAAATCCCAACGACAATATTTAACTAACCAAATTAACAACCAAAATGATGATTGTAGTCATAAAAAACCCTAGACCAAATAACAAGCCAAACGTTGATTTCATTAAGTTTTCGTTTGAATATTTTGTTTCCCAAAATAACTTAAATGCCATTTGTTTATTTAAAATCATTAATGAGCATAACGAACCCAACGGTACCTAAAGCTTGTGATAAACTGCGCCATGGCACATATGTGTTGAATATACATATATTTAGATTTGCATGATCATAAATGTGCCATCTTTAAGTATATAACTACATTAGGCCGTATCAAGGGATTGAAAGGTCGCCGGGCATACTCAATGTGATAAACGGCCAGGCATTGTCGAAACAAAAAGCAGTGGGTTGCGAGAAAAAAAAGCTTTTTGAATAGCTCAAGAAAGTAATGGCCACCCTGTATTTTGTTAGATCACTTGCTCAGCGACATCTAACACAATCACAAGACGAGAGCATTGAGAGAGAAGAATTCTGTGATTAAATGCGCTGAAGTATGTTACATAAATATTTTTGCCTAGAACCTTTTCTTTCGATAATTTTGATTGATTGTTATTAAGTTCTTTCTTATGGAGTTACGACTTTCTGACTCTAAGGTAAAGGTAGCAGTTTTCATTTTTCAGAAACGTCTTGAGGATCCTATGTACAATATACGTCATCTGACAAGACAGATATACATTCACAAGCTAACCGACAAGTCTTTCATTAGCAGAAATTAAACCTAAGGTCTACCCTGCTCTTTTTACACTTTTCTGAAGTATTTACTTGTTCTGTGAATTAAACCACGGACTTGCGTTATGCTAGCCAATCACACTACCCGTTATACCAATACGTTCGCCTCTGTAAATATATACAAACATTAAATCCAAATATGCAAACGTTGACGATCTTTGTTAGCATCATTTCATTCCACTCCATTTTATGGCTTGTTGCGGCTGACGCGCTGCTTGTCTTTGTGGGTAGGAGCTGTGTATCTTCTTTTCGTAGACTCATAAGTCGAAAACTGCTGTAATGTAATTAAAACATTTTTATGGCAATTTTAAAGGCTTTCATTTGTTTGTGCCCGCGGTTTACTCTGTTTATGGTTTTTAAATTTTTTTTTCAATTTTTTTGTTTAAATATTTTTTTGGTATTTTTAGGATTTTGCGATCTTCTCGCGTGTGCTCATTGACTTTGAGTTGTAGCAGACAAAAAAAAAACAACAACAATATAGCAAACAATTAGCATCTTTGGCAGGCATAGGCGTTGAAAAAAGACTGACATACATACATTTATATAAAAGTATATTAGAGCGGGTCAAATATACTTTTTTTCCATCAGGAGTATAGCAAAAACGTAATCTACAGGTGATTCTAAGACAAATTGCTGAAGACACCACAGCTCTAAGTCCGATTTCGAGTCCCTCACTTCTGAAAAATAGATATTTTGCCATATGAATGAAAGTTGTTGGAAATGTTCTGAACTTATTTTAGCTGTAAAGAAAAAAAAATTGTCCATAAGAAATTTGTTAAAAATGATAATATAGTAGTTAAAAGTTCATTTTAGGCTAATTTCTCATAATTTAAGCCTGATATCTCTACTAAAATTCAAAAATACTATAGATATTAATACAGATTCTGCAATTTACGTAAAATACCTTTAAGGTAAGCCCAATATGATATCTTTTCTATAATTCTTTTCTCGAAGATTTTTTGGCCAAACCCTACATTCATATGGCAAAATATCTATTTTGCAAAAGTGTTGGATTCGAAATCCGACTTAGAGCTATGGTGTCTTCAGAATCATCTGTATATTACGTTTTTGCTATACTGCTGATGAAAAAAAATCCATCCATACAATTTGATCCACTCTAAAATATATCCATTGTATATATTTATGCTTAGGTAATAAATACACTTTACCAAAGCAAAGAATTGCCAAAGCTCTTTTTTATTTGCACCTGAGAGTTAGAATGAAGATAATTCTGCTTAGCTTAATTTTAGTAAACTTTTAAAAAAATTTCTAAAAATCAGAATAACAAATTGGTAAATTTTTTTTTTTTTTTTGTAGGAAATGGTTAGTTTTTGAATACAACTTTTTTTTTTTATTTTTTTATCAAAAGCCGTTGACGTGTTAAATTTGATTAGTTATTAGTAATCAATTAATTATACGGTTTTTCAATTGGTAATGATTAGTTCAATCGTTTTTCAAAAAAAAAACTAATAATAATAAAAAAAAAGTTTTTTTCATTACATTTGATTATTTTTGATTTTTTGTAATTTTTTGTTATTTTTTTTTTTGAGTATTTTTGTTTTTTTTCAGTAATGTTGATGTGTGTATTTTGCGGTCCTACAAAAATACTGAAAAAAGTGAAAAATAATCAAAAATTATAAAAAAGAAAATCAAAAATAATCAAAAAAAATATTAAAAATAATCAACAGTAATCAAAACAACTTTTTTTATTATTTTAGATTTTTTTCTATAATCGTAAAAATTCATGATAATTTTTTTAATTTATTGGAAAATAATCATTTAAAATTTAAAGTAATGGTAATCAATCAATAAATGGATTCTCAAGTAAATAATTAATCAAACCAGTAATCATTACGATTAGTAATCATTATTTAACAGGTCTGTTTAAACAAAATTTATTTAGACTTCTTCGACTATTATTAACTTTAAGAAAAATTAACTCTACGTACTTCCCTCTCTAAGGCATAACCATGTTTATTATGAGGCAAAGAAGATATCTAAATTTGTTGTACAGTTTTATTGCTGTGTGGATGGGTAAGAAGTGGGTGCTGTTGCGGTTGTCACATGTCAACTGTTATTTTTAATTTATAGCTATTTGACAAATTCTGCAAATGAGTACGAACTTGTTGGGAACTTCTTTTGGTATTTAAATATTTAAATATTTAAAATCACATTCAGCGGGTGAACTTATAAACAGCTGTTTCGATAACACTGCAATAACGACTAACGCACTGATTTTGACGGTAATCATGCTACAATCGGTAATGTATTTTGTATTACGGCGATTCTGCACTAAAAGGTAAAGCTGTCAAATAATGAAAAAACGCTAGCCCTGCTTAATATTAGAAATGTGAATGTAAATTTATTTGTTAAACTTTCACACTTAAACTACTTAGCCGACCCTCATAAAGCATTGTACACATATTCCTTGAGGTACCACAAGTAACATAGAATACTTTTTATTAAAAAAAAAGTCACTTTTAAGAAAGATAAAAAAATATCCATCACTGACTTCTAGGTACTGACTTTTAGTTACAAACGTGGGCATCTAGTAAAAAATAAAAATTAAAGCTTGGACCGAATTTCATGTAAAACTGTTGTAATACTAATTGTTTTTTATCGCCATTTCGATGATACATAAAATTTGTTCTACTCCCCTTGAAAACATATTTGAATTGAAAGCAATAAAAAAATAAACCAACAGAAGCAATTATTAAAGTTTACCATTTTCGTTGTTTACTCGCAAGAGACAATTTTACATTTGCTTTTCAAATTTAAAAAACAAAAATAATTTTGTTATTTTATTCATAAGTCGCTAAGTGCTAGCCAAAAAAAAACCGGGTGTTGTTTATTAATTTTTGATAACTAGTATGTGTGCAAATTTTCTTATTAGACAACCTTGCAAAATATATGAGCTAAAAAGTATTTTCTATAACATTTTAAAACATGCATTTCTTCTTTTTATCATTTTACTTTATATTTCTCATCTCTACTTGTTCCTTCTTTTATTCTTTATTTTTAGAAATTTAACAGTTTTAATAGCACACATGTGCACCTAAAGCACCTCTTGGCCGTGCTTTTTTGTACAAATTTTATCATTTGTTTTCTCTCTTTAGTAAGGCATACAGTGAAGAGTTATTTCGCCAGCGGAATTTTTCATTTAATTCGAAAAATGGCTTCTTCACCACTCAGGAATGCAATTTAAATTTGTTAATTTTTTGTTTTTGTAACTTCGTCTTTTATTTGCGCTGTTCGCCAAACATTAAGCTGCTGTGGCAAAACAAATAAAAAACAAAAAAGAAAAATGATAATGGGTTAAGCAAATTTGTAGTTAAGCAGACTTGAGTACATTTTGAAAACGACAAATAAGTCAAGGTAAGAATTAAGTATTTCAATTTAATAAATAATTATACACCCTGTGCACAGGATAAACCTGAATATATATTCTGGAATTATACATAACTTGGGTTGTAGGATTTTTAACTCAAATGTTTCCTAAAAAATATAGTCTTTATCACTTTAAAAACCAAAATTGTTCTAAATCGCAGTCTTTGTTTTTTTTTGTATAATATGTCCTGCGAATTCCATCTTAATAACACGTCAACAGATATCTTACGAGTAAACTAAAAAGTAAGAACTCTGAGTGACCTTTTTTCACAAACTTCATTCATTTGCTCCATTTTTGTTTCGTTCACTTTTGTTTTTGTGGTATTTCTGAAGTATTTTTCTATTAAAAATGGCTTTTCGAGCTAACTACAATAACCGAAAATAGTCAAAATGCTTGTGTGTGTGAGTAAATTCCCCTTAACAAATGGTGTAAGCGATAATAAGGAATACTCAGACAGCGTTGCTTCTATTACCGAGAAACCCTGAAAAGGTTAATACAGTATCTTTCCACTAAGGCCCTAATCCTAGTTTGGAGATAAACATTTTTTTACGGGCAAAAAAAAATCTGACAACTTTCACACTTATTTGTAGTTATGCAGGCTAAAGTTACCTTCTAACTTTGTAACCACTAAAATAGTTGGTAACCTTATGTAACCGAGTGTTTTGTAAAAATGTTTGTGAAAAGAAAATAGCACAAGCTTTGTCCACATATTAGTTATCAAAAATTTACAAATAATAGCCAGTTTTTATTCACAAGCACTTACACTAAGCGACTTCGGAATAAAATAACGATACAAAATTTTTTTCAAACATTTAATATCCCTTTTTTAAAAACCAAAGTAAATTTGTCCTTTGCGGCTTAGAAACCATAATTCTAAGCGCTTATAATTATTTCTGTTGGCTTTTTTTTATTGCTTTCAATTCATAAATTTTTTTAAGCTAGCAGAAAAAATTGTATCTAATATCGAAATGATGAATGAAAAACGATAAATATTAGAACTTTTTATATAAATTTGTGTTCAAGTTTAAAATTTTTGCTCTATGGCGTAGTTTTTGTGTTTGACTGCCTTGCCATGTAGGCAAAAGTCGCTGTCGCGTGTACTGCATTGCCGACTGCCGCGTTTGGGCGGTTCACCTTTAGGCACAAAATGAAGGGTTTATAATAAGACAGCATACTTAAGGTTGTCTCTCAGGGAGTGAGAATTAAAAAAAAAAGGTTGAGGCGTGTGACGTCGGCAATGCGGTATAATCTGCTGTTTCCTTTCCACAATATTTGACGGTAAGCTGAAGAAAATCAATAGAGTGGAAAGTTCATTAGTTTAACCTTTTGTTTTTTAATATTCAAAACTAGTTGACTGCTGTAGTGCCAGGCTTCGAAACAGACACAAATTTAAACACTATATATAGCAGCGAAGAAATAGTTATTCTATATTTCAAGCTAGACATCAGCAATACGTCGGTGGGAAAACCATTATATTCCTAACAGTACTTATTTTGTGATGCACATACAAACATAATACAGAGAGTATGGCAGAACCAAAGGAATTTTATATTTAAGTTCCTTTGTTCTTATAACGACACTTTTATTACTGTGTGCGTGATATTTTTTTTTATATCCAGACATCATCTTATCACTTTTCCACTGTTTTTATAAGAAAAACAGGTAAGCCTGCTTTTATTGACACCACTGTATACAGCGAGAATCAAATAATTGCCTACAGTGAAAAGGGTTCTAAACTTTAAGTTAGATCTCAAGCAGAGCAAGGCAGACAAACCAAAACTTCTAAGGACTGTAGTTTTGGCTGATTTCATACTGAAAATGACCACATGTATGCAGTTTTATACCTTTCATGAACATGAAATTGTATTATAACTTTGGTCCGATGCTTGTAAGTATCAGAAGAAGAAGAGATACACCCATCAATAAGTATACCGAAATGATCAGGGCGATGAGCTGAGTCGATTTAGCCATGTCCGTCTGTCTGTTTGTACGCAAACTAGTACCTCAGTTTTTAAGATATCTTGATGAAATTTGGTATAGAGCCGCCATTTTGCATGAGATTAATTATTTGTCGGAATCAACAAGCTCGGAGCAATACAACGCATAGCTCCCATACAATCGATAGTTTCGATAAATGGGTTTTGGGCTATAAATTTTGCAATTAAGAAGCTAGGAAAATAAGGTTTTGCAGGTTTGGTACTTATTATGTATGTAATGTGTGCAGTGAAAATCATCCAGATTGGACTTACATAACATATAGCTCCCATACAATTGATTGTTCCGATAGATGGGGTTTGGGCTATGTATCTTTAAATGATCAGTTTTGCAAAGTTTTAACTAATTGTGAGTAAGGATTTCATGAAAGGTATAAAGTCTTCGGCACAGTCGAAGACAGCCCTTTCCTCACTTGTTCTTTTATATACCCCTTCCGTCCGATAAAGAAAGTCAAACAGAATGAAATATTTCCTTATCAGCTTTTACCGCGTTGGCTACTTTAGGGAATGCTGAACTCTTTACAAATTTCAAACCTCGTACTTTAATTTTTTGTAAATTTTTTAGCGGGTCCTTTATAACGATTAAACAAATGTTTATGTATATATAGGTAAGTGCGCTTGTATTATTCTATATTAGTGACCATATAACGATAGCTTTGGTAAAGGATAGTTTGTGTTTGTACATATATCTTACATATAATACCACTCGCCTTCAAGCTGAAAGTTCCAATTTACAGTTGATTCAGCTTTTTAAATTTTTTCTCTTTTTTTTTCCTTTTTTGCCTGAGAAGCAATTAATTTTTACAAAGCTACACAAAGTGCAAGGAATGGCTGAGAGTTTCCTATGTCACGTTATAGTATATATGTCTACGTAGTGTGCGTGTGTGTTTGTGTAAGCAATGAAATGAAGAAAATGTCAAAGAAAAGTAAAGTATTATAGTAAAATGTAATTGCAGTAACGTAATAAAGCAAGTTTTGTGTCGAGGAAGAATAAAATGGCGGAGAGAATGTGCTCGTATAAATTGATGTATGTATGTATGAGTAAGGTATTTCTCAAAGCTTAAAACTAAATGTTTCTTAGTTCTAAAGTATTCATTACTATAAATGAGATCAAGGTCAAGAATAATATTTTTTTATTGGAAATTATTATAGTTTACTTTTCGTTTTTTTATTATTAACTATAATATTTTTTTTCTTTTATAATAAATAATATAAAATTATAAATATTTGGCACCAATTTGTGGTCTGCTGATCCTCATTTTTCCTACAAATTGTCGGACCCTAGTTTTTTTAGAATGGAGAAGGAAAATTTTGAGACAATCGCAATAGGCTTTCTTATAGATCCAATTCGAAAGATGCTAGACTTCTTTATCAGAGCAATTTTGGCATGCTCTGCTAACCATTACGATATCAGAACGCTGGTTTTTCTGTCAACTAAACTCCAATTTCTATTCGTTCCACCATATCTATGTGCAAGCACGCAGCCTAGTGGTATGTAGCATTGCTCGTGATGGATTTTTTTGTTTTGTGTCACTTTTTGACACTTCCGATGTGCTCTTCGGCTTTGTTTATTTTCAATACCAAAAATTCAGTTTCTAAGTTCTATTCATTTATTAGCGATAATTCAAGATATTCAGGTTTGAGAATACGCTTCCATATAAATTTTACTTACCACTAGATCAAGCCTTCTGGAACATCGGATTTAAAAGGAAAATAATGAAGTACTCTTCTGAGTTTTTTAAAGCTCTATGCCTTGCTGACAATGTATATAGAATTGAAAAAAGACTTGAATTACATGATTAGACCTCTTTGGTTTCAAATTCGCTGACTGTTTTTGTATACTTTTTCATATTACCTTCCTTCGATATATTAGGCAAGCAAACTACCCACTAACCCATAACTAAGAAACGATTACCACTCTCACTCCAAAGCGTCCCAAAACTGTGGCTGCATTTGTTATCGAAAAACCGGATAAAGTTAGGATATCTATTGAAATTCTTTAGAATTAAATTAAAAAAAACCACTACTATGCATTGCAAACGCCTCTAAAGTTACACCCTAGCACCCTACTCCATCATTTTGTGATAAGACTCCGCCTTGCCTTTGCTATTCCCTTTTTCCTTTGCGCAACATTCCATGGCCCAGACAAGCGCATTCAAATAAAATACATCGAAGAATGAAATGAAAAAAAATTCCTTGAAATCCCCGCTGTCACAATATATTTTTTGTGGCTCACTGAATTTTCTTGCTTGCATTTCATACGTTCATTCCTTTGCAATTTTTACTTGATGGTTGTTGTTTTTTTTTTTTAATTTTATTTGTTACAAATACATGCATTCTTACTTGTTATTTTCGGCTTTTTTTTCCTTTTCTTGTAGCTATTGCTGCCACTTTTCTTTCCATCATATTGTGCACAGAAAAGCACACATTTACACGTACTCATGTATGTATGTGTTACATATAACAAGTATTCCTATATAATATCCATTCAGCGTTCCTTTTTGTTTGGTTGCATTCAAGTAGCGCTGACCTCACTTTGGCCCGCACTTTTGCAAGTGTGGCATACACCCACATGCATACAAACATACAACATGGCTACCAAATTTGCTTCCTGCAGGAGGTGACTGTTAAACCGCCAGCCACATTCCGCATGCCGAATTCGCTTCTTTGCCGCTTTTGCTACTGCTTTCATTTCATTCATTCTTGTCGTTCACTCAATGAGCGCTCAAATAGCGACGTCAGCGCATACCTCAGCCAGTCATTCGTAAAGTTTTCTGCATCAAAATCATACTAGCAATGTAACCCTACAAAAAATCTTTGACTTATTAATACATTTGAGTTTTATTGGAGTACCTTAGTAAGTGTTCCGCTGTCATGTAGTAGAGGGGTATCTCATATCTCATGAACAGCTAACTATTAGCCGAACACTACTCACCTTTTCACGATCATAATCAGCATAGGTATTCGGATGTGTTGCAGCCATCAGCTGTGCAAGGCGTCTGTCGAGTTTTATCACTACTAAATTAGCGGCAATACGATTTTGACACTAGGCCAAAGAATTACAAAAACAAAATACATAGAAGAGCTATGTATGCATAAATGTATTTAAAAATTTCGCAGTAAAAGAATATAAAGTAACGTTAAAACTATGCAATCAGCTGACAGCTACTTTTTTCTCAAATTTAACACTAAAAATTTCGCCGAAGTACGATTTCGACATTAGACCTACGAAGTCCACAAACGGAGATACATAGAAAATGTATGTATGTATTTATGTTTATATTCCGCCTTGCTTGGACCCCTTATCTAATTTGCCTTGGTGACAAACTTAGAGAATGTAACAAATCGTTTCCTTTTTTTCCCAAGAAATAAGCTGTTTCTATGCCATCACTAGGTATATGAATTCGCCTTTTCTTTGTTTAAATACCGAGTTAGCTGTACTCGTTTCTTTACTCGTCTCTCTCTTGCCTATTAGGCCCGGGTTTTCAGTACAAGTTCAACTCAATTTGTCAGTTAAACTAATCTTAAACTTGTTACGCAGTTTTTCAGCCAACTTTAAACGAAGTTTAAACGTAGTTTAAGCGGCCAATTTGGCAGGGTTAAACTCTAGTTAACCTGTCAGCTGTTTGCATATTTGATGGTTTTGGTTGTGAAACAATAAACTGAATGCAATTAGAAAAGGACGATATTTTTATATTTAATTAAATACTGGATATATCATCTGACGAAAGTGATTATAGTGATGCAGTAATTAGCGAAATCCTAACTATTACAATACTGAGGAGAAGCAATGGCGTTGAATATGTAAACAAATATTATCTGTTGCCGTATCTAGATAAAGAAAAAACCAATGTTGCCGTATAAAAAGCAAATCTTAAAAGCGGCCCTAAACTCTCACTAAAAAACAGCTCTGCAGTTTAACTGGAGTTTAAATTTATGCCGAGTTTAAGCAAACTTAGTTTAAACTGAGCTTAACCAAGGACTGAAAACCCCGGCCTTAATCAGTAAAAGCGAAACACGTATCTAAGAGACAAATATCGGTAACTGAGCGAGCACATTTTCATACTCTCTTTCTTAATTGACAAGCCAGAACTCCACACCAAGCAGCTTCAGGTTTTTATTAATTTTCTCTCTTCTTCAGGGTACTTAATTTACAAAATAAGCAAAATAGGTGCAACTCTAAGTAATAGATATTCCACGAGTACTCAGTTCAAATCGTATTAAGATCGTTGCAGTGACTATAATTGGGCCGATACTGCATGACAACAGAGCACTTTGTAGGAACTCCAAATGGATCGCATAACCCACCAATTTTTACTCTAACTTTCGGTATTTATGTATGTATTGGTGTCCCTGCTGCTTGCTCTTGCGCTTTTTCCAGCCACCGCCTACTGTGGCGAGAAAGCGGAAATGCATTCAAAATCAAATATGGCAGCCATGGTCATGAGCAAAATCTGCAGTATGAAGAGGAAGTATAACAAAAAAAAAACAAGAACAAAAAAAACTTTAAAAAAAGCAACAACGTAAAAGAAAATACACAAGCTACAACAACAAAAAAACAACCAACCATAGCTAAAGAAAGGCAAGAATTTTTGCTTCACCACTGACAGTTGGGTCCGGGTCGATTTGGCGCCACAGCTTGTTACTCTTCATTCAACTAGCTTGCATTGTCAAGTTTGGGTCATATTGTTGTAGTTTGTACATATGTATGTATGTATGTGTATGTTAGTAGCTTTAGCAAAACTTCGCTTACTTACTTGCCTTTGGGGTTGGCTGACAAGCACCAAGAAAATATTAGAAATATAAGCAAGCCCCGCATACAACCAAATGCACAGCAGAGTGCATAGTAAAGTACTTGATAAAGTAAAAGGAGGAAAAAAGAAAAAAATTGCGCAAACTAGAAACTTATCAAGAAAATGCAATTTTCTGAAAAATGCATTATGTATACTACGCACAACAGCTGCACAAAAAAGGATACAAAATAAAAAAGTTCACACAGCACTACATTCAGGAATAATTAGCCAACAAAAAGTGGTGTGGGTGATTATGAGTTTTGTAGATTATTCGGGTGGGTTAGGAGGATTGGTAGGTACTGGAGATGTGAGAAAATTGAGCTTACCGGAAGCGAAATCAATTCTTTCAGTGTAAAAGAGAGAATTTTATATAGATATCTTATCGAAACTTTAGGAGCTGTATACAAGTCAATCGACTTAAGTCTTTCTAAAAAATGTGATGAGATATAAATAATGTCTAAAAATAAATATCACTACATTGAAATCAGACCTCTTAAACTTGATCAGTAATTAGTAATCAATTAATTAAACGGATTTTTTAATTGCTCATGATTATTTTAGTAGTTTTTCAAGAAAAGGCAATTATTAATTGATTACGATTAGAAAAAAAAATAATAAAAAAGAAATTATCAAAAACTTTCGAAAATAATCCAAAAAAGTTGTTTGGATTACTTTTGATTATTTTTGATTGTTTTTTTATTTTTTTTTTTATTATTTTTTTATTTTTTCAGTATTGTTGATGTGTATATTTAAGTGCTTCTACAACAATGCTGAAAAAATAGAAAGCAATAAAAATAAATAAAAATAATCAAAAGTAATCAAAACAATTTATTTTTGATTACTTTACATGTTTTTTTAAAATCATGATTTTTCTGGATTATTTTTTTAATTAACTGAAAAAAAATCATTAAAAATTGAGAATGGTTGGCAAACAATGATTGGCAATTAAATTGATTTCCAAGAAAATAATTTATCAAACCGGCAATCATTACTATTAGTAATCCTTATTTAACAGCTCTGATTGAAATAAATAAATCAAAAATGTAAACAAAATTTTTTTTATTCAAATCGGATTTGAAACAATCGGCACAGAAATCCGATGACTAAGATTCAATGTGGTCGAACAAGTCGTTTGCGCACCAGTCAGCCCAGCAACATTATAGAAAAATTATAAGAATCTAATTAGTATAAAAAATTTTTTTTAATAAAATACGATTAAAACAATGGTTTAGGTTATTAAAAAAAAACCTAATCAAAAAGCAGAAAACATAGAAACCAAAACGACTAAAAGAATTTAATATGTTACAGTAAATAGAGAAGCTATCTATCAAAAATATTAAGGAGGTATTAAAGATAAAAATTAAAAACTTTAATAAAATAAGCATAAGAAAACCTAAAAAGAGTTGTTAGCTTTACCTCCACTCCAAAACAACTGCGCAAGTTCGAAGATCAAATGTGTCACATTTTGAAAGCCTCAAAGCAACTTCAAATTAAAAAAAATAGAACGATTTACACATACTCAAAAGTAAATCGCTTAATTTCCAGAGCATGCCTGAATGAGGCCTTATGTAACCAAAGTAATAATACACCTTATACTTGTTTCTGATAGTAGAGCTACGGCAAAATAATTTGTAGCCTAAGCATACAACTTTTACATCTTACAAGTCTTAACATACCTGCAATAACCGAGTCTACGAACCAAAATCACTCGAGTTATGCTAGGGGAAGCACTAGCTGCTCTGTAAAGTCATGTTTCATATGGATTCATGAAAACATGTAAAGCCTCGTGTTATAAGAGTTCTGCTTAGATCTGATAAGCATTATAAAATGTTAAAATTTTTTTGCTGAGTATTCACATACATACCTGCAAATCTCTACAAAACTACAAAAACAAAAAATAGTGAGGAAAATTGCATGAAAAGTTGGTTAGATTGCTTGAGTGCTTTATGTGATAGAAAGCTTGAATGAGCAGGCTTGCAGAGTGTGTCGGGCGGTTTTGTTGCTGAGTAAATTGAGAAATTAAATTAGATGGGCTAAGTGTGTGTGTGTGTGTTTGGTAGCATATCGCAATACATACCATTAAGCTGCTGGTGTGACGGGTGCTTAAAGCTTAAAATATTTCTTCTAAAAATTACTTGTTAGGAATGCTTGGTAGTTTTTAAATAATAATTTTAAAAAATAAGAAATTTGCATTTCCTTGTAAACTCTTCAAACATTTTGAAAAAGTTGCAATACAGGTCATTTGATTTTTCTTCGGGTATTGTGACCTATTTAATTAGCGGCTTATTGCTCTTCTCAGGTTCTCTATGGGGTATTTTTTAACTGTTGGGTTAGGTGAGTGCTGCTTAACTCACTCTAAGAAAACGACTTCCAGGATATCAGTGCTTCAGTTGAAAAATTATTTTTTGCTTAAAGTGTTCTTAGCATCTTATATGCTAGATCCATTCTCATGGCTAAAAGTAGACATGCTGCCATAGTATAGCGCACTAAGCCTGGCTCTATTATAGCCATAACTACCTAAATCTCTTCAACTAATAAAATTGTGAAAGGTTGATGTCTGTTATTTGCAGATATTAAAGAAAAATTTATTGGATGTATGATTATTGCGGCAATATAATTCAAATCAATAGTTTTTAGAATTTTCGTCTGTCTGTCTGTATGTTTGTTTGTGTATCAATCAAAGATACCTCTTTATAACTGAATGTAATTTTAAACATTGAATTACTAGTTGTCGAACTTAAATTTTAAGTTATCCTTTATTCCGGTATCGTGACCGGCTTTGGAGGTGTCGACCAATATGTGGAATAGAGTGAGACAAAATGTGTAAGTACAATATGGTGATTAACATTCTTATCTCAACTGGTTTCGGACATATCTTTAATTATTAAAATTGAACTTAGTCTATTATAAGTTCTGAGACGCGGCGAAACGTGGTCGGGTTTTTATCAAATTGGTTTATCAAATATACTTTTTGTTTCACTTTGAGGTGGTCCTCTACTCTCGAGGCCTGAAATCGAACGGTTTTTTTGGAAATAAATTCCGAATGATCTACTGAATGGACTACAATTTTTTTTTTTTTATTTTAAAGATACATGTTTGGCTTCAAAATGCTTGTATTGAGTTACTGGAATCGACTTAATTTATCTTTGAACGCGTTTTCCCGAAAGTTGGGTTTTTTCAGCTGCCGAGAAAGACTTTTCATAAAAGTATTGTTCCGATTTCGAAGTTTTTTATATTGAATTAATCAGTGAACATACCGCTATGTTTTTCCGAGTACGATTTGAGAAATTTTATTTTGTTCTATTTTTAGAGTATCTAATATATCGAAAAATAAGGTGAAAATTTAAAATTTTAACAAATTGTTGCATAAATTTTACAATTTGCAAAATAAATGAATTCTGTTTCGGGGAAACATAGCCGTATTAACTGTGTTATAAAGAGTATTTAATTTTTGATTACAGACTAACCAACTGGCCAGAATTTTACTCGAGCGGGACCCATGCAGTTTTAACATTAATTTAGTTAAAGATGTTTCAAGGTCAACAATATTTTTGTTTTTGGTATTCGATAAAAGAATTTCGAAGTCTGAACATTTAACTTTAAAATAAATAAAAAATAATTTTTAAATCCATTGAGTAGATCCTTCGGAATTTATTTCCAAGAAAACCGCTTGATTTCAGGCCTCGAGAGTAGAGGACCCCCTTAAGCTTTTCGTTTATGCAAGAGTTGCTGATTCTTGAAGCTTAACTATCAGAGAAATGATAGGTCCATTCAATAAAGCTAACTTCGTGACATGCTTCCCAGGATTGAATGCTAGTCATAGAGGGTCTAGCCAAAAGTTATTTATTGTATCGGAGCGCTGTTATGAAACGAAAGCATTTCTCCCAAATACTCCATCATCTTGAAATTTGTTTCGTATCGATAACTGAGTGGAACATGAGAATTTTTCAAAAAATGTTTATTTGAAAAACGCACTATTCTAATTTTTTTAAAACTCCATATTCATAATTTGGGGTAAGAACTCGCTATTTCAAACTTTTTTTCAACAACGCCGAATTGTACCTCATTGTGTATTGAATTTTCGTTCAGATGGGACGTTTATTAGGAAATTTATTTTGAGATTGATCGTTTTCCAATGAAATGTTGGACTAGGGAAATAATGAAAAAAAATTGTGATAGTGCGCTTTTTTTTTTTTGATATTTTGAAAAAGGGTAGTCCTCCATGCAGCTGTTGATAATCGCTCTCTCGCTGATCTACCGATACAAACCTTTTCCTCTGTTCTAGTTTTCTTCTTTTTATTAAACTCAAATAAACACTCAAAATTTTCCAAAAACCCTTAACTCGAAATTTCAGTTAGTAAGCGAGCTTGTAAAGCTTACAACAAAGGCGAAGTACGAACAAATTTTTTTTTTTAATTTTTAATTTTTATTTATTTATTTTTTTAATTTGTTTCACAGTGCAATTTTCTTAAACAAAAAATTAAAAAGTTCTCTACAATCCATTGCATTTCATTTAACAAAAAACATCCCTTTCAAAACTTTTTAAGGTAAGGATTTTGGAGTTTTCTAGATGATTTAGAGCCAAATTATTACCACGGCCTAGTGTCAAACGACGATGGGGTGAACCAAATCGCGCCAAGTACCAGACCCATATCCGCATAAAGACTCTTCCCAGCAATAGCGAATCACCAAGAATTTCGTTACAAATGACTAACAACAAGACAAGGAAGCCTTTCCTTTGAATTCAATTTAATAGAATTTGATTTGCATTGCAACTGTTTTTCTTGTTTTTCGAAAGCAATTAAATTTGTTTTATTATCTCGGTTTTTTTATTTGTATTAGTATCCTTAATCCTTTGCACTTGTGCTCAATCTTTTGTAACAACCCCTTTCCAGAAGGCCACATGCCGTAGAAGACCAGATGATGGAAAACTCCTTGCCAGCACGAAAGTAGTTTACACTATATAATGCAGCTAAGCACATGGTAAAAAATACATAGCTACACAAAACAAGTAATAACAAAAAGGAAATAAAATAAAAATATTGGGAAAATGACAAAAAACACGTTAGCGTTGTTGGCATTAAAGCGAAATGAATAAAAGCTTTTGTGCTAGCAGTATTAACTGCTATACAAGCACAAAGAAAAAGATATTTGAAAATATCTCTAGCACAATATGAGTATTAGCATGTGTATGGATGTGTGTGTGTTTGGCTTGTAGCAGCTGTCGCTCTACGCATTGGTTGCCATTTTCATATACTTTTGATGCGGCGAAAATTCAGCCACCCACACATACCGTCTTTTGCCTAGCTCTTGAGTGTGTGCGTGTATGCTTCTAAACGCCTCCAAGCTGTAGGAGCGAAAAATGGAAATACTGAAATCAAGCAAAAAAGTAAAAAAAAAAAGCAGAGCAAAAAAAAATTGTTTTTTCCCTGCTCTTTGCCTCTCAATTTGCTTTGTGCTCGGCCATTGGCAATTTTTTTTTTTTTTTGTGTACAAAGTGCTTATGGAATTTTTTCTACTTTTCGCTAGATCTTCTTAGTTTTATAAAGCTCCTGCTAGCATTCTCATACATCTAAGTTGCCTACCATCTCATGCTTTGCGCCATTTGCCTTGGTCTTCATCATCTTTCTTCGTTATATTTCCTACATTTCTTTTATGCTTCACCTACTTGTATGCCACTTATTTTTTGAAGTTTCTGCTTTCGCATATACTTCCTAGTATAAAATATTTGTTGTTTGGATTTTCATGTTGTTACGTCTCTCTGTTCGTATGTGTGTGTGTGTGTGTATTCGTCTTTGCTGCCTTTTCTGCTCACTTTTCTTTTGAATGATTCGATGATTTTAAGCGCCTGCGTTATATGAAAACCAATCGCATCAAAGCACCCCATTAAATTTCATCATCATCATCAGACATATACTATATTTCGTATCCTTCGTAAGCTGAGTCAAGCAGTAGAGCTGCATATCGTACATATACCAATATCCTGTTAACAGCGCATACCGCATACCGAACATCGTACTAGTACTTACTTTTCAAACAATTCTTATGAGTATGACGATGTGTAACGACCGACGAAAACTTTTCACTATGCTCCAGCTTTTTACGGATGGAGTTGTAGTAGCAGCTGTCGTCATTGTGCTCGCCCTTCCATATCAACTTGCTTTAGCTTAACTCAAACCCAACTCAGTCCAGCTCAACTTAAATTCAACTCAGCTCGTCACAATGCAATGCACAAAAATTGAGTTCGTCTCGTTTCATTACCTCCGTGCTGGATCTCCACAAAAAAAGTAATGTTGCCATTGAAAGCATCAACATATTTGCCAATTTATTCAGCTATGATGCGCCGCTCATCGTCCTTTTAAAGTATGCAAACCCTTTTTGGTAATAGGTGTATTCAAACACGCACACACGCAAACTGTATAAGGATACAAAATGTATGTGCGCTATACCAGATGTGTGACTGCCAGTGAAAAATTCAAGCACTTTTCACTTGCCATCGCTCCATCATCTCACCTAGCCCCATATGAACTGGCACCTCAGTGACACTAACTCATTTCCGTCGTCATACTTCAATTGCTTATGTGTTGTCTGCAAATTCTGTTGACTGCCTGCTGTCCCTCCAGCAAAAAAAACAAACGCCTGCTAAAATGTTTCTCCACTATTATGTGTGTATACATACAGGGTGGCTGATGAAAGCCGCTACCAAAAAAAATTAAATAACTTTTTTTCTATTCAATGAATCTGGTAAATTTTTTTTTTATTTTGCAGATTGACTTTTACATTTAACAAAAATGGATAACTGGGACACTGAAACAAGAATTTGGATTGTCCGCCGCTATCACGCACTGGAGTCCGTAGTTTCGGTTCAAAGAGAGTATAGGCGCACGTTTGGCGGCAATCCTCCGAGCAGATAGACCATAATAAGACTTGTAAACAATTTTGCCCAGCATGGGACAGTCAACAGAAGACCTTACCATCGAAACCCTTCAGTTCGAACGGAGGAAACAATCGCTGCTGTAGCTGCTGCCATACAAAACAATCCACGTGTTTCGACAAGAAGCTTATCTGCTCAAATGGGTGTAAGCAGACAGTCATTACAGTCAATTATGCACAAAGATTTGGACTTATTCCCATATAAAATTCAAATGGCCAACAAACTGAACGCTGCAGACTTGCCGATTCGCTTGGAATTTTGCCAGAAGATGCTTCAAATGGTGGAAGAGGATGGAAACATGTTGAACTGTCTTTTCATGTCTGACGAGGCCCATTTCGATTTAAACGGCAACATAAACAAACAAAATTGTCGAATATGGAGTGCTTCCAACCCACAGATACTCCATGAGACGGAATTGCCACAGTGTGGTTTGCAGTTTCATCACGCTGCATTGTCGGGCCCTACTTCTTCGAATAAAACGGTCACACCGTTACGGTTACTGGAGACCGTGACTTGAGCATGTTGAGAGAGTTTTTCTATCCAGAATTAAGCCGACTGAGAATTTCTTTCAACTCTGTGTGGTTTCAGCAAGATGGTGCAGCTCCTCATATAGCCCAACCCGTTATGACAGAATTGCGACGAAAATTTCCCAATAAGCTGATATCCAGAAACTTCACATTCCGTTGGCCACCCAGGTCGCCTGACCTTACTCCACCTGACTTTTTCTTGTGGGGTTATTGCAAACAGGAAGTCTTCAAAGCAAAACCAACAAATTTGAATGAACTAAGGCAATCCATTCGAGAAACAATTGCGGCTATTCCTGTCTCAACTCTCCAAGCAGTAATGAACAACTTTTTGGTAAGATGCCGCACATGCATCGACGAGCAGGGGGGGCATTTAAATTCCATTATTTTTAAAACTAATTAAGCTATATTTAATAAAATTTAATGAGCTTTAACATGAATAAAAGAAAAATGAATTCCATACACTGAAAAAAAAAAATTATTTGAGTTTCTTAATGTAGCAAAATTCATCAGCCACCCTTAGTCAACTGCCATTCAGCGCATCTTTAACTTTGGTTCCAATATTTTCATATTCACTGGTTACTCTCTACTTTACAGCGCACCAAACTCGTTGTTCTATTTGAATAACTCCATCAACACACCATTAAGGGAATTTTTTGTAGGATGTCTTTGCCTAGCCGTCTGAAATCTTTTAAACTTCATTTTATTCCAAATCTATTTTAAGGTCGTATTTATTTTTCGACTGAGTCTAGTTCATGTGGTATCAAAATATGGAATTTTTTATTTATTTGAACCACACATAGCAGCTCCTACCTACCAACTGCATTTGCTAACCAACGTCCATTGTCTTTATCTTACTGACTATTCTAGAATGAGAAACTTCTCCTATACTTCTAACGCTTAAAGTTTAATTGATTTCGGGAATAAATGAAGCTGAACTAATGCTAATTATTTAAATACTTAAAAAACAAGATTTCAAAAATCTGCCCTAAAGCTCAATAAAAATTATCAAATTACATTAACCAAAGCTATTAAATTTATCAATAAAATAAAATTAAATTAAATTAAATTAAATAAAAAAATAAAACGAAATAAAATATAATAAAATCAAATAAAACAAAATAAAATAAATTAAAATCAAATAAAAAAAAAGTAAAATAAAATAAAATAAGAGAATATAAAATCAAATAAATTAAGATAAAATCAGAAGAAAATAAAATATAATAAAATAAAATAAAATAAAATAAAATAAAATAAAATAAAATAAAATAAAATAAAATAAAATAAAATAAAATAAAATAAAACAAAGTAAAATAAAATAAAAGAATTTAAAATCAAATAAATTAAATTAAAATCAAAATAAAATAAAATAAAATAAAATAAAATAAAATAAAATAAAATAAAACAAAATAAAACAAAATAAGATAAGATAAAGTAAAATAATAAAATAAAATAAAATAAAATAAAATAAAATAAAATAAAATAAAAACAAAATAATAAAATCAAATTAAACTAAATTAAATTAAATTAAACTCAAACTTCATTAAATTAATTTAAATTAAATTAAATATAACAAAATAAAAATATGTCGTTAAAAATAAAATAAACAAAAACATAAATAAAAATAAAAAAAGTATATCAATCTATATTAGTTAAAGAATAATTATTATCGACTGCTCTTGATCTCGTGAAACTTATAGTCAAACTATTTTCGTTTCGTTGCATTTGAAAATTAGTTGGTTTTAACCGCTGCTTGTCTTGAGCGGAGTTGTGGTGGGTAGAAATCAGTACTTTGGAATTCTTGGGCCCTTTTGGTGTAATATGTTTAGCTGTAAATTTGGTTAACTGAAATTAAAAAAACTGAAACATTTCTTATCAGGAAAAGATCCAGGTATATTGTTTTAAACAATTTTTAGTGGAAATAAATACAAACCATTCGAGCTGAAAGTTTATTGAGCTGAACTTTTAGGCTGTTCTTGGGCTTGTATTTATAAGTTTTGAGTTTCACTTTCTAGATACACTCTAATATTTTGACTTCAATAATAAATCCAGTATATCTGTTGCTACACCAGAAGGTTATACGTAAAGACTTCAAGTAAGAAGTCAACACAAAACTACGCAACAAGTTGCTTATTACTTTTAACGCCCTTAATTGAACCACCGGCCATGTCTACGACTTATTGTTATTCAGTAATTTTGCAAAAGTGCTACCTAGGGCAGAGAAAGTGCTTCTACTTATATATATGAGTGTACTCGTATATGTATATATTAGTTATATATATGAATTCTTATATTTTTTCAAAAATATTGTATACAAATAAAAAGGCGTGTACAAAATATGTATCTCAACACAAACATCTATGTACATACATAGTTACTATGTTTGCATGAAAGTGCCAACAGGGCGTATGAGCAACGTAACTCAAATATATAGTGCGTTTCATTGTAAAAGCACAGAATTGGTATGTTTAAATCATTTGAATAAAATCAAATGCCTTTTGCTTATTTCCTCAAAATTTATATTTTATATATATTTCTCATGAACCGATTTTTATTCATAAGCACTTACTTATGTGAGTAAAATAACAATTTGAATTTTTTTAATTCGAAATTTCCTTTGAAAACTACATGTGAACTTATCGCTTGCGGGATAACAACCAAAATTATATCCACTTATAACTTTTTCTACTTGCTTAGGTTCATATTCCTTTGGCAGCTGTAAAAGGTTCCAAGAAGGCATATTTTAAAGCTGAAAACCGTAAAGAAAGCTTTAAAGCTCATCAAGTTTTAAATCAATCAATGCTTTAAAAATCACGTTGAATTTTTAGATCTTTTTTCTGAAGCCATCTTCAGTTTCCTTAAATATAAAAATAAATGTTTTTAAGCCCTTTGGGGAGCAAATTGCCTCAGAAAAAATTCTAAATTGACATAATGTGTTACTTAGACTTAAACTGTTAATTTTTATATTTATAAACTGTAAATTTTTCTGAACTGGGAAAACTGAAGTTGCTGTAGTTATGAAACACACTATATTTACAGGCGAGAAGGCATTACTTTCATTAGAGATACACAAAAGCTGTAATGACTTTGCTCATTTCTGTACTAGTATCTACATATTCATATATTTTTAAAAATATTTAGTAAATACGTACTCACATCCTACAATGTGGCTTCTAGGCATATGTAAGCTTTAACATTTTTTAAACTTAAATTCTAAAAATGTATACATTCACAATTTAAAAGCATGTAAAATTGCATACTCATGCATGGTTGGCATTTTTGGTTTATTTCTTTAATGTTTTTCTGGTTGTGAAGCTAGGCCGCATTGGTGAAAGCAGTTCGTATGAAATCCAAGTCGACTTAAATGTCTCGTGGGTGAAGTTCTTCATAATATTTTTGCAAAGTTATCGATTAATATTATTTGAGTACTCGAAAAGAGACTCCTCAGTGTCACATGAAAGGAAGCTTAACATGAGCAAACACCATTTTTTATTCGTCATATTGATGTTGGATAAAACTTTATCTGCTAAAAAAACCGAAAAAAAGAAATTATTAGTGCTCACAATTGTTATCTCACTCACATATGATTTTCAAAAGAAATTTAAATTTAAAAAAAGTTTTCATTTTGTCATTTTATTCGCAACTCGCCAAGTGCTTAGGCAAAAAAATCGTTACAGAAAAAAAATCAGCTAAATATAGTGGAAAAGTGTATTTCATCCTTAAAAGTTTGAGAGATTCGTATAACATGTTGTCAGTATCAGTTTAAAAACTGTGCTTTATAACATAACATCGATTTATACTATGTAAATATTTAATATCATTCTTTAACTTTTTACTATAAAGACAGCTGTTTATAAGCGGTGAACGATTTTCATATAAAAGCTTTTATCCCCGCTTAAATTTCTCTACACTATTTTCATACGTAGTAAATATTATAAATAATAAATGCCTCAGTAACTAAGTGTTTTTTATTAATTTTGCTTTTGCTACATCAGACACAAAGCGAAACATTTTTGCCAAATGGCTCAAAGAAATACATGCACTCATACATACATACTTACTTACATATCTTTGTATGCCTTCAAGTATTGCCTTGTAAAGCCCGAAACCAGCAGGCGCTCGTTACATATATTTTTAATTATGACTTTGAAAATCAGGACAATTTGTCTGGTGACTATACATAAACGTTTATTTTCGCTTTTTGTGCATGAAATTATCTGCATGGCTTATAGAGTTGATAGGCTAGTAATGGCTGTGTGTGTCCGCTTTTACGACGACGTACATGTATGACTATAGCAGACTGTTAGGCGCATGCTATGTGACTTTGCTGGGATTTGTATATGACTTATGCTTAAGGCTGTGTTTTTGCAGCAGACAGATGTATTGATTATTTTTAACTAAAGCGAAAGAATAATTTATTTTAAAGACTTTTCAACAAAGTAGAAAATACTTTTGTATATGGTATGGAAGTTGCACTAATATTTCTAAATTAAAGTAAAGATGTAGGCGCTTGTTTCAATTTTATTATATTCTCTATTCGTGTGTCATCCAGTCTGACTACTCGTTTAGTTCTGAAGATCTTGGAGATCCGATTTTGGCTGAGGTGGATATGCTACTTAACATAATTTTGTACAACCCTTATATTTGTTTCCGCTTCACAGCGGGCTATATCAAAATTTAAAAAAAAAATGCGTTCCAAAATGCTATATCCTATCATAGATTTCACAAAAATTAAACTTAAAACAATTATAAAAAAGAGTTGCATACATCAAGGCGCCAAATTTTGCATTTGATCATTAGCACTTTCTGTCTCAAGTTATCCTTTAAAAACATCCTTTATTATTGTAAATATTCTCCAAACATTTTCCGTAGAACTTCAAAGTCTAAAAAGGAAAAAATATAAAATTGCAGCCTTGAGATATGCAACAAATTTTTAAAATATCTCATATTAAGCTTTCATTTGCCATAAGCTCATGTCACTAATAGGCTATACACAAATCCAACGCTCCAGCAATATTAAAAAAAAATTTACATTAAACTGACACAAAATTGGGGCCCCCCTTAATTTCTTTTTAGCACAAAAACCACATTCTTTAGTTAAAAATGTACAAACTAAACCAAATGTTGCATACTTCAAGGCGCTCACTTAAACTTTCTATTATCTGTAGTGTCTCACGTCGTTCGTACATTAGATTAAACAACAACTCCAGTAGAATAAGGCTTTGCTAACAGATTCCTAAAATATTTTAATTGACTTGCGGCATTGGCATTTTATCTTTATACGAAAAAACGCCTTAAATTATATTTTATTATCCTCAAGATATTTGCGATGCGTTTAATTTAATTTAATCATTTTTAAGCAAAAAGCTTTTAATGCTAAAGCAGGCCTTTAATCTTTTTGAGAGCATTGCATATAAATTCTTTCAGAAAAAAATAGTAGTAGTCTAGGGTGAATCCGGATTGAGTCGCAGAGGAGCATGCGGACATTGCCAGTTTCGGGCGTTTTATATGGGTTGAACTGAACAATTTTGTTTGAACATGTTTTATACAGAGACTAATTCTTGGTTTTATGCCTAAAGCAGGTTCTGTGGGGCAGATCAACTTTGCCCGCTCCTCTACCGGTACGGTCGGACAAGACTACTTTCTACACCTAAAAGTATACTGCACAAATTAAAATTTCCTCTCAGCAACTATACCAATAAGCGTATAGTTGGCATCAATTAGAGCCAAATGGGAAAGAAAGATTATTGAAGATTATTTAGTTTCCAAAAATTTAAGTGTTTTAATTTTCTAGCGCCTAAAAGCATGCTTTTATTAAATTCGTTACAAACGCCTAAGAAGTGACACAATCCTAAACCTCGCATACGCTAAAACTATTGATTTTTCAATTTCTGACGACATTTTATGGTGTTTCCTAATTTTTTTATGAGTTCGCGCTATCCTTTTATATTTTTGTGTGGCATGTAAATAAAAATCACTTATGCGAAAAATTTAGTTTTATATTGCTTTTGTTTTTCATGTGCGCTCCGCCCCGCCCCTACTTTGTTTCGCTGTTGGTGCGTTGATAGGCTGGAAATTCAGAATTTTTCTTGCGTTTTGAATTTCTTTTAATCTAATAGTAGCATGCAACCATAGTGCGAGCGCGTATATTTTCCATGTCTACGCATAGATTGTATGATTTTTATGCGCTGTTTTGGGTGAGCGCGTGTGTGTGATCGAACAGATTGTACGTGTGTAAACGCTTTATGGCACTTTCGTCTCAGTAATATCACGCTCAAATACATACATACTCACATTTTTATATTTATGTAAATGCTTGTACAAGCCTACAACGAGTCACGCTCATTCACTATGACGATATAAAAAAACACTAAAAATAGCAACAAAAGCAACAACTAAAAATAGTCGCATATATATAGTAAAAACCTCAACTTTTACAAAGACACTTACAATCAAGTAGTAACAGTTTTTGATGGTTTCTATAGCTTTTATGGCTGCTTGCATTGACTGTTTTGTGTCTGACTGGTTGAATCGTTGCGACCTTTCTTCTCCAGTGCCCTCTTACCGCATACACCCCGTCCCTAGACATTTGGTTACAACTGCACTTGCCTTTTTGTTTGCGTAGTTGAAGTTGGCTTACAGCTTTACATGCGCCAAATCTGTATGCCCCAAACAAAGAGAATCATAATAATAATAAAAGAAATAAAAAAGTAGTAAAAAGACACATGGAAACGCTAGTAAAAAAGCAAACAAACCTGTGCCAGGACAAGCTAGCTTGTAAGCAGTTATCAGCGTAATGCAGAACACCGGCTATAGGGGGTGGTATTCGTGGTAGTGACAGCGTTGTTGGTGGTATCTACCAACCAGCTGAGCAGGCTCGACCGGCTCGTTGGTGCGCGCGCCGTGTAAGCGTGGTGCACAATGGAAAACCAGTGTCAAGGTTAACGACCAATGAATTTATTTTGCTTGAATAAATTTTACGATAATGAGGAAATTGTCGTTGTCGTTTTGGGGGTTTTTAATGTTAATGTTATTACAAACGGCGTATGTATGTGTTATTTGTTCCAGTTTCTTTGCTATACTATGAAATGTGATTGTAGTCGATTTGGAAAATCTATATACAGCCAGTGACAAGAACTGTACCATAGGGGTTTTTACAATAAACATAAAATTTTTCATGGCAAGATATTTTCGCTTGTTCTTTTTTGTTATTTTGTGGAAGGTCACCCTATTATTTCAAATTATTTTTTAGAAAGAAAGAACGCTTATTTTATTCTAGCTTAGTTTATCCTATTTTATTTTATTTTCCTTTATTTTATTTTATTTTAGCTTATGTTATTTTATTTTACTTTATTTTACTTTATTTTATTTTATTTTATTTTATTTTATTTTATTTTATTTATTTTGTTTTATGTTATTTTGTTGTATTCAATTTTTTTTATATTATTTTATTTTATTTTATTTTATTTTATTTTATTTTATTTTATTTTATTCTATTATATTTGGTTTTGTTCTATTTTATTTTATTTTATTTTATTTATTTTTTGTCTTATTTTATTTTATCTTCTTATATTTTTTTTAATTTAATTTAATTTAATTTTATTTTATTTTAATTTATTCTATTGTGTCTTATTTTATTTTAATTTTTTTGTTTTATTTTATTTTATTTTATTATATATTTTTTTAATTTAATTTAATTTAATTTTATTTTATTTTATTTTAGTTAATTTTTTATATATATATTTTTATTTATTTTATTATGTTTTGTTTTTATTTATGTTGTTTTATTTTATTTTTTTTTTTTTAATTTAATTTAATTAAATTTTATTATATATTTATTTATTTTATTTCGCTTTATTGTATTTCATTTTATTTTATTTTATTTTATATTATTTGCACTTTGCGGACGTTCGTGAAAAAATTATAAAGGGAATAATTTGTTAGTATGTCTATCTGTATGTTTGAACGCGCATCACTGAAAAACTGATAAATATAAGTTAATGCAACTTCGATCATTGTATTACCTAATGTCTAACTAAGCTCGACCGATTTTGGAGTTATCGACCTATAGGTGGACCAGGGTGGCCAAAAATTACTTAGTACAATATGTTTATCAATAAATGGTGTGAAAAAGTTACTTAAGAAGCAATTGCGTGAAAAATTTAACAGAGATACCCTACGCGCAAAAATTCATTGAACAATTTTAACATATTACAACAATTTTAAATTGATGTAATTTTTTATTGATGTGTTACCATCTTTGGGCTTCGGTAGGGGATGTCCAGAAAAGTTACGCGTCGCTGCTTGTAGACGTAAATGTAAGCACCTTTGCGCGTAAGATGAGCCTGCATCTCTGCCTGTTCTTTGTGTACGAAAGTCTGGTTTGATTGCTTTGCTGATATGTGACGCTCTGCTTATGTGGGTGTCGCGAATCTAAAGACCATTAATGCCATCAATCGGCAAAAGACAAAGACAACTTGGCTTATCATAAATATACAATCCAATTACTATGAAAAGTATCGACAACTGGGTATATTTATATCTGTGTCGACAACGTTATGCTTTGTTACACCATCCCTGTATATTGAGTAAGAAAAAAGGCAGACAAACAGTCACATATACTTACATATATACAATACCAATAGTTCAGCAAAGTTACCTATAACAGGCGCCTTTATGTATGCTACAAATTATTTAAACGACATATGCAGTTAGTGAAAGCGCACTGAAGCAGCAGTACACTCAGTAGGCACACTACAAAAATTATACATACATATCTTCTTTACTTATATACTTGCAAAGTAAACACATCCACTTGGCTTTGGTATGCTTTTCGTTTTTAATTTTATAAATGTTTTTATGATAATAACAGTGGGCAACGTGGTATAGTGGGTAATATGCTTGCCTACCATACCGAATGCCCCAAGTCCCAGTTTAGAAAAATATATTTGACTTCACAAACTAATGTTTAAAACTCCCCCGAAATCTTAACATGATTTTCATATCATTATTTTTATAATAATTAATACATTGGCAGTTTAAAAAAAATGTAAAGCAAGAAAAAAATAAGCAAGCAATTTTGGTTGCCACCTTCCAAGCGACAAGTTTACAATTGATTTTCAAAGCAAATTTCAAGTTTCAAAAAATAAAAAATGCTTTTTTGTTATTTCATTCATAAGTCGCTAATTGCTTGGGAAAAATTCTATTATTATTCTAAATTGAATATTTTTATTTAAAATGTACAGTTAAGTGTCGTATAATTATGTTTTCTAAACTAATTTCGAACTATTTTTGTTATTGTATTCTTAATAACAAAGTGCTTACCGAAACAATCTGTTATTATCATTTTAAATTCAATACTTTCCTCGTAAAAATTTAATTTAAGAGACGCATGATTAGTTTTTCTTTACTTTCTGCACATCTTTAAAAAATAAAAAGAAATAGAAGTTTCAAAAACTTTAAATAATTTTCTACATTTTAAATCAAACAATTGACAATACAGTTTTGCAGCCTTTCAAATTCCAGTACGACAAATTTTTGTTTTAATTTTATTTAAATATTTTCAAAATCGCCCTAAATTTGTAGATTTCTTTGCCAGTAGTAAGTCATATTAAATTTTCTTTCATATAAAAATAAATATTACTTATGCGTTATAGGGCGTAAAACGCGTAGCTTACATGCAATTTTATATTGCTTGTTGGGATAACTTTTTGTACAATTGTATCTATATGGAAATGAACCCATTCAATGCCAAACAACTTCACACAGCCTCGTGCACTACTCGCACTGGCTTTGTTTTCAGTGTATATGCTATATACTCGTCCCTCTGTATAAATGAATGTAGTTGGTATGCGTGCTCATTGGTGAAAGTTCTTTGACTCTTTAATCGATATTTTTCTGTACGCTGAGGTGTTCCAGCGAAATGGTAATAAATTATGAGGCACAATTTTAAATTGCAAAATAAAAGCGAAAAAGCAAAGAGTCAGAATGAAAATGTGTTTACTACAAGTACAATGCTGTGGCATAGTTTTAGGTGCTGTAGTATAGCGTTATATACATGTACGTATATGTTTATGAAGCTTAATTTTAGTGTTAAAGCGAAGTAAAAAAGTATTTTTTTGGTAGAAGTTTGTAAAAGTGGTTTTAGTGGAAATATGCGGAAATGGCTTTAAGATATTTTTAAATTGGTCGAGAAAATAAATTCAGAATTTTTATGAAAGAGTTTTAGGTTTTACTCTATGGGTCTGGGACTATGATGCAGTGTTAGAATTGTTCTGCTCCCAGAATGACTGCATTTGTTCGATTTTATATTTAAGGGTTCACTGAATAAATTATTGAATGATCCATGTTATACAAGGTGGCGCAAAAGTAAGCTTCCGATGTTCAGCATATCGGTTGTGGCACGTGCAGTGTGTGCTGTTGCACCGTCTTGTTGGAACCACATGTTTTCCAATCCCAATACATCAAGTTGCGGCAAAAAGAACTCGTTGATCATTGCTCTGTAGCGCTCACCATTCACAGTAACCGTTTGGCCCCGACCGATTATTGGTCAAATAAATAGTCAGCAATATTCCGCGTTCTGGAGCAGTGTAGCGTAACATTGTTTATTAACGTGTATTTCGCATGTGTTTACTACACAAATGTCAAAACAGAACTGACTTTAGGGGCCAATGGCAAAATTTATAGCATTTTCTGATAGGAGGATTACTTTTGTGCCACCCTGTATTAAGAGATGGGATTTATATGCAAAATCGTGCGCCTAAAATTATGTGCCATTTGTAATCTTGTTCAGCTTGTTAAAATTTTACTAATGGGTGGAAGAGTTAGATGGTAAAAATTTAAGAAAAATCTTATCTTGTGAAAAACTTTTGCTCAATTTTATTATCATTATTAACAGAAATCAGTGAATTGAATTGTCAGTGTCAGTATTAAATTTAAACTCAATATTAATCACTTAAATATAGATTATACAAGTATACATATGATTGAAATACTACTTATTATAACGAATTCCTCAAATCACAATAAAAAACTAATATTTTTTTCATTGAAATAAGAAAGAAAAAGCCTATTGTCTCAACGGGGGTTAATTATAAATATTATAAATATTATGGAGCTGATTGCAGTATTTTCTGACTATTTTTATGCACATTATTTTCCCTCTTTTTGATGGTTTTATAAAATTTTTTATATTAGTTTACACAATTTTATTTATATAAATTTGAAAAAATATAATGCTATTAGTTCTTTATTGAAAACAAATTTTATATGAAAATATTTCTACTGGTAAGTACATCTAAGAGTATATATTTTACTTTACACTTACGAAAACACTTCATACAATCAAAAAATATACATATTAGTTAGTTTTATTTTAAATGCACTTAACTTGGCTTCCAACTATCGACTATTGAAAAGACACTGCTTTTTTTTAGCCGGGAAGAAGCTTTTTGCAAATTATGTTTTTTTGTTCATACTTCAAAATGACTGAGGCTTGTATCGTTTGGAAGCTTGAGCGATAAGTTGGGGTAGTTAGAGAGAAGTAATTTTAGTCTTTTTTTGTTTATGTTGTGTATTTGTTGATTTTGTTGATTTGTTCTTCCTATGTGTTCGTTTTAAATTTTTGCTAATCAGGTTTAAGGCTTGAAATATTTCGTTAGAGCTAGAGTTTGTTCCTTATTTTCCGGTGACATATTATTAGTTTGTATATGTTTTGAAGAACATATGTTGTAAATGTTTCGAAGTACATACGTTGAGGTGTGTGCTTTTTACATGCACTTCAAATACTCCTGCGGTTTTATTGAAGTTAATAATACACTGGTATGATGGTTGGCTTCTGTTTTTTCTTTTCTTTAATCTCCTATGTGTTCTCGGCAATATTCGGCTACCATCAATCTTTCCATCAGTCTTTTCAAAACTTAAAACCATAAACAGCATACTGTTCTCATGTTTCGCACGATCAACTCCCTTTGTCGTGCGAACTAGCAATTGGAAATTTTTTTACTCGAAAAAGTGCACTACCAATACTTTAAAAATTTTCAAACATATTCCGCTCCATATATTTATAAATATTTTTGCATTAACATTTCAACTAAATTTTAGCGATGCACTTGATTTTGTAAATGGTTGCACAATTCTCTCTATAATATTAACCTCAGTTGACGTGCACTGGTGACGTTTCTGGTTGACGCCTGTAACGTCATTGTGTTCTTTCACAAATTTTGTTGTATGTATAATATCTACTTTCTCTTCGCATTTATCAATTTGTCCACTAGTCAGCCCGTTTGTGTTCGTTTGGCGGTCACGTGACCCTAATAAATCACAGATTTAATGTTACGTGAAATGAAGTGTGTGCGACGCTACACTCGCTTACAGACAGCCTTACCGCTGCCTAACAAAACAACAATTTTATCTGGTCTCCCCTTCAACCCCAACCACGTAGCCTATACAGCCTGATTGACTGAGTGATTGTTACAGTTAGAGTTGGAAGTGTTTTGATTGCGCCGGAGCTTCACTTTTTTGGCAAGGACGATGTGGAGAGTGGTACGTACATTTGACCGTCATGTGGCCATATCAGCAACTCAAACGTAATACTCTTACTACATTTAAAAGTTTTCGGGGTTTTGATTTGGTTTGCGAGTTTAGTGTGAGTTGTTTCGTCTATTTTGGATTTAATGTGCTGTGTACTGTGGTTCTTGTAACTTAGCTTTGGGCTGCGAATGGCTTTGCTATTTTGTCTATGTATATTAGGATGTGTTGAAAAAAATGGCACGCTTAGCAAAATTTTATTGACAACGTCGTGATTACTAGTAAGCCAACTTTAAAGTTTTCAAAACTTCAAAGTGACCAATGACGAAATCGGCTTTTAACTTATGTTACTTATATGCCACTCTAAAGCTTCAGCTACTTTTAGGTAGCCGTAATATTTTTCTTGACAATTTGGCGTTATGGAACTTGTAGGTGATACTTAATAGTGATAATAAGGTCACAGAGGAAACTTTAAACACGAAATTTGTGGTAGCCTTAACATTGTCAATACTTTAAAGTGCTGCTTGGTACTTTGTTGTAAATATAACTTTAAAGTTAAAAATGTTAACACTGTCGTCAAGTATTTATTACTTCAAAGTTGTACTTTTTCTTGAGTACGACTACAAAGTTATTTTCTCAAAAACACAGCATTTTTTTAGATAAATCAAATGGTGTGTATGAATCTTAGAATGGAAAAGGATGCATATAAATCCAATTAAAAAAAATTTATAATAACGAAAGAAATTGCAAGATAAAGCAAGCAAAAAGTTAAAAAGTAAAGCTTGGGTATAAATTTCCCTAAAAGTTACAGTTACGACGCTGCTATATGATTGCTACGTAACCATAACGTCAATGGAACGTTACCAACGAATTATTGCCTACTTTGCTTTCAAGCACTTTACAGATGTGTTCCTATTACGTGCCCGTGACTAGTGGCTTCACACTTTAAAGTCATAGCAATCGTCGAGGTTCCGTTTCAGCTATTTTTGCTAGTTGGGATATTATGGAGAGGGAACGAAATGTTTTGCTTAGCATATTTGTATTATAATAAATAATTCAAATTTAAAACTTTTTTTCTCAACATTTTGAGCTTAAAGTTGAATTTTATTTTACAAAAAAAAAAAAAAATCGAACAAATATTCTGCCACTTCTGACTTCCATTATTTTCTAGCGCCTTCAGGAACTAGTCCAACTGTCGCGCACGCTTTGTTTGACCCCTCAACTCTTCGGGTTTTGGATTTTAGTAGCCACTTACCACCCTAACCGCCGGTACATTCTAAGCCCCTTTCACACTGTCTGCTCTACTGCAGTGCTCCGTCAAGCCGACTCCCATAAACAAAACAGATATTTTGGCCATCACTGGCATGATCAGGATTTTCTAAATGCCTGCCTCATATTAACCAACGTTCAGTTTAACAAACAGCATGCTAAATATAAACCAACTAAAAGGAAATATTAAAAAAAAAACAAAGGTAGACGAAATAAATTGACTATGCCAGCAAATAAACAGTTAAGTGCAATAAAATATCTAAAAAATGATATTAAAGTGAGCAATAAATAAATAACGAAATTAACTTTGACAAAAAGAAAAAAACAAAAAAAAACCAATTTTAAGCATAAAGGAAACACGCTGTGTGGGAATGTAAAAGGAAATTGCAATTCAGAGTAAATCGCTTAAGGTAGATAGGCAGAGGAGGTGACGAGAAGCTGAGCTGGTCAGGCATGCGACATCAACAACAACTGATGGGTGCTCGTTGATGATACTGTAGCTTAATGTTGGTGTTACTTGCATGCCTGTGCCGAGACTGCTGCTGCCCTCCGCTGGCCCCAACGCTATCTGTTCAACTTGATGCTGGTCACAACTGTCCGTACAGACTTTGGTAAGGCTGCCAGCAGTGTCACCGACTTGTCAGTTGTTTGCGTATTTTGCGTTTTTCGTAAGTTTCTTTTTTTTGTTATATGAAGTATCCCTTTTGAACTTAAAAAAAGAGTAAACAAAACGTAGGTATACATAAAAAATTACGAGCTATACTTGTGAGTTGATCTGCGCACGATCGGTGATGATGTCGCCATATGTTCTTTGTTGCTCGTTGCTTGTAAAATGATATACCAAGCGACAAAATGTACACAAGGCAACAACAACAACAAAAAAGCAAGAGAAAAAATGTAAACCGAAATATTAACAAGATTTCATTGTAAAATCTTGGAGAAATGCAAAAATGCGCCGAAAAAAATTTGATACGAAAAGTGTGCAACAACCGTGAGTGTGTTTTGGCGTTCGAGCGTCGGTATCTTGCAAAAGTTGCATTTGCTGTCACATAATATCTTTTTCAATATTTTTTCTTGCTTCAATTGTGATGAATGACCGTCTAGGGATACACAATGCTCACTCCTCAGCCCCAGTGTGATGAACTAACTTGCTGCTGATGTTAATTTTGATGATGGTTTGCTTAATTGCAACTACATGCATGTGTTGAACTCTGTGGGAAGGGTGTTACCGTTATTGTTATTGTAATATTTGCTATTGACACGTGTCATGTGCATTACGCTAATGACTTCAGTCGAAATTTGAGAATTCAATCAGATTGCTTTAAGTCTAGTTGGTATGTATATTTAGTGTGTTTTAGTACTTATCTATGTTGTTAATTTCTTTTCAAATCCTCGCATGAGAACTATGTTAATGGAAAAAGTAATTTTCTTCAGGAAAGAGGATCACTCTGGCGTGGTAAGGCCGTCCCCTAAGTTGAGCTGAGTTGCTTTAACACTTTTCCGAAAGTAGCTCTAGTAATTGTATCACACTTCGAAGTGTTCTGCAAAGAACTCACTGTGCTTGGGTTAATGAATATTTGCGAAAACCATATTTTTCATGACTGAAAAAGTCTCAAGCGGCCGACGGATAACCGCAGTTCTAAAAAGAAAACAAGGGCATTTCTGAAGTGCCTACAGAAGTGAAAACTTACGTGTGTATATTTTTAATCTTTTGGAAACATTTTGTTATACTGGTCAGAGTCAAGGCCGTATTTAGGCAAAGGTTGAAGGTGACTAAAAATGGGATACAAAATCAGCTTTAAAAAATTCTTTTTTGTTGTTTGTGGGAAATATTTCGCAAAATTTTTTCATTAGAACAAGCTATTTTAAAATAAAACAAAAAAAAAATAAACTTAAAAAAATTTAAATAAAACTTAAAAGAATGTAATTAAATAAAAAATAGAAATAAATAAGTTGATTTTTATATAAGGCCAATATTTTGCTTACTTGTTGTGGTAGTTTTTTAACAGAATGGCCCTAAAGCTCAAAAACTACTACAAAATTAAATAAGATTGAAAAAATTTTTAATAAATTAATAGATAATTCAAATAAAATTTTATTTCAAAAAAATAAACTTAAAAAAATTAAATTAAATAAAAAAATAAATTAAAAAAGTTGGTTTTTGTATTAATATTATAACTCGTTGTGGTAGTCTTTGAGCAGAATAGCAAAAAATCGTAAAAACTACCAAAAAATTAAATTAGTTTAAAAAAATTTAAATAAATTGAGAAAAAATTTAAATAATTTAAACTAGCACCCTTCGCTATGACCATGGAACTGGAAATAATTTTAAGTGTTTTTTCATTTATTATTATAAACAAACTATACAATAAAACCAATTTTCGAGCATGTGGCAGGCTCTTTTATTAAAAAAATCGCTCCTAAATTTTCATAACCCCCTTTTTTGCTAATACCCTGGTGCTGGAAATAATTCTAATTCTTTTTTATTAATTTTTATAACTCATATAAACAAATTAGACAGTAAAATACATTTTTAAACAGGTGGCAACCTCTTTCATTTTAAAATCTTTCTTAACCCTTTAAAAGGCCAATTTTTGTTGTGAAAAGCCTCATACCTAGTAATTCTAGTACTATAAACTCGAATTTGAAGTCATATATCCAAAAGGGTTGATAGTTTTGCGTTCGGGGGCAGAAACCCTCTCCCCTGCCTCTAACCGGACTTGCCTGTAGACTGCCCACTCCGCCTTTAGGGGGTATGATTTTTGGCCAATAATTCTATAAATTTAACTATAAATCCTCATCTGCTTCATAATTTCTAAACCTTAACAATTATTTCACTTACCAACAATTTTGTTTTTAACTGCAGAAATCCTTTTTATCACTTTTTTATAGTTACCATAAACACTTCTGTCAAAACAATTTTTTTTTACAAATTGTACTCAATTTTTCAACGAGAATGATTATAATGGAACTCTGTCGCCACTTACGACATAGATTAAATATTTGGCGAAGAGTATGTGTCAATAATTATAGAAGAAAAATAGGGGTATGGGTGTTATATCTGTTTAACTGCCGGTTAGAGGGTTAAATAAGTTTTCAATTCAAAAAAATAAAATCGCAACCCCCCCCTGTCTACGGCCCTGGCACTGTAAAAAATTTTAAGCCGTAAAAAATATATACAGTAAAATAATTTGCTGGTAGCCCATTTTGTTAAAAAAATCGCCCCTAAATAAGATTATATAAAAAAAAAAAATATTTAAATGGGAATGGTTAGTGGAATCGGTTGTATACATTTTTTTTTTCTTTTATCATTGGGTATGAATTTATACTTTATAAAAAATAAACCCAACATTTTTACACAACATTTCTGACGAATAAGGTTTTTTTGTTAAAAAATAAAATAGTAACTCGAGAAGTTGCCGAATTTGCTCTTTGTTTTTGATGAAAAGTTCTGTGATAGGGCTTCCTTCAAAAATATTTTGAAATGTTGTGTCCACTCAGCCGCCGAAATTCTAATCCCTCGCTAGGGAGTAAAATTCAACCCACCCTAATAGTTATATATCCTTTTACTTTAGGGTTCCATTATTTTAACGATCTTCTAATGCTAGTTAAACTGTTCGCTCAGACACACCGATTTTTGCAATAAATCTTCTGACCTTTGCTGACCGAAACAGACGCAAGTGGCATGTGGCGAACTCTGCGGACGGGTGAAGCCTGAACTCCACAACTAGCGTTCTGAGCATTCACCGCTATCTTTTTCTGTGTAAATTAAATATATGCAACTCTACAAGGCTAGTCAAAAGGTAATCATGGAGTTCTAACTTTCCGGCTGTTCCCAAAAAACCATTGGCGGATTACTTCAGCTTGCGTTTCGTACTAAATTCTTTGACTGTCGGGCATAAATGCTATTCACAAATATAACAGCAAAGCTTAAGCGTATTTTGTGAAAGCACCAACAACTGTTTACAACGTCAACAACCTAAACTAAAATTACAAATAACATTAGAAAGAAAGAAAAAAAGAAAATTACAAAAGCAACTGCGCGCTGCTTTCTGTTTAGATAAAATTGTATTACGAAAGTGACAGCTGAAATGATTTATCACTAACGCCCGTCCGCATTTCCCAGCAAACATTCCAGCTCAGCCATCTGCTCCCCCGCTACCACAATCCGCGCCAACACAACAGAACCCAAGTGTTAGCTCACCAGCACTCAGTGGCAACGTTACCAACGACACTTTGCTCGCTAATGCTAATGATTTGCTATGCTGTGTTTGTTGTATTTTTTGTAATGGTGGCTACGACAGTTGTGGCAGTCATCAGTTTTGTCATAGCTGCCTTTCACTGATATTAAAAAATATTTCCTATAGTTAGTGTCTCACAAAGCTCGTCTCTTTTTGTGTCTATGCTAGCGCGTCCATCTAGCTAACTGCCCGCCTGTTCTTTGTTTTTTTTTTTTTTGTACAACGCTATACTTGCGCAAGTGGTCTATCATTTCTATTGCTATTAGCGTCTCTATACACCCCAGCCATCTTTAAATGTGCTCGCGCGGGTAGCAAGAAATTTATGTGGCCCATCTTGACAGCAAAGCCTTACAGTTGCTCAAATTTCGTCTACAACTTTTGGCGCTACCACCATCAATTGGGCTTTGTAATTTCTGCTGTGGCACAACCATTGCTATCATCAAACTTTTTAGCGCGAGTGTACGACGACTTGCCGTCGCCGCTCTGCCTCAAACTGCAGCAATTTAAGCGACCGTCAAATGCGCTCCCATGCATCCAAAGAATTTTGTCCAAAGTGAGCGTACCAAGAAAAAAATTAAATTGGTTTTTTCTTAGCGTTGTTGTTGTTAGTATTTTTTTGAGTTTCATGAAAGTCAAAGCCATTGCTATTGCAACAATAGCAACAACATGAAAGAAAACAGCATCCAACGCGACAACGTATAGTCAAATTTTTCCAATTTTCTATTTGATTACAGGGTACACTTTGCTTCTTACTTCTTACATGCAAGCATTGTTTTTGTTGGAAGCCATTGCTGGTTTTATTGTATAACAATAAGTTATATACATGTATGTATATAATATATATACTCGTATACACAGTACCTAAGGGCAATACTTAGCGAGGAGTATTTTAGAATTACTTTTAATAAATGTCTAAAACTCAGATGTACTTATTATTATTTATCTTTTCTGTTTTATTTCTGTTGAACATTTCGTTTTTATTGAAAAATAATTTTTTGATTAAAACACGTTAAAAATCAAATTAAAAAAATTTTTAAAAATTGCCCTCCAAAAAAATTCTCTCTACGGCTTTCACTACCTTCACAACTAGCACAAATATTCGCTGAAACGGAGTGCAGACCATTCTTGTGACCGTAAGATGTTGAAACACTAGTCACGGCCACGTTAAAGGAACATATCTATTACCTGCTTGCAACCAAAATAGGGAATAATTAGTTGGTAACCGCCACGGTTTAGCAACGTCCCTCTAAGATTCCCCGCAACGTTCCAGCGTGCTAAATGCAACTGTGAGGGAACTCTGTGGACAAACTCATATTTTACATTATTACTTGCTTTATTTTGTTATTATATACTTGTTTCTTTTCGTATTCGATCCGTGCACATATCATTTTCAAAATAAATTCAAAATTTTGAAAAGAAATTTCGTTTTGCTATTTTATTCATAAGTTTCATTCATAGAGTTTTTTAACTAAATTTGATTAGGTTGTTGATACAAAATGAAAAACAATATTTTTGAATTCAAGTTCTGCTGCTATTAAAAATTCAAGCTGGCACAAAACAGGCTTTGGTTTTTTGGTTTTAAAAACTAAATATTCATTTTGAGAAAGATATTCCAAGTATGTAGTGCCAGCGGCTCATCCATTGAATGGGACCCGGACGGGCCAAACAGCCCCGCTAAGCAAACAGAAGGAAAAATACCCCATTTGCAGCTATAAAACAGAAATGAGAACTATTCATAGCCCAAATAGAGAAAAAGGCCGTTATACTCGGACACACTGAAATTAGTCACAAAAAATAATCCAAAATGACTTGAAGTTTTTTATGACTCTTCTTAAGTGAACTACGAAGCCTTTTTTGACTCATATTGGTACCTTTTATTGTTGCTTTTCTAATGATTTTCAGAGTATTTTTTTGGGGAGTTTTTCTATCTTTTTTAGGGTTTTTGGAATTAGTTTGGAGTCATATTGGAAGTTTTGACTGACCCTTTAATGACGCGACATATACGATTTTAAGATTCATATCCGTGTCTTACTAATCAGAAGAAAGAACCTTTTTTAGTGGTGTATACAGTTTTATTGATATAATTTTGAAAATATAATGCTATTAGTTTTATGTTGAAAACAAATTTTAAATAAAAATATTTGTAAAAGTATAACTTGAAGTATATATTTTTCATTTGAAGCTTATCAAAACAATTTATGGAACCAAAAAATGTAGTATTTTGATTAACTTAAATAAACTTTCCTTGGCTTCCAACTTTTGAAATTTGATAAAAAAATTAAAAAGAGAAAAAGACTCTACGTTCTCTTAGGTACAATAAACTCTGTCAGAACATGCTCTAAAACATTCCACTGATTGAAATTCACTCATCCGCTCTCGAAAGTCTAATTGTTTCTCCCAATTTTATGTACGCGTACAACAAAAATGATCAGAAAATTCTAAAAATCGTTCATGTCATTGAGCCTTGTGGTGTATCCGCTCTACAATATTCATTTCTTCTGCAAGTCTCCGTGATTCTTCATAAAAAAGGGGTTACAGATGTTTACTAAGTAACACTCCAAAAAAGCTCAAATTATGGACTGCTTATTTCGGAGCGCTCTGGCGTTGGTTAGCTCGGAGAGCTATAATGATGTTCTCAGTCCTTTGCCAGATGTGAATCCGGTTCCCTTAGGTACCTTGCACTTTATGTTACTAGCCCGACTGCCGTGGCAATGATTTCGTTGACCTTGAAACAGGGGTCAATGTGGATTTTAGTCGCTCAAAATACTATATATATATACCTTTTCAATTTGAAAAAGGTATTATCCTTTATTCCCATGCTTTCTCATCATTTCTTATAAAATTTTAATTATCCTGTTTCGACGTTGTGCCATCTTTAGCGTAATTTTTCGTCAACGAAAGCTTACAGTAAAACTCAAGCACCGGCTACACAATGTTCAACTCCACAGCAAATTTAATCTCCTTTATTATTAGTTTTTTGTTCACTTCCTTAGATATACAAGGTGGCGCAAAAGTAAGCTTCCGATGTTCAGCATATCGCTTGTGGCACGTGCAGTGTGTGCTGTTGCACCGTCTTGTTGGAGCCACATGTTTTCCAATCCCAATTCATCAAGTTGCGGCAAAAAGAACTCGTTGATCATTGCTCTGTAGCGCTCACCATTCACAGCAACCGTTTGACCCCGACCGATTATTGGTCAAATAAATAGTCAGCAATATTCCGCGTTCTGGAGCAGTGTAGCGTAACATTGTTTATTAACGTGTATTTCGCATGTGTTTACTACACAAATGTCAAAACAGAACTGACTTTAGGGGCCAATCGCAAAATTTATAGCATTTTCTGATAGGAGGATTACTTTTGCGCAGTAACCGTTTTTCACCGACCGATTATTGGTCAAATAAATAGTCAGCAATATTCCGCGTTCTGGAGCAGTGTAGCGTAACATTGTTTATTAACGTGTATTTCGCATGTGTTTACTACACAAATGTCAAAACAGAACTGACTTTAGGGGCCAATCGCAAAATTTATAGCATTTTCTGATAGGAGGATTACTTTTGCGCCACCCTGTATAACAAGTGTTGGAAATTCAATTTTCTATTATAAAAGCTAATTTACTTAAGCATACACATACACTCATACCTATCAGTTGTGACTAGCTTTATTGCTGTTGGTTTTGGTTTTTCATTTTCTAATTTTTGTTATTATTGCAGCTGTATGTTATTATTGTTTTTGTGCATTTCTTTGTTCCTTTTTTAATGCGGTAAAATGATTTACGAGCTTTGAAAAATTCATATCAAAATACAAAGGGAAAAAAATTTAACTTGCAACTAACTATAATGAAAACGAAACAACTACAAAAACAAAAAGTGAAACTAAAAAAAGAGTTAAAAATTATTAAAACAAAAATGTTTTATTGTAAAACTATAAAATAGCCGCTTGTGAATGCTCACTCATACAATTGCAGTACTTTATATAAACATAAACAACTAAAAGCAAGTTGTTTGTTTAGTAAAGTTTATTATATTATCATTGCACTGATTTGTGGTAGAAAATGTAATATTTTAAAATATAGCACTCTTTACATAAGTTGTATATATTGCGCACTATTTGGAGCTGCAGACAAACATCCCAGCTAACCAAAGTTAATTAGTAAACATCAATAAAACTCCTATTTTATGGTGATTCACCTATGCTTGAAAGAAGAAATAAATATTGTTGAGCGGATAAACTTCATAAAGCTTCATAAAAGAGTCAATAAGAGCCTCAAATATCACTCTATAAAGAATCCAAAAACTCACAAAATGGGGCAAAAATGTGCCTAAAAAGAGTCAAAAAAGACTACAAAAACTTTGCACGAAAGCATCAACGAAAGGCTCCCATACGAGTTTAAAAAGACTCCGAAGTTCTTTTAAAAAGATTCATGAAAAACTCAAATTTGTGTCGGCTTCGGAGTCATTTTTAATTAATTTTTTTGCTCCTTGTAGTGCGTACGCGTGGAACGTTTTTTTTGATTATCACTCATTTCTGAGCGAAACTCTCTGAGCAATGTGCGTTTTATAGCTCCGAATGCCGTGTTTTTCTTCCGTTTGGTTAGCTGGGATAGCTGAGTGTGCAATGTGCAAAAGTTTTCTATGTTGATAGTAATTTAGCTAATTTGATTTGTGTTAACTTATTTCAACAGTTGCAATTTTTAACTGCAATTACATGCTTCAATTCGTTTCGTAATGTGCTGGCGAAATTTTCTACTTAAATAATAATTAGAGAGAAAATCACTTTTAAAATAATTTCCTATCTGGAAATAGTAGTCTTGCAATATAAAGCTTTTATGTTGCCTTCAATTATAAAAGATAATAAAAAATATTGCCTAGGACTACATTTATAAAACTCGAACGAAGAGGAGCAGACCTTTTCTAATAACAAAGAAATGATACACGGTTAAAATGTTGGCTTCAATTTAAAACCATTCATGGGTCGCAGCAGCGAGTTTATAAACCTTTGTTTATTAAATTGCAATACCTTCAATTTATTACTAATATTTTTAATTGCTTCATGTTTGGCTTTAAACCCTAACTGCATAAAAATTATAAAATTTTAGAATGGTTCTTAAAGTAAATCAAAAAATTTTAAAGTGATTCTGTTAAGAGCAGAATGAATTTAGTTTGTTCTATTTTATTACTGACCATTTTTGTTCTTCAAGTCACTGAATTCGAATCTTGTCCATCACACTCATTTTCTCAAAAACTATGTAGGAAAGTTGAAACTTTGGACAAAATTTTGGATTGGCCATATATGTATGTATGTAGTCTAAAAAGTTTCAAATATAGGGTAAAATTTTTAACCGCGTAGTTTTCAAGTCTTAAGCAAATATTTATGAAAAGAAAATAATACAAAGTTTACAGAAATTTCGCAACAAATTTTTAAGATTGCGAATTTTTTTTAACCATGGTACGAGACCGACTTATTAAACAATATTCGAGATCTTATCCTGAGAGCCCTAATTTTTTCTTTTTAGAGAAAACTCGTAGGAAACTTTGGTTGTTTTACGACACATATATTTCGAACCCAGCCAGAGCGTACCGATCTATGGAGTTATGCACACTTTCGGTTCCATAAAAGCTGTACCACGAATCGAGTAAATTCTTAATGGAACGTAAAAATTCTTTGGCGCTTAAGGAAAATGTGTTGGGAAAAATTCTGATTGTGAGCGGTTAATCGCTTAGTCGACAGCATTTGACTACTCGAGTATTGCTTATGGAATAACTGATGGGGCTAAAATCAAAGAGATCTAAATAGACCTGATTTAGATATTGGCCGGCCAATAGATGGTACAAAAATTTTCAACTTTTATTTAAAAAAAATGCCGTTCTAACCCCATTAAATGTAGTCGACTACTGTCAAAATCGAATAACTCTATTAGTCAATATGCTCGAGCTCTAGTCATTAAATGTTTTACGGATTGTCTGCCTCAAAAATTCGAAAATCTTAGGAAATACACATGTTAATTATATTAAATTTAATAATAGAAATTATAATACACTTTTTGCTTCAAAAGTATGTGAGCAGATCTTCTTCTCTAATTCACGAGCGCCACTTTCCGTCGGTTTAGTAACTAACCTTTTGGTACACTTTTAAGTAAAATATGTGATGCCGTAACAGCTCGCAACATTTTTGTATACATTATACATCTATCACGATACAGTAAAAAAAGTAATTTTAGCGACGGCAAAAACACACACCAAAGTCTGCTGAAAAGATATTAACAAACGGCACAAGATATATACTGTCTAAGTGTTGGCCAGGGAATGTGGAATATTTTTTATATTTTCGAAGTTTTGTGGACTCACAGACAAATCCATACAAACTAATGATAAGAAATTGTTGTGAAAATGTGATTTTAATAGGATTTATAAATGTTTTTTAAGTTTTTATGAATTTCGGTGTCAGGGAGTAGTATGAAATTTATTTAATACCAGAAAACCAGGCCACGTTTTTCTAGATCTCAGAACTTATAACAGACTGCTTCCGATTTTAGTAATTTTATCTCCAAAACTAGTTGAGCTATGGAGCTTAATCACATCGCTTACGGCAGCACTCATTAGCACCTTTCGTTTGATACCCGTATTGTACTAACACATTTTGGGCGACCCTGGTCCAAATATTTGTCGAAAGTTTCGAAAATGGTAAAGTTTTCGAAAAAAGGGATATCTCAAATTTTAAGCTTGAAGTCTAGTAATACAACGGTGAAAGTTGTATTCAATTCTACTTAGCAGTTTCTGATTGATACGCGCACAAACATATAGACAGGCAGACAAAAATTCCAAAAACTGATTCTCTGGCTTTTAATGGCTCCATAAAAATTTTACAAAAGTGAATATTTTAGGCGGGATATTCTGGAATGGAGGCTTTTTTTCAAATATAATAAGATGCTAAGACCGAATGTCTCAAATTTTTCTCTTCCTATACACCTTCCAATCAATTTATTATATAAGTCAACAAATTGAAGAAAAAGTGGCGGTATGAAATGTTGACAGTAATGTATCGCTACATACCTATCTAAAATTTTTTCAACGCTCAGCTAAAAAATGTGCAAAACGGCGGATTTTGACGAGCAGACTTCAATGAATTGCAAAATAATTATATACACAAATTTTTTTCCTGCAGCTCTTCAATTTTATTTCGTAGATAAATGCATTCCCAAATTGTAGATGAATTCGCTGTATTCGTCTGAAAAATATATTTCCATTTACGATAAAGCGCGCGCTGACAAGAGAGTTTACGATATTGAGGCACTCATAACGCCCGTGTGTACGTAGGTTTGTGCTTTGAGTGAATGAGCGTCTGCATGCTTGAGGGTAAACTTTTGTTGTTGGCTTGGAAAAAAAACAAGAGCGTGCCTCTCACAAGATAAATTCGCCGTATGCTCTCCTGTTAATGAAATGAGCATTTGTGCTGAGCGCATATCACACAGACACAAACGGGCAACACACACACACAAATAACACCACCGTTCCATCATTATTCTGATATGGCGTATGCGCTCCAATGCCCTGCCCAACGTTGCGCGGCTGCGGTGCTGTAGAACTTGTCGCCGCCATTTCAACGACGCGCTGACTGATTTTAGAGCGCGTCGCATGAACGAATATACTTTTCTTAATGTACAAATATGCGACGGTGCTTCCAAAAACGTATAATAAATTTGAAAGAACAATTTAAGATTTATGTGGGAAAAAACTTGGGGAACTGAAAATTGTTGTTATTTTTATTGGTATACAAGTTTATAGTCATTGTTGTTATTATTTTCATAAGCCTACTGTGAAACACCGTTGAAGTCTATTAAATTGTACGTAGAATGCACACGTCTGTTTCATATTATGGTATTTGGGTTATAACAGTAGGGCGACGGTGGCAACGCTTCAAGTGTCACAATTAGTTGATATTTTATGATTTTTATGGTGATTTTACAGGAAGCCGAAAACAATGGAAATGCTTTCGGATGTATATATATCTACACCTATGTATGCATGTGTGTATCCAATAATAATAGGGAGATACCTACTATAAAATAATAATATTTAAGTTTAGTTAGAAGTATGTACATCCATATAAGAGTGTTATGTATGTACATATGCCTGGTTGTATTTTTTTTATTTGGGTGATAAAATGTGTAGCGGAGGCAATTATACATTTTTATACGTCCACAGGTTGAATGTTACAACTGTAATATAATTGGCACCAACATATGTACATACATAGATACATATCTCCAGCTAAACAAAAGAAGGCAAAAATTATCGATATGGAGCTATAAAAGGCACATTTCTCAGAGCACTGCTCTCGGAAATTAGCTATTTTCGGAGCCCAAAATGAGAAAAAAAAATCGGTCCACACGCACACACTAAAAACTGTAATAATAACGAATTGAAAATGACTCGGAAGACGATAAATTTTAAGTATTTTATGAATCCTTTTAAATGAACTTCGGTGTGTTTTTGGACCCATTACTGATGTTTTTTGAAGCTTTTTTAGAGTCTTTTTTTGATTCTTTTTAAATTAACTTCGGAGTCTTTGGATCCGTATTGGGGTATTTTACTGACATATTCCCAAAGTTTTTTTGGAGTCTTTGATTGAGTATTTTTAAATCAACTTCGCAGTATCTTTGGATTCATATTGCAATTTTTTTGTTGAAGCTTTTTTAGGCATTTTAATGGTTTTTCGATACTATTTGGAGTAATTTTGGGCGCTTTTATTTACTCTTTTATGAAGCTTTGTAGAGGATTCTAAGATTTATATATTTGCCTTACTAATCAGTAGAAAGTACTCTTTTAATAGTTTTATTTATAAAATTTTGAAAATATAATGCTAAATATCTTATTATTTATTTTTTGTTTCATACAATCTAAAAATATATTATTTTGTTTAATTTTAATGGCTTACAACTTTCGACTATCAATAAATATTCAGAACAGACTATTTACAATAAAAAAGTCAGAAAATGCTCTTAAATATTTATATAAGTGAGCCTTGCAGTTTGTCCGCTCTACAGTATTCACTTCTTCTCCCAACGCTTCGTATATCTTCATAAAAAAGTGTTTTTTTTTATGTTTACTAAATAACACTCCAAGAAGCTCGACTCACGCACTCCTTTTGGATCATTATTTCGTGGGTATCCGGATTTGGTTAGCTGGGAAGTTTTGGTAATTCAATTTCACTTTATTAAATATATGATTATATAAATTCTGTTTGCATTCAAGGTGCGACCCCCATTTCCGGAAACTCTTCACTTTTCTGAGTATAGCACGGATTTCGTAGCCTAACATAAACACTTCCAAAAATATTTCCATTGAAAAATCTTATTTGTATGGTAGGTTCCAATCCAATTTTTTCCATTACGATCTTTTTTTCAGGATATACTAGCTGCTAATCTCATTTGATTTCCAAGCTGAACGATCTTTCAACTCCATACCAAATGTATTTAAAATTGGTTCAGTAGCTTCGGAGTAGATTGCAAACAAAGTTTGTTCCACGAGAAATTTCTCTAGATATAATAAATTTTGTAACAGGTACTTGTCCGTCCATTGCTAGTATTCAAGCGAAATTGTTAGAAGAGATCATTCATTATTCAGCCATTCGAATCCAAAGCAACAGTTTTTAGAATTTATATTTAGATATAATGATTAAAATCGGACTGAGTTTATTATAAGTTCTGACAGCAAAGCGTTATTAAGATGCATATAAGTACAACGTATTCTATATTGGAACATCGTCTTTAAACATATTCTACTAGATGCTAGAGTTGCTTTAAAGATAATATTTATTTACCATTGCCACTTCACTCCCTTTGTGACGCTGAATTTCCAAAAAAAAAAAAACACTCTACCAAAATGTCACTCATAACGGCAACGAAAATTAGTCATTAAGGGCGTGCTATAGCCTCTGGGTTGGGTGCATGAGGGTAAGTAAAGGCAAAAAAATTACCCACTCTAGCAAAAAAAAAATAAATTGATTATAACAGTATACGCTTGCAAATTAAGCAAAGGTGTGGCTTTAAGTTACAAAATATAAAAAGGAAAAACCTTGCTCATGAAACAACTTCAACAAACGATGCAAATTTACACCACCGACGGTGCGCTGATACGTCGCGCCGCCCGCTAATATAACGGCATATATCTACAAAAAAAAAAAAATTATGTGTTGTGGCATTGAATTTTCCCGTAACAATAACAAATTTCGAATTTCATACTTTGTGTTGTTTTTACTTTTTGTAATTTAAAAAATACTAAGCGTGAAATACCAACTGCCCTTGTTTTCGTTTTAGAGAGCATGCGATGCGCGTCTACACGCATCTTAGATACATAAGTAAATGCGTTACTGCTGTTAATATTATACTTCGGAATTTCCATTGTCTTTATGGCAATTGCAACTAATAAAATAAATTATTATTAGCTTTAGATTGCGTGAAGTGGCTTTGTTAATGTTGGTTGCTGCTAACCTTGTAGATATGCTTTTGCAAAATTTGCTTGTGTGCTGTTTTTCTTTCTTATTATTATTATTTTTTTTTAATTTTTTTTTGTTTTTGTTCTTTTGTGACACCTTAACCGCAATAGTGGTGGCTTTAACATTTACAAAATGTGTATATTAAGCGGTAGTCTCAACGCAGCATTGTGAACTTTAATGCTAAATAACTTTGTTGTTGAGATTTGTAGCAATATTTGGGAGGGTGCTCTAAATGTAAGCAAATGTTTAAGTTGTTAATTTTGTTGAAACAAAAAGCAACTTGATGGAAATATAAAATTTTTATTAATGTCTTGTTATGCGTCGCTAGGGAATTGGTAGATGTGTGACGGTAAGCAAAGTATATTTTTCGAAAAAAATTTTTTTGTGTTTTCACGATTTTCAAATTTTAAGAGAATGTACAGCTGAGGAAATGCATTTTAAATTTGTAAGATTACTTTTCAAATTAAGATTTATTGCGTTTTTATGTAGTTTTTTTCGGTATAATAAGTTGAATAAAAAAATTTCTATTTGATCGAAAATTTTCTGAGACTCCACACAGTACTGACGATGGTTTTAAAAGCGCAATTATTTTGATATATGCGCACCCAAATAATACAAAAAGACAAATAAAAAACCAAAGAACCTTGCGAACGACAGAATTTACGGCATTAAAAGGATGTCTAAACCTTAAGTTAAAGATTTAGCAATACTTTTGTGCAAATTTTGTTGAAATCAGCCTAGCAGTTTTTAAGTGATGCGCTTACAAAAATGCAGATATACAAACAAAACTTCAAAAAACCAGAGTTTCGCTTCTATTACTCTGGAGTAATTTTTCTATAATCTAGTAAACTACTCACTCAAAATGTATCTAAGCTTTTTTGAAAAAGTTTTGAAATATATATTTTCCATTTGCGAAATATAGACCATTTTTTATTCGTCATCTCGCTGCTAAAAAAAGTTTTTCTGGCCGCTTAAAAAAAAATTTCGATTTGAAAGCAACAAAAAAATAAGCGAGCAGAAAAAATTATAAGCGCCCCCAATTTTGGCTGCTATCTCGCAAGCGACAAGTTCACATTTGATTTTCAAAGCAAATATGGAAATAAAAAACCAAAAAAAAAATTAATTTTGCAAAGTACCATGACTATGAACCAGCCCAAATAAATTTTGTTTTTTTATTTACAAGTCGCTAAGTGCTTACGAAAAAGAATAGGCTATAGTAATATTTCGTTCACATCCTAAAAATTATTTTTAACATATTTGAATTTAGCGCTGCATTATTTTGAACAAAAATTCTTTGCTTTTGTCAGCAGGTTCTTAATATTGTTAGCAAGTTTCCAAAGAAATGTTAGGTTATTTGAAAGCCAGTTTAATAGACTAACGTCGTTAAGACGAGCCTTGATCCTTCATGCCTTAGAGCGTAAGGTTATGCTTTGGCGTGGAGGCAGTCTTCCGATTGAAAAATTTCGCTTAAAAAATGTTCAAAAATTTGAATGCATATCTACAAAATGCATATATATCAGAGCAGTTTAATTATTTACAAAAATGGGTGTTAATCTTTTTTTCTTCTCAATCTATTATTTTGATTAGTCAGATTAATCATTTTAATTAATTTGCTGGTCACTCAAAATAAACGTTGCATAACAAATAAATCAATGAATATAAAACTAGCCGATATTTTCTATAAAATAAGCCAAAATTAGGAATAAATAAACTGTGAGACTTTTAGTCTACTTAGTTTGTTTTCTGGATAATTAAGTTAATTACATAATAGTTAGTCAAAAGTTCGGAAAATTCATCGAAAATGTTTATTCTTAGAATAATTAACTTTTTAAATTAGTTCAGTTAAATCAGGTCGTTTTCTGAATAATCAAACTAATTATTTTGGAGTTAATCAAAGTTTTGGGAAATTAGTCGTTTTGCTAAGCCATAATGATTATTCTTAGATTAATTAACTTATTAGAGTTATACAGTTTAATCAGCTTGTTTTCGAATAATCAAATTAATTACATTGGAGTTAAATAACATTTCGGAAAATTAATCCGTTGATTCGTCGAAAATGATTATTCTTAGTTTAATTAATTTATAGATAATTATTATTCTTAGATTGATTATTTATTAAATTAATTAATTTATTTGATTGATTAGTTCATCAATCAAGATTAAGTTTAATGGTATACATTCTTCCTTCTTTGGTCACTATCAACGGGACGCTGCAATGTCTTTTCAACGAGGAAAAATCTATGTACCTATAAGAAAATAATAATTCACTAATTTTGTACCTTTTGGTATTTGACTTACATTTTTTTCTTTATTTTGTTTTATTTCTTTGCATTATTTAAATTTTACTCACTTTACATTTCCTACACTTTTGACACATTTACCAAACGACTTCTCTTTATTTCAAAAATTCCAGGTCGATGGTGTCGGAGAGAATGGTCATCACCCGCCGACGCTAGAAATGCTGATCCCTCACGGCGATTATACTCCTCAGTCTTCCTCGGCAGCCCTGGTGAGTGAAATATATAAGCGTTTGCAGTATGTTTGTATGTATGTGTATATGTATACGAGGTGTGTTCAAAAAGTATCGCGAATTTTGAATTTTCGCTGGTCATTTTGAATGCTCAGTTAATTGTTGACAGCTGCTTTGCTTGCACGTGTTTTGGATCGTCTTCGATTTTTACGCGAAATTCGTACCAAAATTGCTCAATTGTGACCAAAAACAGCATCGCATGAACATTGCTAATGAGATGTTAAACTCTGTCCGCGACGACCCAAATTTGCTCCAGAGGGTCATAACTGGTGACGAATCGTGGGTTTTGGTTATGACGTGGAAACCAAAGCTCAATCATCTCAATGGAAGCTGCCGCACGAACCACGACCGAAAAAAGCGCGCCAAGTTCGGTCGAATGTGAAAGTTTTGCTGACAGTTTTCTTCGATTGCAGGGGCGTGGTGCATCATGAGTTCTTGCCACAGGGAAGAACGGTCAATAAGGAATATTACCTGCAAGTTATGCGCAATTTGCGAGAAGCAATCCGCCAGAAACGCCCGAATTTGTGGAAGAACAAAAATTGGCTTTTGCACCACGATAACGCCCCTGCTCACGCATCGTTGCTTGTGCGCGACTTTTTGGCCAAAAACAACACACTAATGATGCCGCAGCCACCGTATTCCCCAGATCTGGCCCCCTGTGACTTTTTCTTGTTCCCTGAACTGAAGAGGCCCATGAAAGGACGACGTTACGCTTCTCTTGACGAGATAAAGACGGCATCGAAGGAGGAGCTGAACAAGATACAAAAAAATGATTTTTTGAAGTGCTTCGAAGATTGGAAAAACCGTTGGCACAAGTGTATAATATCTCATGGGGATTACTTTGAAGGGGACAAAATAGATATTCATGAATAAATAAATAATTTTTGAAAAAACACAAAATTCGCGATAGTTTTTGAACACACCTCGTATAGTAGTAGTTTTAGAGTTTCCTGTTCTATTTTGAACGCAGAGGGGAGTTTATTCTACCCAGGATTCTTTGGGGTTGTTATTTATTTATTTATTATTTTTTTTTTTAACGTGTTTTAATACGTAAAATCCTGCCTAAAAAGAAATATTTCACACAAGCAACAAAACATAAAAGCAATTTTAAAGCCATAGATCTAACTTTTTTTTAGAAATTAAAGGACTTTAAATAAAATAAAGTTAAGCCATCTTCAACCCACTCCCAAAAAAATACCAAGAATACAAAAGAAGATTGTCGTAAGAGTACAAAAACGGATATGGAAATACCAGGCATACATTGCTAGATGTATACTGATTGACTTTTAGAACAGGGATTTTGTTGCAGGAAGGGGTGCACCGTTTTTCTTTTTGTGCTGGATAGTGCATATTCCAAAAGTTCGAATTTCTGATGTGAAACATCAAAAACAAAGAACAGATGATGCATATTCAAATATTGGATGCAGATGTGGCATGAATGTGGCTTATGTACGTCACCCTCATTTGTTTAGTACAAGGAAAGGAGTCTATTGAGGGCTAAAAATGAAAGAAAAAAGGAAACTTTAGAACAATGGACAAAGAATGCAACGGCAATTGAATACCGTTGATAACACAGCATGTAGAGAGTAGAAATACAAATATAGCCACAATCATAGCTGCTGCTGCTACTACAGGCCCCACCACAAGCATGCACCATATAGACACTGACAATACAATACGCTAACAGACATTGATGCCGTCGATGCTTAGGATAATGATGAAGTCGGTAGACTAGTCAGCCATACAGCCAACCAACTGTGCAGACAATCAGCTAGAAAGCCTAAGGCTAAGCTCAGCTATTCAAAGGCACTCTAACTCAACTATGCCGGCTGCCACATGCATATCTCATATTACATACATACACACATGCAGAGTATGTACTACCAAAGCTAACGCATCATCTTGCCGGCTGGTATAGTTGGTGCTCAAAAAACAAAAAAAAAAAGGAAAGCAAAAACGATTGAGTGATGGAGTTAAAACAGTAAGCGCACTTCTGATGTTACCTTCTAAGGCTATATAATATGATGCTTGTTGTTGCTTATGTTGTAGTTGTTATTGTGTTACTTTTATTTTTGTTGTTTTTGTTATCGAAGCCGGAGGTGCTAGAGTTGTTTTGCAATATGATGGCGCTGGCAACGGCGGAAAATGAGCTTCTCAAACACATTTGTGGTATGCATGTCGTAGACATTGTAGAACAGTTGATAGAACATGCCCGGCTTCCTAGCTGCTGTGGCACAGTCAACCTTTACGGTCCATAGCGACGTCTAAAAGCTTTGCTTTGTTGGTTGTTTGTTTGGTTGGTTTTTTGTGACTAGATATGTGGTGCGGAATGGCTGCCACACAACTTACGCGCATGTGGAGAATGTACTCACTTACATACATATATACATAGTAGGAATGTGGTGGCAGCGCCAGTTTCCACATGTGGCAAGCCTGTAACCAAGTAAATAAGTAGTAGATGGATCAACCGACGAATGGCGCAACAGTGGTAAATTGAACCATGCTCGCTGGTTAGTTGGAGTCTCTGGTAAACCAGCTTAAAGGAATTGCTACGGTAGGGCGGATGTGGGAGGTAGTTGTTGCAACGGCAGCGTGTGTGTGTGTAACTAAGTGTATTTAGCTAAGTGCGTGTGCACAAGTGCTGATAATGAACGTTGGCGCGTAGCGAGATTGGGTAATGGTGGCTATAGACGAGCACCAGCAGGTTAACAGGCGGAAATTGCATTGTTGAATGATATTTACGCGCCGCATAACGTCAAGTCGAAGGCTGCAACAAAAAAAAAAAAAGAAGTTAGAGAAGCAACAGAAATAAAAAGAAAAGCTCTTAAAACCACGAAAATAGGCAGAAAGCAAGTGAAGAGCCAAGCAGAATGAGCAGCAGCGAAGCGACAGTTGTTTAGAGGCGGCGGCGTCGACGGTAGAGCCTCAGTGTGGCTGCAAATATTGTACAATAGCTCAGTTATGGAGTTAGCTGCAACGTCCTGTCAATGCTTTGCAACAACAGAAGTCAGTTATGAGGCAATGTTGTGATAGACAATGAGCACTTACAAACTCATAGGGAAATATGTACTGCATAATTGTGTATGAACAACCTTCATATGTGTAACAGGGACAGGAGCTAAAATCGGTTCTAATACAAAATATAAGTTCATTTAACCCTTTTAATTTTTTCTAAATTTTCCAACAATAAACAAAAAACCACATTTCCAAAAGAAAACGATTTTTCAACCACTCTAATCTATGCATCAGGGCCGTAGTTAGGGGGCGTGTGGGGGGGAGAAAAGTGTTCTGAGTCCTCCGAAACCCATAAACTCCGTTAAAAAGCGTTATTGCTACGTAATTAACGTTATGGAAACGTTAATAGAACCATGTGGATGCCGAATGCCGCCTATTGACTGCACTGGAAGCTCTAAATTAGTGTCAAAGTCATCACACAAATTTCTCATTTGACAGAAATTTATGCATCACTACCTGTCGTTAGGTGGACACAGAACGCTCCCTTTCTACCAGTTGAGATATGGAACTTAATGACATTGCTTATCGCAGCACTCATTAGCACCTTTGTACTAACACATTTTGGTTCACCCCAGTTTGACGCATTGGTCGATAAACCCGCAACATGTCGAATCATCAAAACAAGAGATATTTAAAATTTTAAGTTAGACGTCTAATAAAGCAACTATGAATGTTGCATAGAATTCCATTTAGCACTTTTCGAGTGATGCGCGTACAAACATGAAATTAGGCAGACAAAAATTCTAGAAACTGTTGCTTTGGATTCTTTTTAATAAAATTTTCTTTTTTCAAATCAGATTTTTTTGATCAGAATACATGTAAAAAAAAAATTTGAAAACAGCAGTAACCCCCTTTTGAAACAAAATCTATATACGACCCTGGTACTTACGCAAGTACGAGTACAGAAATATATTTTCTTCCAATATTTTGCTCTTTATGTTCATATTTCAGCTGAGTTCTGTGTGACATCTTTGTCACCCTCTTTACAATGTATATCTTTGGACACGACGTATTCATATTCTTCTGTTTCTGCTTAAGTTGGTTTGACGCTTCTGTGAACATTTTTTTATTTAAACCATGGGCTAAAGCTTTAGGCTTCCATTAAGAATTTGAATTATTTATCGCACAAATGCGTGAGGAGCTTTGCAGCCGTGCATCCTTGACGCAATCACCCGCACAATAGCGCGTACCCATACCTATTTTTTTTTCGTTTTTGCTAGACTAGTTGGCCAATATAGTTGCAATGGGCAATATGGATAGCGCCATAGTCGGTGACCACAACTTTGGGCGTGTGGTACCTCCGCCATAAACAATTTATTTTTTTTCTGTTCTCCACTCTTCAGAGCCTTTGGCTCGCAGTTGAAGCTCCATATATGTATGTATGTTTATATGTGTACATGTATGAGTTGTAACATCATCATTGGTGAGCACATTTTGACTTTTATGCGGTGACGCTGGATGGGTTGCGTTCATCGACGAATTTAAGCGTTGTTATAAGTCACTATTGATGTCGATTTTGTCGCTGATACGACGTTAATGGAAAATGTGCATACAATGATACTGCTTTATACATATATACATGTATCCATACACATACAGGCATGCATAAACCGAGATAGAAACTTAAGTTTCGGCGTAACTGTAGATATTGAAGATGTTATGTAATGTAATGTAAGATGCTGGTTAAAAGGCCAAGTGAGTGCTGATATTGCGAAAAGGGAATTTCGGGGTCGTTGAAAATGCAATATGTCGAGAACTGTTGCATCGTTATTGGTTGCTGGATCAATTTAAAAGATTGATTACCAATAATATTCAATAAAGCTGGTAGAACATTTCGCATATTCCAAAATATTGATTGAGTATATACGAGCTTTTCCGTGCACCCAAATAAATAAACGTACAGGTTTTTTTCGTTTTTTCAATGGTACACGACTAAAAATTTTAGCCTAAATTTAAGACTTTTTTGGGCTACATATATGTCCAAACAAAATTTATTTTAGAATTTAAATTATGCCAGAAAAGAGTTTAAATGCTAAACCAGAAATGTCTTAACAATTAAAAAAAAACATAAAAAACATGTGCATCAGTTGGCAGGATTCAAACGGAAGCTCCCCGCATTAGAGTCGTCTGCTCTAGCCACTGAGCAACGGCACACAAGAAATTGTAATGAAAAAAAATCCAATAACTTGAAAAAGATTTCAAAAATAAATGAAAAGAAATTTAAAAAATTGTGAACGTTTTTTCACCTAAGTTTTAAATATAAACAACAATAAATTGAAAATTTGTGTAGGTAATTGAAAGGCTTGGAATTTATTACAAAACATTACAAAAAATTGTTTAACCCGGCTAATGTTTTAAAATTTAAGCTCAAATTTTTAGCCGTGTAGATCAATTTTTTCTACTCATCTAAAATGTTGAATTTAAAGCAATAAAAAAATTTTCAAGCAGAAATATTTATGTGCACTAATAATTTTAGAGATTTAAAATTTTTTTTAAATATTTAATTTGGTTATTTTATTCATAGGTCGCTTAGTGCTTACGAAATAAAATGGGCTTAAGTGAACTATTCTTGCATATTTGTATATCCGCACTATTTCGTAAAAAGCTTAACTGATTTGGATAGAATTTAGTGGGTATATAATATAGGATATTCTAATAATTGCTACTTAGATTTTGCCACTTAGGATGCTCTATGGGGTTGCCAAATATCTGATTTTTTTGTAATGAAATGAGATATGCTAATATGGATATGAAACGAAAGGTCTTTTACGTCGTAATTGAACAAAAATATTTCCCAGCAGGGTTACCACCTAGGGTTGCCACCTTATCCCATTACAACATTTTTTTGGAACATCTGCTTTATTTCGAAAACGATTTGACTCATTCCAATGAACTTTAAAACATAAGCAAAATGAAAATTTCAAGCTTCCTACTTTAATGTTGCCACTAGGAAGTCTCTAGAGGGTTGACACCAATTTGAAATGTTTAAAAGTTGACGAAGATATGCTAATATGAATAACACACGAAAACTATTTTACGTCGTATTTTAACAAAAATATTTATTGGCAGTGTTACCAAATAGGGTGGCCACTTTATCCGATTTTATATATTTTTTTTGCACATTCGCTATTATCTCGAAAGCAGCTTAACCTATTTGGATGGAATTATAAATATAGATAATATGCTTCATAAGTGTACTCTCCTACAAAAGTGTTGCCTCTAGGAAATTTTTACAGGGCTGCCATCAATTTTTAATTTGAAAAATTCAGTGGTATGCGCCAATGTGGGTATCGAGCAACACGTATTTTTTGTCGTATTTCAACAAAAAAATGTATATGTAGAGTTACCACCTAATACTATTATACTTATTTTTTTCATATCCGGTTTTATCTCGAAAACGTGTTAATACATTTCTATGAAATTTTGTAGGGACATGGGTTATCTACTACAATCAAGGCTTTCTTACAAAAGTGTTGTCGAGTTTCCATCTTTTTAGAAGTTAAAAAAAAAAAAAACAATGAGAAATAGCAATGTGGGTATAAAACGAATGCTAATTTATATTGTACCTGAACAAATATATTTAATGTGGGTCTACCAAATTGGGCTAAGCATATATATCTTTACTATTATCACGAAAGCTAATTGAACGGATCCCAGAAACTTCCTGCGGATACCTTCCTCAACATTTTGTAATTTGTATTCCTTTTGTTGTATAAAAAAAAGTTGTATCAACACTTAAAGCCATCAACATTGATTACGCGCCAACAACACGAAATTTATTAGAAAATTACATGTTGCAATCAATAGAACACTTCAAATTGCCTAGCCGTTGGCAGCAGCAATCATCAACCTACCATCTCATATGAAAATATTGACAACAAAAATTACAACAACAAAACTTAAATACAAAAGGATTGTCCAATAATGCTGATAGAGTTTTATTAGCGCAAAATCCACAAACGCCATCAAAAAAGGCTGCCTTCTTCTCATTTAATTCGTACGGTTGTTGTTGCCTTAACACGCTTTGTTGCAATTATTACTTACTATTTATGCGCTGTTTTTGTAGGTGTTCTCGTGGGGAAGAGTGGGGAAGAGTGGGGAAGAGCACTCTAATGCTGTTGGGCAATTCGTTAAAGTCAATTTGCAAATCATTTTTCCATTGAAAGCCAATTCAAGCGCGACCACAATCATCAGCGCAGCCGCAACAGCCCAACAACTCGTCGCTGCCTTTCATGCAACAAACAAACAAAAATTGATCCTCCAATGCGCTAAAAATCGAACTTCAATGTAAAATCAAGAGTAGTCTTGCAGATCAATACGAGAAGCATGTGTTGAGGAAAGCAGGCAAAGGGTAGAAAAAATGTTTAAAAATGCCAAGCTTGGTGTGCGCGATATGGAAATTTTGCGCGATTCCAACATGCACATTAGCGGTTGTAGGAGCTGCTCTGACTATTTTTAAATATTTTTTTTTTTCCATAAATAAATTTCTTACGTTTGCTGCTTTTCAATTCTTCTCTTTTGTTAGCTCAATTTGAGTTGGCATTACCAAGAAATTGTTGCTCAAAGCTATATTTGGCTGAAATGAAGGCACTTTTGTTGCAAATGATTTGGCTTGGAAGAAATAATGAGCGTCAAAGAGTAATTGGGAGGAGGGAGGCTTGCGAAATAATGCAACATAGCTAGGTACTTGCTAGTTGCTTTGTGTGTTGAAGGCCTTGGCGCGGTAATAACAGTAACAGTAACAGCAATCACAATAGAATTAGCAACAATACAAAAAATGTTTCAAAAGCAGATAGTATGTAATGATTTTCTTTGGATAACATACATGTACACATCGCTGCTAAAATAATATTGAAAAAAAAAAAAAAAAATTGATCTTATGGCAGCGACATTAAGTCTATATAAACGCATAAAAGCGTGTAATGCTGGTTCATTAGTTCACCTTTGTAGTTGTAGTGATACATAGTTTTGCTCGGTATTGGAATTTACCTGTTCATACTAAAAGGGTGTTACATTCTTACATTTGTACTTATATTTCTACATTAAAATTTCATACCAAGATAATATAAAATAAAATAAAATAAATTTAAAAAAAAATTTAATAAATAAAATAAAATAAAATAAAATAAAAAAAATTAAATAAAATAAAATAAAATAAAATAAAATAAAATAAAATAAAATAAAATGAAATAAAATGAAATAAAATAAAATAAATTAAATTAAATTAAATAAAATAAAATATAAAAAAATTAAATTAAATTAAATATAATAAAATAAAAAAAATAAAAAAAAATAAAAAAAGGTAAATAAATTAAAATGAAATAAAACGTAATGTAATGAAATAAAATAAGATAAAACAAATTAAAAAAATTAAATATAATAAAGTAAAATAAAATTGATTTAAATAAAATCAAATAAAATAAAATACATTGAAATAATCAAATTAAACTAAACTAAATTAAATAAAATAAAGGGTGCTACATTCTTACATTTTTACTTATATTTCTACATTTAAATTTCACACCAAAATAATATAAAATAGAATAAAATAAAATAAAATAAGATAAAATAAAATAAAATAAAATAAAATAAAACAAAATAAAATAAGATAAAATGAAGTAGAACAAAATAAAATAAAATAAAAAAAAAATTAAATGCCATAAAAAAAAATTAAATAAAATAAAATATATTAAAACAAAATAAAATAAAATTAAATTTAAAAAAATTTGATCAAATTGAACAAAATTAAATTAAATTCAATTAGCTGAAAAAAATTAAGTTAAATTTAAAATGATAAAACAAAATATGGTAAAATAAGAAAATAAAATAAAATAAATTAAAATTAATTGTGGGACCAGAAATCAAAAAATTTAGCGTGTATGTCATTCAAGTGGTGTGGTGCAGCGCTACAAAATTAAAAAGATACACGATGATTCTTTTTAGCGTTTTGGTGCCTTTTCGCACCAATCTTGCTCTCCAGATCGATGCCGATCTCGATTGTTGTAAGCCTCGCACAACACCAAGTCGTTTGCATATTGATCGTTGTATTGAAAGCCGTCATTACACTGTCATGCGCAGCCGCATTTGCAGGCGCTGTTGTGGCATGCCACCATTCTGCACTTCTTCTTTTCTGTTGTGTTGCTTCATTTAGTGTTTTTGTGTTTTTGATATTTTTTTTGTTCTCTTTAACTTTATATATAAGTAGGTATGGCTGTGTTCCAAGTCATTTGCTGCAACTCGACTGCAAAGTTTGTGTAAAATGGCGTTATGGCCGGTACGCAGCCGCCGAAATAAGAACAGCAAAGTTTGCATGCCACAGCACATACAAAAAACATCCATAGCTATGCCGCCTTGCACTACATGCCACTTGCATATGAGACTATTTTGCATGCCGCGCTGTCTATCAGCATATGTGATGCTTTATGCATGATTCGGCTCTTTCTTTAGTGTTTTGTCTATTTTTCGAAGTTGTTGTTTTATTTCATTTGAGATTCTGTTTCCTTTTGTGCGTCCTTTACTTGAATTTGAATGAAATCAAGCAGAAATCAAAGCACTTCTGCCGCCTGCACTGACAAGGAAGTGCTTGTACACAAATAGTCAAGTTATTGTAGATATGTGCAGTATTGCGCATCAAGAAAGCAATAAAATAAGATAGTGAAGACTTTCCTTATTTAAAATCAAAGCAAACATTATAGCCAACTAAGAAAATAGTGCCACCAACTATCGCACTTTTAAGACTCCTCACAAGCAATACACCAATTAATAGTTGTGTAACTCCGTAAAACCCTTAATTTTAATAAATTTAAACTATAGTTTGTATTTTTAGTTTATGCGGTTGCCCGGCATTGGAAGGAATAACGTTGCCTATAAGTAAATATATTCTAAAAATTGTCCACTGTTTTGCATTGCTATTGTATTACACATTACTGTATTTTTTGTAAGCTAAAGTCGTATAAACCAGAATCTGGCTGCCTAGTTTTGCATCGGCTTGAATGGCACTTATCATGGCACGTTACGATTGCATTTAGCGCGAATCACTTATTACTAGAGAAACATCTGAATGCGATTGCTCTGAGTATATGAAAGCAGTTATTTAGACAAATGCGCAATGTGTAGTGACCACCAAAAAATAGTGTAACTAGTTATGAATAATATAGAATCACCAGCAGCGCTAAATACTTCGTTTATTTTAAATGATTGATAACCCTTATAAAGGAGGATTCCGGAAAGATGAAGGAAGAGCTGGATTGTGATTTATAATTAATTTAATCTCGCTACTGTTGTTTCGATTAATCGCAAAAATTGCTCTATTAAATTTAATCGATTGTGAAGAGATGAATTAAAAATATTTGTTTATTATTCTTCCTTCTCCCATAATTTTCTATAGAAATCGATTAAATTGAATCCACTAATCTGTTCCGAATAATATCTTATAGCTAATCTAGCCAATAATCGATAGTTGCGAAATTAATTATAGTTCAAGGAACATCCGAAAGGTCTAATTTCCAATTTCAAAGAAAAGTTACTTAATTGTTTTGCAAAAAAAAGCGACTTTCCGATTAATCAATTAAGATCCTGCAATTGATGAGGGCATTTAAATTCTTTACCTTTGCAATAAGTTCTTTTGAACGTTAATGGAACTATTTTTTTTTTGCCTTCCATAGTTATTATTAGCCTTTAGAAGCTAAAAGCTGTATTCAAATAAGTATAAATAAGCCTTTATTATATCAAATTTGTATGGGGTATATATTAACATACAACCAAATACAAAGAAATGCATTTCAGCTCTTATTTAAAGATTCAAAGCATTGAGCGCTTATACCGCTTCCGTGATCAGCAGCATCACAAAAGTCGGCAAAGATGTTTAGATTATTTACATGCTTTACAAACTCACACACATACCACTAACGGCATAGAAATAGGGAAACCTAGCAGTAAAGGTTGTGTTGGCCGATCTGTGAAGACCTCACATAGACTGAATATATCCGTTGTATGCTCTGCTTAACAACTAAGTTTTTGGCGTGGAATGCCTCCAACTGCGAACACAACGGCATTTGCATTTGTGCAGAGGTTTATTTACTGAGTAGATATAACCAAAGAAAGTAGTTGTCACCTATTCAAGAGTGAACCTAACTATTTTTTTTGCTTTTTTTGGGGTTACCATATAATTTAGTTGCTGTAGATACTCCTCAGTAAAGATATATGGGTCGGTTCTATGTAAAGTTTTAGTAAACGTGTGTCTTAATTAATTCGTCAATTAGTTTCGAGATAGTGGCGGATATCGAAAAAACTATTTTTACATAACCCTAGGTGGTAGCCCTACCTAGAAATGTTATTATTGGTACGATGTAAAATACCATTCGTTTTATACCCATATTTTAATTTTTATAATATTTTTTTTCCAAACAGGTGGCAACATGGTTAAAACCTTCTAAGTGGATACACCTACATAAGAGAGCATATATTGTCGGATATGACTTATATATGTACAAAATTTCATAAAAAGGTATCAGGTCGTTTTCAAGATAGCATCGGATATTCAAACAAATTAGTATAATGGGATGAAGTGGCAATACTTGGTGGCATGTCTACCTAAAAATATTTTTGCTATAATACGACGTAAATTACTTTTCGTTTGACACCCATATTAGCATATTTTACAAAATTTTTAAAAATTTAAGGAGATGGCAATCCTGTTATAAAGTTCTGCGCCAACACTTGAGTAGGGGAGCTTCAAGCGTAGTATTTTATCTATGCTCAAAAGTTCATCCAAATTGATCAAGCCGTTTTCGGGATAGTAGCGGATGTGCAAAAAAATCTATATATATAATGGGATTAGGTGGCAACCCTATCTGGTAACATTAGCTAGTACAATTTTTTTTTTTAAATTTGACGTTAAATACACCTCCTTGTGTGCCCATATTGGCACATAACATTTCATTAAGAAGAAATCATATATGCCAACTCCACAAAAGCATGCTTAGTGGCAACACCTAGGTAGAAATTCTAAGAATGTGGTACACTCTATGTATCTCTATATTACAGATAATAAAATTTCAACAGGTCGATATCTGTACATTGTAGATATTGGAAAAAAATTTATAGGAGTGATTATTATTTAGCCAATAGAATCAAAAGCAAGAGTTTTTTGGATTTTTGTCTGTCTGTCTGTATGTTTGGGCCCACATCACTCAACAACTGCTTAATAGAATTACTAAGCGCCGGACTTAAAATTAAAGATATCCCTTATTTCGATAAATCGACCGATTTCAGATCTATCGGGTGGACCAAGGTGCCCCAAAATGTGTTATTTACAATATGGGTATCAAACGAAACGAGATAATGAATGCTGCAATAAGTGACGTGACTAACACTACATTTATACTGCACCAAATGCGTCATTTTGGGCGAAAAAATCCAAATGCGTCGCATTTCTCCATACAAATCACATTTCCCAAATGACTGATTTCATCGCATTTGTTCGCATTTGGGCCGCAACAACATCACATATTTTTTGCTTTCATTTTTCTTTGTTTATCGAAACACTTCACTTAAGAACGATTTGCACGCCTTGTCGGACTTTTTTCGCCTTTGAACCATGTCGTAAAGAAAACTTTTTAACCTCACGTTATGTATGTGGAATCTTGTGTTTCTACCAAATTTGCTGTTTGATTGACATCGCTAACTTCAACTTTAACACCTCTTACGCTATCAAGGTGCAGTATAAGCCCACAATTTCAATAGGAAGACTTTGTGTTAAAATAAAAACAAATAAATTAATGAGCCTCTTATGTGCTCTATAGTGTACTTTGTGTGTTTTTTGAGACACATACAGTTCTAAAACACCTTTTAACAGCTTCACTTATAGCATTTTCCAAACCTTTTATTGCTTATTCTCTCGTACCTCTGACTCAGACATCCTTCATGACTTAACAATGCAGAGTTCTTTGTCACAAATATCAGCTTGCTCAGCGAAAGCCCATGAGGAATCAAATCGAAAAGAAAGGAACAAGGGAACCACTTATTTAGCACGAGCTCTTTACCATGCACCTCTTATATTGCAATAAATTTGAATTAGTATAAATTTAAGCTAATTTTTTTCATTACATTTTTTTTACATATATGCACAATGTATACATATGTATATGTACAATGCCAATTCATTTCATTAATTTACATGCCAACATACAATTCCAATTTATTTCATTGTTTCCATTAAACTTTGCTACGTCTTGCCTGTCTGCCGCCCACTTACATATATTGTGGTGCTTAAGCGTAAGAAAAGAAATTTTTTTTTTTTTGTATATCCTACCACAGCTGGCTGCTTTTAAATTAGACTTCGCGCTTATATACATATGTAGATCTTTATATGGACATACGCTGTTTTCGTTTTTTTTTTTACAAAATTTCAATATCACTAAAAATCACTCGAGCCTTGAACTCTTTTGTTTTTGAATGAACCAACGAACGCCAACGGCTATCATTTCCGTTCTGTAATGAGTTTTTGAATCTTTCAAGCTATGCTAAGGAGCCAAGAAAATTATCGGAAGAGTTTTATTTTAATTAACAAAGAACAACAAAAAATGGCTCGGAGGACCACTTAGTATAATTTAATAAAAAAAAAATTTTAATTCTGAAAATATACAGTGACAAGCTGAAATACGTGTCTTAATAATAAGTGTCTTGTACACAAGCGCTGATACTACTAATCGATAAGTCGAGGTGCATAAGTTGTTCTCTGCTTGAAAATGGAATAGTTAAATTCGATTTCATCATACCATTTAATCGACTAGCTGCATTTTCGAACTAGAGTTTACCCCCTGATAGGAATTCAACCACAATCCATTCATGGGACTTGACGGAATAAACAGGGTTACATTGATGTCGAGCATAATTTGCCAGACATGAGTCCGGTACCCTCCGGCACAAGCACCTTGCGTAGATTTTAGTCGTAACTTACGACAGGCATGCCCAACTCGGGCATATTCTTACCCCTTAACCGGCAAGGGCACTTTATTTACTGTTCCTTTCCTTCACTATTTCGTTTCTTTCTCATACTGTCCCTCCCTCTTTATATCTTATTTTTGTTTCCTTTCCTTTCTACGCCATTTAATGATACAGTTTTTATTTTTATCGTTCCAACTCATTTCATTTCCTCTCCTCTCCTTCCCTTTATTTTTTTATTTTATTTATTTCATTTTCATCGGTTTCTCTGCTTGGTGTTCTTTTCGCTTTTTTACTCTTTTCAACCTTTTTCCAAGAGATTTCCTTTTTTAATTTTTGCAATTTTATAATATTATTCCCATTTTATTTTATTTCATTTATTTTATTTTATTTAATTTTATTTTATTTCATTTTATTTTATATTATTTCATTTTATTTTATTTTATTTTACTATTTTTTTGTTTTATTTCATTTTATTTTTTTTTAATCTTATTTTATTATTTTCTTTAATGTTGTTTTTTTGCTTTGTTTTATTTTATTTTATTTTGTTTTATTTAATTTTATTTTATTTAATTTTTTTTATTTCATTTTATTTTATTTCATTTTATTTTATTTTATTTTATTTTTTTTTATATTATTTTATTTTATCTTATTTTATTTGATTTTATTTGATTTGATTTTATTTTATTTTATTTTATTTTATTTTTTTATTTTATTTTATTTTATTTTATTTTATTTTATTTTTTAAATTTTATTTTATTTAATTAAATTTTTTTAATTTTTGTTTTATTTTATTTTATTTTATTCTATTTTATTTTATTTTATTTTACTTTATTTTATTTTATTTTATTTTATTTTATTTTATTTTATTTTATTTTATTTTGTTTAATCTTAATATATTAAATTTTGTAATGCGGTTTTGTTTTAAATTTAGTTTTCTTTATAAGTAAACTATGTTTTGAGCATTCATTTGTTTTGATAATAAGTAAATGCAGGCTGGTCTTTACCCCACCAAACTGCCAACGGCGAGAGCTGTAGACGCATTCATAATTATCCCGATCTTCTTTCGTACTTTCAGTTTTCCATCAACACTTTTTTCAGCTAGCAAAGCCATCTTTGAATTACTGATTTCTGTTTCAAGTCCTCTTTCCCACTAGATATATATTTCAGTACTATTTTTCTTCTCTCTTTCTTCTTTCTTCAAACTCCCATGATACACTTCGTCGCATTTAAATGACCAAAAACAGTCAGTTGCCGTCAGTTGATCCCATTTTAATATTCTAGATACCCAAATGAAATACGTGTCTGGCAGCGCAACAAACGTTTATTGTTTTGTTAATTGATTATAAAAGCATTTATATGGTCACAAAACTACTGCCCTGCTGCCGCACGGCTTGTTGACGTGTTTTGTCTCTGATTGCCGCTACTGCAGCGTTTATTTACGTTCGCTCGTTCGGTTGCATGCCTCAAAAATTAAAAATGCGCAGTGCATCAGCGCAATTCACTTTGGCAGAAATTGGTATGCAAAATTGGTTTTGGCGACAGTGCGATTGCGAGTTGAGTCGAGCATTTTGGATTGGTGATAGCGAAATTTGTTGTTGAAGTCGGATTAGCTTTTTTTGGTTTTTCTTTATCTGTTTATATTGTTGTTGCTTTAGGCACTGCAAATTGTTTGTAAACCTTGATATTTTATTATGGTTTAAATCGCGTCAAGCGTTTGTGGAGAAAAACTTTGTGCTAAACTATTTTCGTAGCACCACAACACTTGCTTGCTTTATTTTTTTAGAATTTTTTTTTTTGTATTTTTTTTCACGAATAATGCAGTTTATACGGCCCTAGTGCCTGTTTCAAAGGTAAGTGCAATAGTACGACAAAGCTATAAATACTCAACCAACAATAGAAAAAATTAGGCTTCAAAGTTATTTATAATTCTAAAGTTGATATCCAACAACTAAAATTAGTTTACAACCTTTGAGACATTTTGAGAATTTTAGGGTTCTTTCTTAGGCATATAAGCATCTCAGTTTTGCTATTAAAAAAACGTTCATTGGCAATTGTGTATAATCCATAAAACTATTTAAAATAATAAATAAAATAAAATAAAATAGATAAAAAAATAAAATAAAATAAAACTAAAATAAAAAAACATAAAATAAGATAAAATAAAATAATATACAATAAAATTAAATTAAATTAAATTAAATTTAAAATAAATTAAATTTACTCAATTAAGAAAAACATGATAAAATAAAATAAAATAAAATAAAATAAAATAAATTTACGGCGGCCGCCGTGGTGTGAAGGTAGTGTTGCCGGCCTACCACACCGAAGGTCCATGGTTCGAGCCCTGGTACAGGTAACATCAAAAGTGATTTGAAAAAAGTTTTTCAAAACGGGGTCGCCCCTCGGCAGTGGTTTGGCAAACTCTCCGAGTGTATTTCTGCCATGACAGGCTTCTCAGCAAAAATTCGTCTCCTTTGTAGATGCCGTTCGGAGTCGGCAAAAAACTGTAGGTCCCACCAATTTGTAGGGAAAATTCAAATCGGCACACCACAAATTGGAAGAGAAGCTTGGCGCAAAAATCTCTTAGGAGGTTTATGATGATATACCTGTTGTATATCGCGCCATAGAGAGATAGAGAAATAAAATAAAATAAAATAAAATTAAATTAAATAAAATAAAATTTAATAAAATTAATATTCTTATTCATATTAATTCCAAAGTATATTTTTTATTATTATTTTCCAACCCACCCTATTTTTTAAATACTTGCACTATTTGTGCGAGTCTGCTACTCGCGAACGCGCATTTTCGCCATCAAAGTATGGAACCTCACCACCATCACTGGCATCAGTTGCCGTTTAAGACGATTATTTATGAACTCAACGTACCGGCCAAGTGTCAACTAAGTTAACTACTTTAAGGCGTACACGCCCACCAACCTACATATATATAGAACACATTGACTTTGGACCAGAACATTGAAGTAGACGAAAGCGAATTGATGAAGCCTTAAGGCATGAAATGAAATAAGCCGAAACTACGAGAATTGTTTATTGTCGCAACAACATGTATCAATGCGTGTTCGAACAGCAGCAGCAACAACAGCGTATAACAAATCTACACAATGCACTTACAACTAAAAACGACAGGAAGGAAAAAATTGGACTAAGCGGCAGGCTAAAAGCGCGTAAATGAATGGAAACGACTTAACAAAAAAAAAAAGTTATTACAACACAAATGAATAAAATACTTCGAAAATAACTGACCCAAACACTGTTATAAGTATATGTATATATTTAAATGTCTATATGGCTTGCGCAAAAAAAAAAGTTTAAAAAAGAATTTTTTTGCTGTTAACTTCAAAGATCACTGCTCGATCAGCCAACAGCTTCCACAAACCAACAAAGTCTTTAACTTAACTCCTTATGCGCAGTGCACCAGTCCAGCGCTTATAATATCCCCCAGCGATTTAAAGGTGTGTTGCAGGTATTTGCAGTCAGTATTTTCTTCAATGCTGTGGCTTATATTTAATTTCAGTAATATTACTTCTACGCTATTTTTCGTGTGGTTCATTTCATTTTATTTAATCTGACGTTATTTTTATTTTTAATTTTAATTCTACTTTATTCCAATTTATTTTTATTTGTGATTGGGGTTTCGTTTTATATTATCTTATTTTTTTATTTTATTATTTTATTTTTTTGTCCTCTTGCACGCTGTTTTTTACGCGTTTGGCGCACACGCCTTTAGCGGATCACATTTCATTTAAGCGCAAAGTTATTATACTTAGTTGTAGCGCTGGTGATTTTTAGTTTTTGATTTTTGGTTTCTGCAAAAGTCCAAAGTAACAATAAGGATGCGTTCGATGCCATCGATCGCTCACCAGGGACAAATGGTTATGGCTTTAGTGCGATGATCTGTTGCAAAAAGATCGATGTGATCTGCGCATTTCTTACAAATACATACAATCACATTTATAAGAAATGCATTAAAAAATATTTATGTTGTTAGGAAATAAGAAAAATAAAAATTGCTTCAACAAAATATTGCTTATTGCTTTGTTATTGCAGTTCTCTGGTAATTAACAGATTTTGAATATATTTTAAGCGACATACAATCAAGTAAATCTTGATAGTAAAGTACAGAAATTAAAGCCTTAAAGTCAGGGTTTACTGAAAAAAAAAATATTTTTCTCCATACTTACTTTTCAATATTTGGCATGAAATACTTGGAGTAGACTATACTTTCGACCATGGATAAGCATACAAAAATACTCTTTACGCTCCTTTACTTAAAATAAAAAACATAAGAAAATGCTTTAAAACATCCTTGTAATTAGACTAAGCCCTTCATCCGCTATCCAAGGATTATTTTTTTTCACTATTCTTAATCTAAATCACTAATTGAGGCTTGCGAAATATCCGCTCCACAATGTTAATTTCTTCTCCCAAATCTCCGCGAATCTTCAATAAAAAGTGCGAATTTTGATGTTTATCAAATAACACCCACAAAAGCTCAAATTACGGAGTCCTTTTGGATAATTTTTTCAGAGCGCTCGTTCTTTGGTAAGTTATGTAGTGTCACGAAAACAATAGTTCTGGACTAGTCCTTAGAATCGGAGCGAGTTTCCTTCAAAACTTTAATATTGTGTAATCTTTAGATACTGTGTAGATTCAACTCACACGGCCCGGTGTGCTTTCCTATCAAAGGTTCCGGGTTCGAATCCATGCTAACAGAAAAAATGCTTCAGAATAGATTTGTTCCAAGCGTGGTGATTTTGCGATGAAACTCTGCTTAGAAAAATTGAAGGCGATGATAGCGGAGAAGATAGGGTCTCTAAGTTCTAGCACGTTTTTGATTACGGTTGTAATTCGGTCTGTTGTAAATTTGAATTAAAAAAACATATAACTGTGGTCATGAGCAATATTAATTTAAATCGATTGCCGTTAAACGTATATTTTGTACTATTTTTTAAAATTTTATCAGCTTAAATCAAAGCATACTTCCCACAACTCTCTTTTCGTACAGATATTTTGTAAGCTCCGTATTACTTTTTGTGGAATTAGCCAAATGATCTCTTTCTTTTCGAAGTCATTTTAAGATTTTTTTGCTTATGACTACAGCTACAGTGGCAAAAATGCTTTCACGGAATTTTTTTACCAAACCAGTTGTTTTGTGGGTGAAAAAACAAAGCGAAATTTTAAACTACATAAGTATTTCACAAAATATGTGCATATATTTTAAAATATTTTCCCATACTTTATTCCTAGAAACACCATCAAAATATTTCATTCCTAGAAACTCCATAATATTTAAAAGCCAAATATAAAAAAACAAGTAAGGAAAGGGATGTCTTCGACTGTGCCGAAGACTTTACACCTTTCATGAACACGCATCACGGTTTTAAGTGTCCTCCGCTCCTTACTCAGAATTAGTAAAAACTCTGCAAAACTGATAATTTAAAGATACATAGCCGAAACCCCATTTATCGAAACTATCGATTGTATGGGAGCTATATGTTATGTTGGTCTCATCTGGGCGATTTTCACTACATAAATTACATCCATAATAAGTACCAAACCTGCAAAATTTTACATTCCTAGCTTTTTAATTCCAAATTTTTAGTCCAAAACCCATTTATCGAAACTATCGATTGTATGGGAGCTATGCGTTGTATTGCTCCGATCTTACTGATTCCGACAAGTGATTAATCTGATGCACAATGCCAGCTCCATACCAAATTTCATCAAGATATCTCAAAAACTGAGGGACTCAACTCATCGCCCTGATCATTTCGGTATACTTATTGGTGGGTCTATATCTTCTTCTTCTCATACTGACAAACATCGGACCAAAGTTATAATACCATTTCGTGTTCATGAAAGGTATACAAATTTATTTAACTACTCATCGGTCTAAGTTCGCCTATACTTTGCATGGGCAAATTCATAAAATGTATTCATATTTTATTGATTTGCTTATGACTAATCACGCCTAAAAACCTGTGATTCACTCAGAAAGTCATAAAGCAATACAAGCCTTTTGATGGACCTTTTTAACGCCCAAAGTTTTGTTTTAACCCGTAGATTTTAATTTACTCGCTTCTTTTTTATACTAAAGAATTTAAAGACTTTTGCAGTTTCCGGGAATGATTTATTTGCTGCGAAATTTTTTTTCATTTTTATCTATCCTTAAATTTGTTTGTTTTTACTTAACCAAATTCTTGGTGTTTGTTGTTGCTTTTGCCCTGAATTTCTTAACATTTCGCCCCTTTGTGGCTTATGCTTTGTTTGGAGTATTGGTTATTTATACTTCACACCAGTCGAAGCAGCCTAACATATCCTCGTTCACTTAAGATCCAATAGACGGATATACTTATATGCACAATACACATCATTTAATTTAGCTCTGCGTTCATTCATTCATTTGAACTTTCATTCACTTTTTACTCAATTAGCTCGTTTAAGGGTAAGACTTCTTTATAAGGCCCTCTATATATATAACAATCTTTGTGCATATGTGTGTACACGAACTCATTCGGCAACAATTTGATTGATGGCAAAACATATATTTCATTTTTATTAGTTTATAATACCAAACAGACAAAAAAAACACACAAAAAAAATTATTAGTATTTTGGAAATAATCCACATATAACACAATATATACATATACATCCATAGTACGTATATACATATTGGTTTTTATGTGAAAAAAATCGTTTAAAACAAAAATCCACAAAAGCAATAAGGCACTTCGAAGCCAATCACAGCTTTTAGCTGGCTTAACAATGTTTCTTTTTGGGCTGAAATTTTAAGTAACTTGCTTTTGTTGTTGTTGTTGTTACTGCTTAAAAAACTTAAATTCAAATCAAACAAAGTAACACTTTTGAGCGGTTTAGCAAAATGAAATATGCATTGTAGTTTTTAGAGTAATATCGGTGACATCACTCTGGCAGGTGAGTTCAGGCCCGTGCACAGAAATTTCGAATGTGATGAATTTCATTTCAAAGGCTGAAAAAAACGTACATTTTGAACCCGACCCCCTCAGAATTTGATGAAATTTTGCATAGGGGTACATCTTACCTACCCAAACACAACCTCATTTTTATAAATTACATTTTCGAAAAATTGTGGGCGTGGCAAGCAGGGCCGTAGCTAGACTTAAATTTAAGGTAGGGCAGAGTTGGGCGGAAGTAAATAATGTATCACAATTAATCTGACATCAATCAGCATGTATATCACTTATCTCTAGGTCAGTGACTTACATTTAATACCTATTTGTTGACACATAATTATTGTGACAGTACATAAGCAATACTCATTGAGAATAAGCCAACAAGATGGTTGAGCTTCTAGATTTAGATGTGGAGATCCACGTCTAAGTGCGAGTGAGTACTGGGTGGGCGATACGAGTAAATAGATACGACCAAAAGTACCAATTAAGTTTATTGTTCCTGCAAACTTATTCTAATAATAAACATAGTAAAAGCATTCAAAACAGCTGAATTCTGCGGTTCGCCATGTTATTAAAAATGCTTTCAGATCAACCGAGAAGGCGAGAAATACCATACATTGCAACCGCAATAATTTTTTATCTCAAACTATGACAAAAAATGTAATTATAATAATTCATCTCACTTGTTGGCCTTTTTAAGGTAGGGCATTCAAATTTTAAGGTAGGGCATTGCCCCACAATGCCCCCCCTAGCTACGGGCCTGGTGGCAAGGTATCGAAATATTCGAAAATATTCGAAAAATGACGATATTAGGTACTTTTAAAGTGTGATTACTACGGAATGGCTTTACCGATTTCAAAGATCTTTATACCATTAGAAAGGGATTGAAATAAGCTTTCAAAAAAATACACTGTTTTTTTTTTAGTACACTGAAAAAAAAATGTTTTCCAAAATAAAATTTTAAACTGAAAAAACACTTCAAAGATCAAGCGATTTTGAAAAATAAAATTTTATTTTAGAAAGGTCTATTTAATATATATAACATATCTGAAAACTAAAATGGGATGTTTTCTCTTTTTTTTTTTAATTTATTTAAGTAAATGCATCTCTTGGTTACTTTCTGATATTTTGATATCACGCGTAAACTAATCAACCGATTTCAAAAATTTTTATACCGTTAGAAAGGTATTGAAATAAGCTTTCAAAAAATATACTGTAAAAATTTTTTAGTACACTGAAAAAAAAAATGTTTTCCAAAATAAAATTTTAAACTGAAAAAACACTTCAAAGATCAATCGATTTTGAAAAATAAAATTTTATTTTAGAAAGGTCTATTTAATATATATAACATATCTAAAAAGTAGAATGGTGTTTTTTTCCTTTTCTTTTTCAAAATTTTTTAAGTAAAACCATCTCTTGTTAACTTTTTTTATTTTGATATTATTGTGTGACAAAAAAAGGTACCTAGCTATACTTTGGAAGTTATACAGATACCATCTGCTATCCAAGGTTTACTTTTTTTCACTATTCTCTTTGAGCACACAACAGAAATAATCACGAAATGCTCTAAATCATTCATATAATTGAGGCTTGTGAAATATCCGCTCCACAATATTAATTTATTATCCCAAATCCCCGCGAATCTTCAATAAAAAGGGCGAATTTTGATGTTTATCAAATAGAACCCCAAGAAAGCTCAAATTACGGAGTCCTTTTGGATAATTTTTTCAGAGCGCTCGTTCTTTGGTAAATTGTATACTGTTACGAAAACAATCATTCTGGACTAGTCCTTTTTCTTTGTTTTTCAAAACGGTGTGGCAACTCGGCAATCAAGCTCTCCGGCGGTATTTTTGCTATGGAAGGCTTCTAAGCACAAATTTATCCGTTTTGCATATGCCGTTCAGATTCGGAAAAAAACTGTAGGTCTCTCCAAACTGTAGGAAACATTCGTAGCAACAAACCACAAATCGGTAGAGGAGCTCGGCCTTAATCTCTTCGGAGGTATATTTAATTCATCTTATTTTAAAAAGTGCAACTTTCATTTATATGCGGACGAAATGAACATTTAGTATGAAAGAAAATGTTTGGAGCTTTTGAATGACTTAAAGAACTTATATAGTTATTCTATCCGAAATCTTATGTTTCGCAACATTATTAGATGTCACTGTACTTCTTATGGAAAATTTACTAGAACTCTTCTAACGTTGTTCTCCATCTCCTACTCGCCGTTCAAGTTTTTAAGTGAATTTAAAGATCTATTTTTCTACCTTTATTACAATCTTAACTTCTCAATTCACAGAAGCTATACAATTTCTATATCACTCGCCATACTGGCTGTATTGTACTACATACTAGTTCAGTCCAGGTAAAAATACGCCACATTTGTGTGGAGACCATGCCTTGCAGTCCATTTTAATAGAAAAGAATTTTATACGTTTTGCCTTGCGTTCGATGAAATACGTCGATCCCATTCCACCCTAACGCTCTCGTTGCCTATTAATAATATCACAAGTATCTAGAATCCCGGCGCACTGTGTTGTCGATATGCTGTACTTTCGACTTATGTGCGGGTTCTATTGATTGTCCGTACCTGCTAATGAAGATCCCAATGTTCCATTTCGGATTTATCTTTTGAATGAATTGTTTTATGTGGGCACTGCTAAAAGCGTTTAGGGAATGAATGCTCTTTTGAGAAGAACGTTAGCTCAATTTATTACTTATTCAACCTCCTTATGCTTTGATTTTTCCAACTCTAAGCCTAATTGTAAGTACCTACTTATAAGTGTCTGATCATAATATCTTGTTTATAAATATTTTTGTAGATTAAATAAAATAAATAATAGAACACGAAATAATCGCATTATTATCTTTTTCAATTGCAGACAATTTCGGCACAAGTGCAAGTGGTAAGAGTACTCCAGAACTTTATTTATTTATTTAGTACTATATATATATATATATGTATTAGACCGCCAAATTCAAAGTTCAAAAAAAAAAGTATCTATTATATAAATTTCTTGAATGGAGTTTAAAACTACTGAACCGATTTCCATCAAATTTGGTTTCGACTTAAAAGACTGTTCAACTTAAAAAAATATACTTTTTTTTCAATATATTTAGGGGGCATGGCATCGACAAGCCGAAAAACTTTTTTTAAACTGCATATCTTTAAAAGTATTCATGCTAGAAAGTTGAAATTTGGTGCAGAATGTTTCGCTAACATATCCCAATAAATGGAGGATAACGGAAAAAGGGGCTCGCACAAAAATATTATTTTCCAATGTAAATAATGCTGGGAGCTGTTAGAACAATTAAACTCGGAAAGGAGTTGATTGCGGTTAATCTCTAGCACCTCAAGGAAAATGTGGGATACTGGAAAAGGGGGTGTGTCACCTTCCTCACAAATATTATTTTTCAATTTAAGTTCTGAGAGCAGCGAAGCGTGTTAGGTTAATAATTTTTTTTTAAATTAAAATTTGTAGGGAAGTGTTATTGTTATATTGAAAAGATTTATAGAGCTGTTATTAGCTTTCAATGAGTTTGGGTTTTAGCATATAGAAGAGTCAGCTTGCATTGATCTGGTTTTGTTAGGAAAATTTTATTCCTAAGCCTTTCATTAATCTATTTCCTTCTCCTTTGCTAACGTACGCTTCAATTTGAGCCAAATCTGTTATTAAATAAGAATTCACTTAGCTTCAATCCGTGCGCCAACAAGTGTTTTATTATTTCCCTTCTAATGCGTGGTCGTATGATTTTCAACCCTGTCATAGGATTTTAAACTATCATTAAAGTTTGAAGTCAAATTATATAAAAATCCATCCACAAAAACCAGAGAGCAACTTCATTTAATCGCCTTAGAATATTGAAAATCAAATTGCCTTCCAAAAAAAAAATTTTGGTTAAAGTGCAACAATGGTTCTCTCACACGCTAGTTAGAGTTTAAAAAAATATGATTTTAAGCAATTATTCTAAATGCTCTTAAACAATTATGTAATTTAAGACAACACTTTTCTTCAACAAAGTGAGGCAGAAGTCAACAATTTTTATATTAAATAACTAATAAGAATTATTAAGCTTTAACATGCAATGCACTAAGGTTCAGTTTCGCGAAGCAATTTCTAACAACAGTTAGAGATAAACCTAGTTTAACCATAACGGAAACTGAAACTGCGATGAACAAACAAGAGGAATCCAAAATTGCTAAGGGGAAAACTTGAACTTAACTCCACTTAAGTGTAGTTTGAAATCGCACTAAAACTGAGCTTAAATGCTGTTTACTCAAACGCAATCATTTAACTTTTTAAGTTTTGTTACGAGAAAACAAAAAAAAATAAAAATAAAAAAAATACTATAAGAATTATTCGAAATTATTTTTTTTATAAAATAGAAAGCAGCCCGTGGGCTACAGCTGAGCGCTCATGTACACACACACACTTTAACAGTTGCCCATGAGATATTGTCTCCTCCTTATCCATATACATACATATATACATAAATAAATATATATATGAATGTAATGCGCTTTTGGGTTTGATATGCATGTGTATCTTTTCATTTAGCATTTGACAGGACCTATAATTATAGCCAACCATAACCCATCATCAAGTTGCGTTCGACTCGCCAAGCCATACATGCGATACACAATAAATTTTCTGATTAAAAACCAGCTTATCATTATTATAGGCTCATCGCGCGTTGCTTGTAAACGCTCGCGTTTGAATGAGTGCTTGTAGCTGCATGGCTGGCTAACTGGTTGTTAGCTGTTTGGTGGGTTGTTTTGTTAATTTTTTATTTTATTTTATTTACTCTTTTTGTTTTGTTTAACTTTTACTGTGAGGCATTCGCTCAATTCAGCTTCACTAATGCTGACTTTTTGATTTTTGATATCGTTTTTTAACTCCTTCAAAAAGGCTTTCACGCGCCATACTTTTGCTACATACAGCTGTGTGCAATATAATAGTAGTGAAATTAAAATGGATATCGTCCGACGTAATAAAAGGAAGCTGTGATTTCAAAGTGTACACAAAGCTCATGAAAATTAAAACTATTTGGCAGAATTTTTATAAAATTTTTGGGGACGCAGTTTTGTAGACCATTCAATTTTAATATAACTTTGTTCAAGTAAGAGTTCGCTGAAAAATTCGCCTGAATTTTCAGAACTTTTTTCGTCAAGGGTGTTGAGTAATTTCTTCCATACAACGCACGAAGAAAAATTAGTTTTGTATGGAAAAATATACCCAACATCATTTGACAAAAAAAAATCTAAAATTTCAGGGGAAATTTTGAGGTACTTCTTGCTTGCAAATTATTGTGCTAAAACCAAATGAGTCATAAAACTGCGTGCTCAAAAATTTTCTAAAATCTGCCCAAAAATATTGAAATTTTGATGTAAGTTTTTAGAAGTTTAATTAACTGTCCTGAACTTTGTGTAAACTTTGAAATTTCTTTTTATGTGGTTTATGTTATAAATTTGTTTACATTTTAAATGAAAATTACTAAAAATACAGTTTCTTTTTTTTTCGTTGAACTATATACAATTTAATTTCACTACTATCAAATTGAACACAACTGTACTTATGTTTGTATGAACATGTGTTGGTGTTAGCGCAACAAAATGTCTGCTACGCTTTGATAGGGAGTGCATTATGCTTTTTAATGGCAGTTTTTGATCGAACAAGAGCACAAACATACTAAAGTGTGTAAGTGTGTATTTTTTTAAAGTTAATATCCAACAATAAGTTGAGGAGACTTTACTATAAAACAAAATAACAAAGTTTTGAAATCATTGATATACAAAATTTTTTATTTTTTTTGGAGACTATAAAGCGGGGAAGACATCATCATTTGGAAAAAATCTGTTTAGAGTTTCTGGTTCTATGCTGAGCGTGACATAACTACTTAACCTTTAATAATAATTTTTATATACGTACACCCATATTCATAAAAAATAAAAAAAGTTTGTCAAGCTCTTATAATTCAAAAGTTGTATATAAATATCCTTTTAAAAAGCTTTATGCGCCAATTTTACTTTTTATGTATATGGAGGTAGAATGTAATAAAAAATGTATTATACCTTTTGGAAATTAATACCCAAAAAGCAAAAAAAAAGAGCAACGTAAATTAAATTTTTAAAAGCTTACTGAAATAAACATTAACATACTCATAAAAAAAAAGGTTTTTTAAAGCTCTGATAATTAAAAACTTGTATGAAAATGTGATTTTAAAAAGCTTTGTATTCCAATTTTACTTTCTGTGAATATGTGGGTAAGCTTACAAAACTCTGATTTCTCGTTTATAATACGTTTGCAAGCAGCATTATATACTCGAAACGCCACTTTGGTTATGGCTTATAAATATACACCGGTAAAAAATGTTCAGAGAAAGCTTTTTATTCAACTTCGGTATATATTTTTTAAGTTTGACTCACCTAGACCAGTTGCTAATAATTATTATTTAATTATTATTTTTGATATTTATGGAATTTGTTGACATAGATACTTCACATAAATTTCTTGCAATCTTATCACCAATATGAGCTTTCAAAAAAATATCACTCACTTAAGAGCTGATATAGCAAGCGCCTAATATTTTTAGAGTTTAGATTTAGAAGTGCTTTTACCTATTACGATAACAAATTTTCATGATAACTTCTATGTGGTTGAGAATCTATGCAGACAAACGAGAAAATATTTAAAGTTCTTAGTCCGTTTATACGGTTTAATTCAATATGTCTTTTCTAAATATCAGCCAAATAGATAGTAAAATCGTTTTTCTTAATATTTCAACACTAGCACCACCGAGTAAATTTCTTTAACAGATAGTAAAATACGTTTCAAATACCATAAGTGCGATTTTTGCATGGTCGTCGCGACCTGAACAATTGTGAAAACTTCAAACTCCTAGCTCAACGGGAAGTTAGTTTAATATCGAAGGCAAAAGCTCAAGGTATGGGATTTTTGCAAATAGACCGACAAGTGCCACCTATCGGAATTTTTTTCCTTCATGCATGTTGTTGTTGTTGTTGGTGTTGTAACGACAAAAACACTCCCCGAAGGTTTTGGGGAGTGCTGTCGAACTGAGAGTCCTTGGCCGGATATGAATCCGGTACGCTCCGGTACTTCCTTGCGGTACTGCCCGACTGTCGTTGTAGCGATTTATGACCAGTGGAACCTTCTAGGTCATGTCACCCCTCCTTCCGTAAGGAAAGAGAGATGGGTAATGAGAGGTGCGAGGCATCATATCCCTTCATGCATCGTCTTCGTTACCTGAGCGATGATGCAAATTTCATCATTTTTGACACATTCAAAAAGATTTACATCCATAATTTTCTGAAAATATTTTAGACTAAAAGACCCGGCTAGACTTAGTCCAATTTTAATCATCATATCGACGAAGATATGCAACTTCATCAAATTGCTTATTGTAGCACTCCTTAGTACCTTTCGTTTGATACCCATATTGTACTAACACATTTTGGGTCACTCTGGTCCATATATTGATCGATAACTCCGAAACCTATCCAGTTATCGAAATAAGATATATCTTTAATTTTAAGGTAGACCGATAATAATACAACGGTGTAAGTTGCACTCAATTACATTCGAAAGTTATTGAGTGATGCGCCGACAAATATACAGACAGACGGACAAAAATTCTAAAAACTGTAGCTTTATATTCTATTAGCTTTCCAATGCACAGACATCAAACTGTAACAATATTTTTTATGTGTAAAGATAACTCATAACAAATCGCTACAATTTCTTGGATCCAATGATTATACAGTGGAGGAAGCTTTCGTTCTAAAACATTCAAAATCGTCCGATCTATTTGTAGCGTTTTACACACATATGCACATGCTCGTGATATACATATATATGTATGTTTGTAAAAACTAATTTTCATAATACTTAAAGTAATTTGATATCTCCACAAAAGAATCAAAGAATTTTTCCTTCTTTTCAAAAAAAAAAAAAAAAGATCAAATAGTTTAGTTGAGTTATGTAGTGTAGTGTAGATGGTTATAGGCACATAAATATGTGTGTAAGTATGAACATATGTGCATATAGCCGCCTAATGCTATGGTTATAAGAAAGTACAAAAGAAAATTGGGTTCGTTTTAAAGAATTTAGAGAAATATTTCATTATTATTAGACAGTTGGAGTTGAACGACAATTAAATATATGCGTCAAAGCCTAAATAAGCAGCAGCACTAAGATGATTGTGGTAGTGGAGGAGGGTTCATAACAGTGCACAAGCAGCGTTTGTAGTGTTGGAGGGAACGAGTTGTTAATGCTAGGATTATCGATTTAGGAGCGTAGTGTGGCATGCTTGTGGAGATATTTATTGTATGATTTTTATAAACTAAATATACCCAAATGTGTGTAGGTATATATAAAAGCAAGAGGTCATTGCTACGATCTACAAACATATGCATTTTAGTTGATGGTTTTTTATTTAAAATTTTTAAAATTTGTTTTTCATGGTCACTCGAATGCATTGCGTACATTTGCCTTTTTATAAGAACCACGTATGTGCATATTTATATGATTTGAAAACATATGTATGTATGTACGTATATAGTATGTGTTGCACAAATTTTTAAGTCAGACAAAAAAACAAGTACAAACACATCAGCGCATTGCAGACAAAATTCAAAAACAGAAAAAAATTGCTATCAAAAACGCGCTGAAGCAATACATAAACATGAAGAAAAAGCAGAAAATTGCCGGTTAATTAACTTTAGCACGCCATCATGCTACGGCTGATGCTTGGCTTTGCCCCCGCCGCTAACAATTTGTAGTTTTTTGTTTTTCATCTTTTTTTTTGCAATTCCTTGCTGATGCTTTTTTTTTTGTTTGCAGCTATTTTCCCTGCCTTTTACATTTTGCATTGCCAACAGCAATTGGGCGCTCTCTTTTCCACACACATGGCTTTATAATACAGACAGGCGGACTATTATATACATACATATTTGCAGCAAATTGCACATTTTCTGCAATGTAATATATGTTGTTAGGTATTGTTGTTGCTTTGGTTAGCTTCAGCTGTAGCTGTTTTTAATTTCTGTATGGCAAACGCCTCATTTCCCTTCTTAATAAACCATTTTGTTGTTATGGCAAAGCGTATAAAATTAGTCTTACATATGGTAGACTACATGCTTTAAAGCAAAAAAAAATCACATAGGCACACATTTGTGCATACTTAACTCACTTCAGAACAGTGGCGTAGCCAGGATTTTGGGAAGAAAGGGAGTGTGGGTGAGAAAAAACTTTCTTCGATACCTAAAATTTGAGGGAATCGAGTATCTATTTCCATTATTATATGAAAATTGGATAGAAAACGGAAATCTTGAAATAATCATCTAGGTAACATACTTTCAGATTTTGAGTAGATTTGTATCGGTTCTTTTTGATTTCAATATCCTTGTCGTTTACTATTTTCACAAGTTCTGAACTATTTTTCAAAATATTGTTCTTCGGAACGAATACATCCTCTTTTCTCTTTATGGCGCGATATACAACAGGTATATCATCATAAACCTCCTAAGAGATTTTTGCGCCAAGCTTCTCTTCCAATTTGTGGTGTGCCGATTTGAATTTTCCCTACAAATTGGTGGGACCTACAGTTTTTTGCCGACTCCGAACGGCATCTACAAAGGAGACGAATTTTTGCTGAGAAGCCTGTTATGGCAGAAATACACTCGGAGAGTTTGCCAAACCACTGCCGAGGGGCGACCCCGTTTTGAAAAACTTTTTTCAAATCACTTTTGATGTTACCTGTACCAGGGCTCGAACCATGGACCTTCGGTGTGGTAGGCCGGCAACACTACCTCCACACCACGAATACATCCTAGCTCCAGTATAAAGCCTTTTGCGAAATCCACAACAAGCGCTAAATCAATTTTTATTTCTTGGAGTTTATTACACAAAGGCAGAACGCACCGTTTTTGAGTAAGGGACTTTTAGTTTTGTGTCAAAAGAAAATGCCAAAAGACTGCGTTTATTATTTAAAAAAAATAGTTTTTAATGTTGACCTATGAATTTTATAATACTAAGCAATAGAGAAAATGTTGAAATTTTTTAAATTTTGATCTTTTCGCATAACAAAACTGACACCATAAATTTATTAATAAATGCCCATAATTGGCACTATTTTTACCAACTTCACCCTGGCACTTTATTATAAATACTTAAATTTAGTAGGTCATAAAACTACATATCCAAATTCGTTATAAAAATTCTGATTAAAGAGTGTGGGTTTTTCATAAAACGTGAAAAAATTTTGCTAGGTTTTGTACAAAGTTTGCTCTGATTAAATTAATGAGCCTCCATACACTAGTATTTTCATATATTCTGAGCTCGGATCTTTATAGACGTGAAAGATAAGGGAGTAGAGTGATTTCACACCGCAAAAATTACCTTATTACTTAGGTCTGTTATTTTATTACTCCCGGAACTAATGTGCACGCATACTTGAACCCGAGTTTATCGTCTTGAAAGCCCAGTGAATTACGTAAAAGGTCTGAAAAGATTAGTATATGTGTTTAGTGTCGTCGTTGGGTATCTAAACTTACGCGAGGTGTTCCAAAATAATTAAAAAGCGAATAGCCAATTTCAATATTAAATACAATGTAACTTTAATTATTTGGTAAAAAAATGTAAGTTAAGAAAGGATCAACCGGCTGCGATGAGATGTTAGAAGAAAAAGGAAGATTACAAAAGTTGTAAGATCGTATGACAATGGCATTAATGATAAAGTGAAATTTCAGGTACGGTACAGGGTACCACATGTATTTAAGCCTAATATTCAGACGCATATTCCACTAGCCGATAATTTCGCATATTCATCAAAATATATTTTGTCATTAGTCTAAAATAAGAAAATTATAAATCAGAAGAATAAACTGGTATTGTGACGAAGAGTCGGAATCGATCCCAACCCCCCCCCAATCCGCTCCCCTTGGCTACGCCGCTGCTTCAGTTATACCCAGGCGCAAAAACTACCATTGAGGCCACGCTGTTAAAATATGTTGGATCAGAAGATTTCATTACTTACCTCCAATGTGTCGAATTGTTATATTTATAACAAATTTTGAACCCTTTTTATAAAATATATTTTCCCGTTGTCAATGTCTGTCGGTCTGTTTGTTCGAGTATTAACCAAAAGCTGCTCAACAGAATTAAATGCAATTTCAGTCGTTGCATTACTAGGCGCCTTACTTAAGGTATAAGATACCCCTAATATCCATAACTCTAACGGTTTCGGAGTTATCGTTAAATATGTGGACTAGGGTGACCCAAAATAACTTAGTACAATATAGGGTTCAAACGAAAGGTGCTAGTGAGTGTTGCAATAAGCGATGTGCCTTAGTTCCCAATCTCAACTGGTTTCGGAGACATAATAACTAAAGACTGACTCATTATACTATAAGTTCTGAGAAGCAGCGAAGAGTCCCCAGGTTGTGTAGTATTTAACTAAAATGGATTTTAAATATTAAATAATAAAAAATAATTTTAGCGCAGTTGGTAACCCTTTAAAAAAAATAATGTATCAAGGAATAAGAGGGGACAGAGTTGCCAGTTTCGATCCCTTACATATGACAGCGGGAATTTAAGAATCAAAGGCACGGCGGTATAAAGAATTTTGAACAGTAACCAACCCTCAAATCATTTAATACTCACTATTCCTGACGAAAAACAAATACAAAAACAAAAATAATATTTGAAATTGGTCAAGCTTTTAAAACCATTATTATAAAAATAATTTTTTTTTGCTACTCACTTGGGTACTAAAGCACAAATTTGAAAATAAATCAGTAAACAAAATTTTTTTAACAAGTAGCAACGCTTTATATAAAAATTATAGGTTATTACGCCTCTACTACCTAAGCCATTTATTTCATATAAGCCGTGAAATGTGAACAGCGTATTAACCGTTTAGTAAAAATTGGCAGCGCTTTATATAAAGCTGGTATATTATTTTTTTTTAAATAGAGTCAAACCTATTCATATGACTTCTTATATTTAAAAATCAATTAAACTACACAGAGAGTTGTCGGTTACCGTTAACAATGTCGCGAGTTCGTTAGTTTTTTCCAATCTCAAAAAAAGGTTCGATCAAACATTGATGCAGCATGCATACTATATGCTACTGGGTATATTCTACCATGCCAAAACTGTTGCTTAACACACATTCATATTTTATTGTGAGCATGGGCTAACGTGGGTATTGTTGGAACATGGCTGGCATTTCCCCACAAAATTAAAAAAAAAAACAACGAAAATAAACTTTGACAAAAAATAATTAAAAACAGAAATTATACAAAAATAAAAAGAATTTATATAAAAATAAAACGTAAAACAGATACTTAAACGAAAACCTCCAGCAGTTCTGACACAAAAGGGGGAAAAGGCATTTTTTCAAGGCAGTAGCAATATATTCTTCATCTGGTGCGATGGCATAAGCTGGCGCAACAAAATTGATGGTAATCCTGGAGGACTAACAAATTATGCATTATTGTAAATACTCGATTGTTTAATCTCTTCTTTTCGTAATAGATATTGGTTTCAATTGGCTTGTTAAGCCTAATTTTTGGTCTTCAAATTCTGAAGTTAGATATGGTTTAAAAGATCTTTATATAACTAAAACCGTTCTGTAATGTCTAGGGCTAGAGAAACACTTGGGAAAGGTAGCATTCTCAAACTTAAAGCTGGACTCAAATTGAGCAAATTTCATATTTCTTCAGAGTGGCCCCGATATCACCTTATACTCGATACCAGAACTCATTTCAATTTTCAAGAGGGGGAATCGTTACCAAAAAAGTACTTAGGGAAAGTAATCAATGCCTACTGGTATCCTACTCATTTAGGTAATTTTGATAAAATCAAAATTACATTTTTTTAGCTTTTTTCTTCAAACCATTTTATGAGCGAAACACAATATTCATGAACATTCCCCCATTTGCGCGCTTTTTAGGTAATTTTTTTAGGGAATCTTCATAAACCAAAGGTTTTAGTCGACCCCCTCGGGGCTCACTATACCATTTTTTCACAGACAGGGGGGCAATAGTTTCATACATATTTTAAAATAATTTCACAAAAATTAATAATACTTGTTTTCTTAAAAAAAAAAGATTTTACAGTCAGCGAACTAATCGAACTTTTGTTGTACCCCTTCATTTTTAAATTGCACATCTTCTTCTGGTATTGCAGCTTGCCCTAAGCGATCTCGTGACGTATGCGTTATAATTTTAACATTACAGTAAACACAGAAATTATATGGCTAGTGGAGGATTGAGAAGTTTTTAAGGGCATACATAAGTAGTATAAGCCTCAGTTTTAAGCAATTTGTAAAAGTTGTTGTCTAGCATGAGGATTAAGGAGTTTATAAGAGCATATTTGAGTACTTTCTTTACTTATAGGTTTTATATGCATAAATATTTGGAGCCTTAGTACGAAGTGCCTCAAAATAAAAACGTATTGCCTAAAAAGCTTAATACTTTAATACATATCATTATATTACTCTTGTACCCTGTTTGGGTAAACTTCCTGCACATATGGTTGCAATTATGATGTAAGCATTGTAGATATATAGATATGCGCTTTTGAGGATTAATTCGTATACTATGTATGTTCATTAAGCTGAAAGATTTAAATATTTGAGTTATTTTGCGAATATTCGTTTGGCGAAATCCCTTTTTCTGCGCTGTGTCATCTTCAGCGTCCTTTTCCGTTTTCGTTGTTCATAAATTTGTGGCTTGAAATTGTATTCTCAGCTGTATCGTTATAGTTTCTAAAATAGTTTCTATATCCTTCCCCGATGTGTTCTGTAAGGGTTTTCGGAATTTAAGTAGTTATAACCCTAGAATCTTGTGACTACAGAAACCCCAAAGATACAAACAGCAACCTTTAATCAGTTAAACTTTTACACTTCCAATAATTCAAGCGAAAGTTTAACTGTCATCTTGTTCAATTTATCAGCTGTATTGCCTTTTGTTATCTTCTGTTTTATGAGTAACTATATGAAACCTCAGAACATAAGAGAAAAAAACTTCTAGAAAAAAGTGGACATGCGTTGTGGTCTTCCAATTTCATAAGCTTAAATATTTTTAAATTTAAATCAAGTTCAGTCCATACAAACTTATTCCAACTTATGCTGGTTATACTTAAAGCGTTTCCTTCGTTACCGACAATAAGAACATTATTACCTGACTAGAATAGAGGCATTAGAGTAAAATGAACTCAATGCAATTGAAGCTGCTATAAACGCTAGCAATAATTTATAACAAACAAGAAATTAGCAGACTTTCATAACTGAAACTATTTTTTATTTTGATTTTTGGACGACAGTGCAGAAAATTAGTACCGACAATACACTGTTGAACCAACAAAGCGGTACTTATTGCAACATTGTTGCATGCAACCAAACATTACCATCTTCTCTTTGCCACAAAAACACATATTAGCTTTTCAAACAATATACATATATACAATCCTTGTATACATATTTACACTTTAAAATGCAACTGAACAAATTATTCCGAAAACCCCCCAATGTCAATGCAATAATGAAGACAAACAACCACCAAAGTGGCAGCAAAACCGCGGATGGCACAATGCAATGATGTTGAGTGTGAGTGAATGACAGAGTGATGACATTCAAGTGGCGCAGTACCAGCAGCCAACGCACCAACAACAACAACAATGGGCTATAATAGCTAACCAGCCACAACCAGAACATGCATGCATAAATATACATATGTATTTACCTGTTGGATACAAATCTCCTGCTGTGCATGGCGCTGATGTGACATGAATACGTTTACTTATTTGATGGACTGTCAATTGCTGCAGACCTTTGTTGTAAGAACGGAATTGCTATGATGACAAAATACAATGTTTATATTTAGTTGTGGTGTGGTGTCGTGGTTTATTTTATTCTTATTGTTATGTTTGTTATTCTTAATTTTATTGCAATGGTAAAGAAAATAAATCAACATATTCATATTATAATTAAAAAAAAAAAAAGAAAGAAACAAATGATTGTTTAGAAGTCAAAGGGATAATGTCGGTACTGAAGTAATTGTGGAACTGAGAAAATTATCATACTAAAATATGTTATTGGAAGCATGTTTATTAGAGTTTAATAAAAAAAGTTCGCTTCTAAGAACTGTCTTTTTTGTAAAGCTTTAAAAAAATAAAAGTGTTTGGACAATCTTAGCAGTCGCGCAGTTACAAATTTATTCACATATCTTCAGCACTTATATTTGGATTTTGTGTGATACAGAAATGTGTGATACAGCAATGTTTTTGTCTTAAGAAATGGGTTTTTCCTCTCGCAGTTCATCGATCTCCTGTGCTACATTGTGTTACTTGCCCACCAAAACTCAGTTGCTACCGGGCTAACGTGCCGCCCTAGTGACAGTAAGCTAAACACCTTTGAAAATTATTAATCTTTTGCGAAAGAGGTATTTCGTATAATTCAGTAGAACCCGACATAGAACGTATTTCTAGTTCGGCGGCCGCCGTGGTGTGGAGGTAGTGTTGCCGGCCTACCACACCGAAGGTCCATGGTTCGAGCCCTGGTACAGGTAACATCAAAAGTGATTTGAAAAAAGTTTTTCAAAAACGGGGTCGCCCCTCGGCAGTGGTTTGGCAAACTCTCCGAGTGTATTTCTGCCATGACAGGCTTCTCAGCAAAAATTCGTCTCCTTTGTAGATGCCGTTCGGAGTCGGCAAAAAACTGTAGGTCCCACCAATTTGTAGGGAAAATTCAAATCGGCACACCACAAATTGGAAGAGAAGCTTGGCGCAAAAATCTCTTAGGAGGTTTATGATGATATACCTGTTGTATATCGCGCCATAAAGAGAGAGAGTTCGATTTTACCAGTTGATATATGGAACCTAATCACATCGCTTATTACAGCACTCATTAGCAGCTTTTGTTTGATAGCCATATTGTACGAACATATTTTGGGTCACCCTGCTCCACATATTGATAGATAACTCCGAAACCGGTAGAGTTATCGAAATCAAGGATATCTTTAATTTTAGGCGAGACGTCCAGTAATGCAACAATGGCATTCAATTATATTAAGCAGTTTCTGAGTGATGTGCAGTGAAACATGCGAATAAGCAGACAAAAATTCTGAAAACTTTTGCTTTAAATTCTTTTGGCGCAATAAAGCTTCCCTCAATAATTTTTTTCTTGAACATCTGCGATGTACATCTACCTGTTACAACTTTATTGTATGTATGGATGTTTGTGCAGGCGTGTACGGTGGTGGAAAACAAAATTGATCCAACACTGAGAAGTATTTATTTACACCCTTTTTTTTAGGTCATTAAATTTTAGTATACTAATGTTGAAGTGAAAAGTACCTCAAAATGTTTCCAGAATTTTCAGAATTTTTTGTGTCGATTGTGTTGAGTATTTTATTTTGTAGAAAAAGTGAATTTTGCATATCTTCATGCGACAAACCACAAAAATACCGCACTAAATATTGCGATGCCTCTTGGACGAGCTAAGGTCCAGCGGCTTCACTCTCTGAATTATGTTATGCGAGTAGAGAAATACATCGTGACGCAACAGGGCATCATAGCTTAGTTGCTAGAGTACTCTACCAGCGGCTTTGGTGCAGACACTTGGGTTCTTATCTCAGTGTCCGAGAAGGGGTCTGATGAGAAGTTGGGCACATCGAAACATGTCATCCCATACCATCGCTGTGCATATCGTTGTAATTTTTCCTCTAATATCAATTAACAAACAAACATAAAAATTCGAGCACTGCTCCAACAACAATAACGAGAAATACTATGTTGGTCTTGAAAGTGTTCCTACCGACACCTGATTTGGCAACAGAGGAAGGGAAGCCTCTGAGTTTTCGATAAAACAGTTGGAGGATGACTTGGCCTGCGGTGGTGTTTGCAATTAACGAGTGTTAGCATTAAGCAGCGATGACTATAGTGATAGACAACGGCAAAAAAGGTGGTTAAGGGTAAATAGATGATTATGACGATCCAAAAATCTAATTCGAAATACTCAATTCACAGCTCCAGTTATGCTCGCTTCAAGAAAACTACTGCCTTTATTTACTAAGTTTTCAATAAAAAAAAGCTCTCAATTAAACATTTTTGTTTAAATCGTTTTAAAGTTTATTGGGCTATCAATGTTAAATTAAGCAATTACTTTTTCAAGTTCTAAGCCGGTGTTGTTATTTTTATAAGTTGGTTAATTTTTTCAAATTGATTTAAGTGCTATATGGGCCGATTTTTTATTCGCCATTTCCATGCTAGATAAAATTCTTTCTGCTCGCTTAAAAAATTTGTGGTATTAAAAAAAAAAACAAGCAGCAAAAATTATAAGCGCTCTCTAGTTTGGCTGCTAACTCGCATGCTACAAGTTCATATTTCATTTTCAAAAAAACTTTCAATTTTTAAAAACCGTTTTATTTTGTTATTTTATTCATAAGTAAGTCGTTAACGCTTGCGAAAAAAAAGCTTTAAAGTTTGTTTCTAATTTTTTCATATTTTCTATCTGTAATATCTATAATACATATATGAAATTGTGATACAAATACAGGGTGGCTGATGAATTTGGCTTCATTAAGAAACTCAAATAATTTTTTTTTCAGTGTATGGAATTCATTTTTCTTTTATTCATGTTAAAGCTCATTAAATTTTATTAAATATAGCTTAATTAGTTTTAAAAATAATGGAATTTAAATGCCCCCCCTGCTCGTCGATGCATGTGCGGCATCTTACCAAAAAGTTGTTCATTGCTGCTTGGAGAGTTGAGACAGGAATAGCCGCAATTGTTTCTCGAATGGATTGCCTTAGTTCATTCAAATTTGTTGGTTTTGCTTTGAAGACTTCATGTTTGCAATAACCCCACAAGAAAAAGTCAGGTGCAGTAAGGTCAGGCGACCTGGGTGGCCAACGGAATGAGGAGTTTCTGGATATCAGCTTATTGGGAAATTTTCGTCGCAATTCTGTCATAACAGGTTGGGCTATATGAAGAGCTGCACCATCTTGCTGAAACCACACAGAGTTGAAAGAAATTCTCATTCGGCGTAATTCTGGATAGAAAAACTCTCTCAACATGCTCAAGTAACGGTCTCCAGTAACCGTAACGGTGTGACCGTTTTCTTCGAAGAAGTAGGGCCCGACAATGCAGCGTGATGAAACTGCACACCACACTGTGACACGAAGTGGATGCAATTCCGTCTCATGATGTATCTGTGGGTTGGAAGCACTCCATATTCGACAATTTTGTTTGTTTATGTTGCCGTTTAAATCGAAATGGGCCTCGTCAGACATGAAAAGACAGTTCACCATGTTTCCATCCTCTTCCACCATTTGAAGCATCTTCTGGCAAAATTCCAGCGAATCGGCAAGTCTGCAGCGTTCAGTTTGTTGGCCATTTGAATTTTATATGGGAATAAGTCCAAATCTTTGTGCATAATTGACTGTAATGACTGTCTGCTTTCACCCATTTGAGCAGATAAGCTTCTTGTCGAAACACGTGGATTGTTTTGTATGGCAGCAGCTACAGCAGCGATTGTTTCCTCCGTTCGAACTGAAGGGTTTCGATTGTAAGGTCTTCTGTTGACTGTCCCATGCTCGGCAAAATTGTTTACAAGTCTTATTATGGTCCATCTGCTCGGAGGATTGCCGCCAAACGTGCGCCTATACTCTCTTTGAACCGAAACTACGGACTCCAGTGCGTGATAGCGGCTTACAATCCAAATTCTTGTTTCAGTGTCCCAGTTATCCATTTTTGTTAAATGTAAAAGTCAATCTGCAAAATAAAAAAAAAATTAACCAGCTTCATTAAATAGAAAAAAAGTTATTTAAGTTTTTTTTGGTAGCGGCTTTCATTAGCCACCCTGTACATAATGAAACTGATTTCAACTCAAAAATAATTGCATTATTTGTTTGCAAAAGTGTTTTCATAAAAAGATCGGGCTTTGTATGTGTTTATACCAAACTGTGTTGAGTAAAATAATTACATTACAATCAAAAAAAAAGAATACTTAATTTTACAAAAAATAATGCAAAAAACAGACAGCCAGCTTGTGAGCAACAGCAAAATTATGATTGATCACCAATCAAATAGCGCTATCAACTTGCAAAAGCCGTGGCAAAAACGAACCAATGCAGTTGCAGTAAGAAGATTAACAACAAAATCAATAGAATCACAATAAAAGAACAAAAACGACAAAGCACGTGAAAATAACAACTACAACAAGCACAAAAAAAACCGTTGCTACAAAGAAGATTCACATAAAAACCTCAGCAAAATAACAACAAGTTGAAGCGCTTATAAAAAGGTCAATAAGAATTGTTATGCTTTGGTTGGGATAAAAAGATTAATCCTGATATTTTAAATTTTTTCTTTGGCTTAAAAGTTTTGCTTGTTTTTATTTTTATTATTGAGAGTATTTTCAAAATAGTTTTTCACTTTTTCGGACACTATAGAATTTTTTGTTCTTGAACCTTTTGCAACATTGCGGTAAATCCTTTTTAAGCAAGTATTAACGAAAAAACGATACAGTCAGCATTCATAAGCTGGGCAGACACATTGAGTGCGCGTATGGAGCGACCTTTCGGCGCTTGCACAAACATAAATACATGTATATGTATATGTGCATATATATATATATATATATACAACAATCTTGTACATTTTTATGGCGGATTTGTGTGATCCGTTGCAATTTTGTGTTGCATTGTTTTGTGGCCTCAAAATTGTTCGATTTTTACTTTAGCGTTATTATTGTGCTTCGTTTGGTTGCAGCGATTTTTGTGCCAACTTGTTGTTGTTGCTTGCTCATTTTTTGCTTAATTTTTTTAGCAACAAGCAGTTTGCAATTTTGTTGTTGGCATTGCACATTTGGCGTGTTTTTTCATTTTGTTTTTCTTCTTCATTAATCCAATACAACAATGTAACCGATATATCCACTTGCATGCTCGCTGCCGTCTGTGTATGAAGACTTTGTGGTACTGACTCTGACTCTGACTGAGTGACTGTGACGAACTGCCGCTTGGCTATCCGTCTGTACTGTATTATGTATGGGAATGTGTTATTGTGCTTTTGTCTGCATTGGCTTGTTTGTTTGTCCGCCATTGCGAATCTTTGGTCTATACTTTTGCAACGTGCAACGCTTTAGCCATAGCCAAGAGCATAAAGTGCAACCGACGATCACTGAAGTCAGCCGACTGGCTGGTCGGTCATCCAGCATCCTTGCTCATTATTTTTATATGATTTTTGCGGTTTTTAAGGTTCTCATGCTAGGTTGTCATAATTTTTTGCTCATCTGCTACGCTTTTTTTTTTGCTGGCAATTTAAAATTTTGTTATTGTTGGCCTTTGCTAAGCAATTTTCCTGTTTTTCGGTTGTACCTGTAATGATTTTTTTTTGTACTTTGTTGTACGTCAAATATTATACCCAGCTATATATAAAAATATATATTTTTTCAATGTTGGGGCTATTTGTGTAAAGATTTTGTTGCGAGTGTGCAGCTTGTATATAGTTTGTTGTTGTGAGCTGTTCGCTTGTTTAATACTTGAAAGTTGTACAGAACTGCACGTACGACCGCTTTATCGGCGGGTCACACGAACATAAAATAACAACAACAATAATAGTTTCACAACAAAATATAAGTAGAAAGCGCAAAAAATACTTTAATAGGCTGGGCGTAGCAATAAGGCACCCTTGCCCCTCTCCCACACACTACCGCCATTTTCAGCGCTTACTTTTTTGAGTGCGGCAATCAATAAAATTTGATATGAAATTGTTAAATAATTACATGTATTCAGTTTAAATTTGGTGTATTCTGTTGCGAGGAGAGTGTGCGGCATTAATCAGAGCCAATCAATAAGGTCAAAGGGCATAATTGTTAGGGAAATGCAGCTCATGTAAACGAACGAAGATGATTTTTCAATTTACATGAGTGAGTGTGGGTAAGCCTTTGTAAGCAATCAGAAATTTTAAAGACGGTTTAGAAAAGTTTGCCAATTTGAAGTAAATAAAAATGTTGGGCGTGCCAGCGTCCACTTCGACATGCTTCGTTTAACAATTACTTAAAACTTAATAAAATGTTATGCTTTTGTGCTTTTTCTATTGGCTTTCGGGTTGTCAACCGGCTGGCTGACTATTCGATTTGTATACGTGATTCAAGCCGAATGTGTTCGACTCCCAGTAAAATATTTGCTGATTATTGGTTTCATCCAGTATTTGGCAAAAATCGGATCCAAAATATTAGAATGCATAAAATCTTATGCGAAAAGTAACCCTGTCGAAAATTGGGCAAACTCAGTATTATCCTGAAGATAAACCACTACTAGTTCCACGTTCCAATTGTACACTTTTACATCGCGATGTCATTGGCGGTGGCAATTTTCGGCCAGCGCACTACTTGGCAACTAATTATGAACCGACTTTGCTTCGCATAGTTCTTGACCGTTTCTATTTCGAAGAGCTTACGTGTAGGTCTGGTTGTGGTTTAACGATTCTTAGAGACTGTCGCTTATAGCCCGTGGGACTTGTTTCGGAATTTCTATAAATAAGTAAACAAATTTCGAAATTTAAATTGTAAACTCAATAGTTGTGAATTACCGACACTATGTTGATGAAATCAAATTCGTTGTAGCTGATTTACTCTACGATACCCAAGAGCCAGAAACTGGTCCTAGCTGTAAGAGTAAGACTTGACCCGAAATTTTAAAAAATTTTCTCTACATATAAGAAAATTGGAACAGGTACATTGCAGAAGAATTAATAATAGTCATCATTTTTGAGCCAATAGAATCCATAGCAACAGGTTTTAAAATTTTTGTCTGTATGTATACAAGTTTTCGTGCGTATCACTCTAAAACTGCTCAGTACAATTGAAGGCAAGTTTCATCGCTATGTTGCTAAATGTCTAACTCAAAATTAAAGATACGCCTTATTTCGATAACTCGACCGATTTCAGAGTTATCGATCAACATGTGGGCAAAGGTGACCCAAAATGTTTTACCTTTGAAAATCCAATGTGACTTTGTCGCTAGCAACCTAAATTGTGAGCGCTTATAATTTTTCTGCTGGCTCATTTTTTGTTGCTTTCAATTCATCGAAAGTTCTAAGACAAATAAAAACGCCAATATGAACTGTTATACTTTTTTAAATTTCTTGAATTTTTTGCGTATGTATATTTTGTAAATGAATATGTAAATACACATCACAGTACATATTATGGATGCCAATTTTTTGGATTTTAAAATACTGGATTTTCGGGATGTAAATTTTATAATTCTCAGATTTAGGTACTAGCTATTCTCTGAAAGTTTAGATTGGAAAAGGTGAAGAAATTGTTCGAAAACTATCTGACCTCAATAAATAATAAATAATTAGAGATTAAATATATTTTTCTTCCAAACCGAAAGTTATTTTAGTATAAACAAAGCCGAGTTAAATTTGCAGCAAAATTAAAAAATTGTATTATATAAAATTTAATGTAAATAAATTGAAATTTATTGAGCCAAATTTTCGAATTTTTTAACGCTTTTTAGTGATATTTTTAAAGCGAATCATTTTAATAAAAAAAATAAAAAAATATAAATATCTCTATATTTACAATTGGCAAGAGAAAATTTATCTTAAACCTAGCTTATAATCCGCGTTAACTCATTTTTAATAATAAAATATGTTACATTAAAAAAAAAAATTAGTATTGAATAAACAAATTGGAAAATTTTGATAAATCTGAAAGCTCTTAATTGAATAAAAAAGGAAAATTTAGAGGCAACCGCCATAGCTGTTTGTCAGTTAAGCTATTGTCTATACAATGAGAGCCCCGACATGTGTTGGCATTTAATTGGTAGGTAGTAGGCTTGTTGGATGTGTCTATTTTTGACACTTTCGATGTGCTCTTGGGTTTTGCTGTTCGTAACATGTTTCCGATCCCGAAAAGTCGCTGGATTATATGAAAAAATCTCGAGATTTTAGGCACCTGAAAGCACGGTTTCATGGAATCCAGGTTGACGGGATTGACATCACTATTAGTATCTATTTTTACTAAAATTTTTTTTTATTTAAGCTTCGGGCTTCCATGCATTTCATTACTATATTTGTATTCGTTTGCATGGCTGTATGTTGCTGCGTGTTTGTTTGTCTCTGGTTGCTCACTCACCTTTAAGATTAATGGCGGTGGATTTAATTTGTTTTTGGGTGTTCTGATATCTATTCAATTTCTTCTTCGATAAGTTTTTGTTGGTATTTTGATATCGTTTCGCTTTCCTACGCTTAACGCTCTGCTCTTGTGTTGCATCTTTTTCTTTGTCCTGATTACTGTTGCATGTGTGTGGCAGCAACATAAATATAATAATATAAATTTATAACACACTAGCAACCATAACACTAGCACTCGTCATATACCATAAGGCATGAAAACGTGTTTTGCAGTTGACAAAAATAATCGTGTCTCTCACAGTGCATGGCTGTTGTGGATGAGGTTGGTTGGTGGTACTGCAATGTTGCCTAAGTGGAGTTAAAATCTTTTTATATTTTCATGCCTTTTGTTCTTGATCTGTGTGCTTGTGTGCTGCACATGCGTTTTACCTTGCTTTGTGTGGTTTTTTTTTTCGTTTCAAAATTTTTTAATTTTTATTATTTGTTATTTCATTCAAAATGCGCACGCACAACAAATCTTTGCAGCACATTTCTTGTATCACATGTCCATGGCATTCTTTCGAAGGCAAGAAAAAAATCAGCATAGAAATCACAACGTGGGCGACATTTTTGTGCGACAACATGGCTTTATATTACATTTCTCTTTTGTATTCTAGATTTGTTTACCTTTTGCTGGTGCATTGCTTGCATAAACATATGTAAATATGTAGAGGAATATGGCGTCTGCATTCCCAACAAGCAACAGAAAATATTTTAAAAGATTTGTGAAAATGTGAATTCATAAGCTGCGTATCATTTGAATCTAAACATTTTTTTTAAATCTTCACAAACCTTTATTTGCAACTTACTACGGAGTTGAGTAGCGCTTGAATTGGACATTTTGTTGTCATTCCATTCTGTTCATGTTTGATATTTGTTTGACAATGTGATATTTCGCAACTTGACCACCATCAAAAATCCCATGTAAACGCTTTTATAATTTGAGAACACGATCGACTTATATAACAGACTGCGCCTAATTTTAAACATAATATCTCCGAAACCAGTCGAGATATGGAATCAATTACATCGCTTATTGCTGCACTCATTAAGGCAGGTTTCTACCTTGTTGGCCCGAAAACCTGATGTTTTTTCCAGAATTTTTTTCTCGGAAAGTATAATAGGTAGAAGGATACAATTTCAGCACGGTTATCGGAAAAAGTTTAATGAAGCTTCACACATTTTTGGTTGTTGATCCAAGTAAAGGGGGGGGGGGGGGGGGTACCGAACAATGGCGGCAGGTCGGCGGCGACTCGTCCTCATTGTGGAAGTCCGTAAATAGAATCCTAAACGCAAACAAAAATACTTTCTTAATCTGTACACTTTTCCGCATCCATGGAACTAGAACGAAAAAGAAAACACTAAAAATGCAAAAATTATGAGCTTTTGAAAAAAAGATCGATTTTTGGCGCTTTTTTTGTTACTAATTATTTTTTTTATGAACAATTTTCAATATTTCTGGAAAATCCTAGTTCGGATGCACAAGCTCCTGATAAACATGCAAAAAAAATTTCATCGGGATTACTCAATTTTGGGCCCTGCAGAACTTCCACCAACTCGGAAAACGTGGTTTTGAGAAAAACGCGTTTGAAAAAAGGCCGCGGCGGACCAGCGCGCTTGACACCGCTCCACCAAACGGCCGATAACTTTCGTAATTTAACAGATTTCAAGTCGAAATTTTTAGGACGTATTCTTGAAACATGTATCTATCTAAACATAAAGATTTCATCTCACAAGGTAGAAACCTGCCTTAAGACCTTTCATTTGCTTTCCATATTGCACTAACACTTTTCGGGTCACCCTGGTCTACATATTGCTCGATAACTTCCAAACAGGTCCAGTTATCGATATAAAGGATATCTGAAACATTTAGCTAGATAAATAGCTATACAACGGTGAAGGTTGCATTTACTTGAAGTCTGCAGTTTTGGCGTGATGCGCGTCCAAACATACAGACAGACAGAAACAAATTCTAAAAATTCTTACTTTAGGTTCTATTGGCTCAATAATGATCCCCCTATACAATTTTTTTGAATATCTACAATGCACAGACATCGACCTACTAAATACAATGTTATTATGTTTAGAGGTGGAAATATCTTAAATTAAGTTTGAACAAAAATGTTTATTGGGTTATAGCCAGCCACAGGCCTTAAAAGCGTTCTGGTACGTGTGCCATAACATTCGCGCAGCCTAGTTGGTTGTAAGTGATTTCAGGCCATATTTGACACTGGTAAGGTATCACAAAAGCAATTCATTATAGTCTAAATGCATGTATTTTCACGTTTTATGTTTACACTGGTGCGAATTGTTGAAGGAGTTTGCAAAAGTAGTGCTCTCTAATTGTTTATTATAGCTAAAGATATGTTCATTGGTGTTTACCACCAGGGTTTGTGTTTTGGCGGAGCTATTAGAGGTAGCAAACATTTTGGTGTAGAACATTTTTGACCTAATTTTGGCTACATTTGGTGAGATGACCAGCCACTTTTTTTCTTGTTTTTATGTAGGTTAAGGCGTGTAGAGCGTCATAACTCTTTTTCTGTTTATACTATCGGCAAGCTTTTGATACTATTGAAAAGGCTATATTTCAATGCTTTTGATCGTTCATCAATTGTTAACTTTTCTTGATTAATTATATTATATAAAAAAAATTATTTTTAATACAATTTTTTTCCATAATTTGTTAAGCAGTGTATACGCAAAATTATTTTCAAACGATCTCCTGTTATCACTGTTTTCAACAATATATAACTTTTTTTATATCCGTTTAGGGGTTTCTAAGATATTCTGAAATTATGTAGATATGTACCTCACTTCTGGTTTAGGAGAATTGAGGAATCCTTAAAAATAAATTCGAGTAAAGCTGAGATATTATTAAAGTAAGTTAATGGATTTTTTAAAAGTCTATTTTGATGAATTTTTTTTTAGTGTTTTAATAAATTGTGGAGTTCTGGATTTCAACTGGTCCACATTTAGATTACTCTCTGAGTGCCGCTTATTAATGACTTTCTGCTGATAACTTTAGAATAAAATCAAACCTTCGTCCTGATGATGCGGTGCTGATGATAACTTCAGCTTGCTGAATCCATAAGCTACATAATAGAAATGAAAAAGGCATATGTATCTAACAATAAAATATTAACAAAACATAAACGATTTGCTTTGTTTAAATGGTTTAAATTGCTCGCCTTCGATACCTTAATAACATGCGTGTTTCTTTGATTTGCTTTTAAATTTCCATTGCAATATTTTGCATGATTTTTAATTCTTTTTAATTATGCTACCGTATGCAAATCCAATTACCCATATATTTTCAACTTTTTCAAAAATATCTTACATACATATATGTATACATAGCATACACTTGTGTGCTAGCATTCTCACCACAACAATCAACCAAACCAAATGCTTGCCGCCGTCGTAAACCACACAAACCAAACAACCATTCATTGAACCATATAACAACCTAGCGCTCAATGCTGTAGGTTGCATGCCCACCAAAGCTGCTGATTGCACCAAAGTGCATGCATCTGCCCAAAAATACACCCGATACATATATACATACGCACATACATTGCACAATATGCACCTACATTTCAACGAATCTCCCCTACCAACATACCGCATCATAGCCGATACGCTGCCACTATATGTGCATTACATTTCAATTGTGAATTATTACTTTTCAGTTGCAATTTTTCTCACTCAAACCTTACTTACAGGGTTGCCAAGTATTTTTTTATTATTAAACCCTTGAGGATTTAACTTTATTTCAGATAGGTTTTCGATGTTCCTTTCCTTCGCCTTTCTTTGCTGTTCTTGTTCTTAAATATATTTTCTATTCCTTTACTTAATTTTATGTTATTTTATTTCCATTTATTTTGATTTATCATGATCATTTCATTTCATTTTATTTTATTTTATTTTATTTATTTTATTTTATTTTATTTTATTTTATTTTATTTTATTTTATTTTATTTTATTTTTATTTTTATTTTATTTTATTTCATTTCATTTCATTTTATGATATTTTATTTTATTCTGTTTTATTTTATTTTATTTTCATGTATTTAATTTTTTTTTTTAATTTAATTTAATTTCATTTCATTTAATTTAATTTTATTTTATTTTATTTTATTTTATTTTATTTTATTTTATTTTATTGTTTTTATTTAATTTCATTTTATTTTACTTTAATTTTATTTTATTTTATTTTATTTTACTTTGTTTACTTAATTAAATTTAATTTAATTTTGTTTTGTTTTATTTCATTTTATTTTAGATATGTGGTTGACAAATTGACGAAACTCTTTATTAAATTGAAATTTAAATCTTTGCAAAACCGTCATTTTTGTTAGCCGATTTTTCTAATTCGAATTTTTAAATGACATTCGTAGCCTGAAAGGACATAGGGGTGGGTTTACAGTGAAACATTAATAGAAAATATATTTGATTCAGCTATGAAATTTATCAATAGTTTATGCATTCTTCAATATGGGAAGGGAGCGAGGAAGTTGCAGGGCCAAAATAAGGAGTAAAAGAAGAGTAGAGAAAGGAGGATCGGGCTAAAAAATGTTTCAAAACTTGTAATTTCGCAAAAGTTGGCAACCCTTACCCATATTATATTTTTATTTTATGCATAAAAATTGGAAAATTGTTATTGAAAGTGTGTACGAAATTGTAGTCGCCCGCACAACACCTCTACCAATTCATATGCCACATGCCAACGCTTTACAAATTGCTGTTTTTGCGCCTTCACACGTTTTATTGGCGCGTTGAGCTGTGTCGTTGTGGATACCGCGTTGGGCGTATAGCAGAGATAACTCTTTATATTTATTTGGTTCTTTTGGGCAATTTTAGTTGACATCTTCGTGTTGTTGGTAGGGTTATGGTGACACATGTTCATCGGCTGTCTATGTTTGTATATATGTGTAAATATTGTTTATATTTTGGGTGCGCTTGATGGATTTATGTTGCGCATTCGCATCAATTTTTCATTACGGACTCTGCAGTTTTGTGCATACGCTTGTTGTTATTTTATTTTTTTTGTACTGTTATAGTTTGGTTAATGTTTTTTTTTCGTATATCTGTTCTGGATATTTGCGTTATAGTATATTTTATTTACTCATATTGTATTGCGGCTTATGTGCAATTTTTTTTTTAATTTTTTCGTTGCTATTGTTAATACTCTGTGGATGGCGTGCAAAGCCATGTTATGTTGCATGTATTTTTTCCACTTTTTCCAGCTTTTTTGTCTATTTAGTTTTGCATACGTCACTTGTGTCGCAATGCGTGTATTTTTTTCTTTTATTTGAGTATTTTATTTTATTTTTTTTTTTGGCTTTCACAATTTTCCATTTGCTAGCTGATCGCGAAAATTTAATTTGATGTGCGGTTGGCGCGTAATTTGTTGTATGCAACATCGTGTTTATGTCGTTTGTGGCATTGCATTTTAACGCTATGCAAAATATACACACACTTATCACACATACATTTGCACGCGTACTTAAACTATACGTGGAAATCAGTACATCCGCCCAACAGCAACCCTAAAAGCGGCCTGAAATTGCAGCGCAGTATTTGCTATAAAGTATTTATAAATGTGTTTTAAATATATTATTGATTTATTTATACATATTTGTTTTTATATTAGTTAATAAATTGGCATGCTGCAGAGTTTCCCACACCTCATTTTTTAATTTAATTGATTCCCCTTGCAATTTTTACGACAGCGCTTCCGTGTTATTTATAATTTTTAATACATTAATTTTTTGTAATTAAGTGATAAATTTTGCGGTAAGGTTTTGTGATTCTCGCGGTGTTGTTGCAGCTGTGAGGCTGTGGGAAAATGTTTGCGATTTTTCAAGCGCACTTTTTTTTGACTTTTCGTTTATTTTTTTTTTTTGCTACAACGTGTTTCATGTGTGCGTTTTGTGCTGTCGCTCTTTTTTTTTTTGTTTTTGTCAAAGAGATATATAACTTTTAATTAAATTATAGTGATATGCCTAGGAAATGTTGTGCTTAAACGGCGCGTGGGGACGGTATTGCAGCAATAACGTGTGTTTTGCGGTTTTGCATTTTAAAATGTGCGGTTTTGCGTTTAAAGTGTTGCATCAGCAGCAATTGCACTGCGCGGCAAAGATCTTAGCAACAATGTATAATTTAATTATTTTTAATGAATTCTACTTTTATGGCTACCTTTAAAGGGCAATAAATGTAAGTTGTATGCTTTTGTATAAATAATTGTTTATTTAAATGAAAAAGTGGAATTTATTGTAATATAAAACAAATTTCTTATTAAAATGTTTGTACAAGATACTAAAATATAAGAAATTAAAATTTTCATTTTGCAAATGCCATTAAAAATGTTGTTCACAACAGTACGAGGCTCTCTTCAAATTGGTTGCGTATATGCTGTATCAGTTCGTCTCGAACTGCATATCTCAATGCATCTCAGCACCATGATCCAACTACAACAGATCGTAGCAGCTTGACAAACATACAAACAAACAAAAATTTTCAATGTATTTTGTTATTGTAATTTGTGAGTTTAACGTCAAAATCGTACTGAGAAATGAGTGTAATGTCAAAATTCGAGCCAAAAGTAAAAATCAGCTGGTCCATTAATACGACCTGTATTATTGGATCATGCTCAGCACTGTCTACATATTCTGAAAAAGTTTTTTTTTTGTTGTTGGTTTTACGGTCTGTTCATTTTACATATTTTTGTAAGTATAACAAGCTCAAGACCAGTTGATAATAATTCTTAGTTAATTATTATTATTTTTGATTAGGGGAAAAATTCGAAAACAGTAGTACTATAACTACAGCCTGTATATGTTTGTTGCTTTCAATTTTTCCTCTAATCAAAAATAATAATAACTAACTAAGAATTATTATCAACTGGTCTTGAGCTTGTTATACTTACAAAAATATATTCTGGAAAAGTTTTCTTAAGTTTTATGAAAAGGGATTAATGTTGTGAAGTAGAAGTAAAGTTCGAAATCCTTTTTCACTTCGTACATGTTGATTACGACTCCGCACTAAATGGAGATTTTCCAGGTCATTTGTAGGGTTTGAAGCCCACTGTCACCCTATTTAAATATTTCTTATGTTTTATAAAAATGGCTTCCTGTTGTGAATTAAGTTGAAGCTTCTCTTCCAATGTTTGACGGAACTTTTATACATGTTTGATTTCGACTCCGGACGGAAAAAGTTAAATTACTAGAAAATTACTTTTTCGGAAGCTCATCGGATATCAAAGATATTTTATAGTGGCCTGAAGTCTGAGGGGACTATCAACACCAACCTACTAACCATCCCCAAGGAAGAGTCCACCTTTCTTCGATGATATCGTCAGCACATCTGTTATTTCAGGCGTGCTAGATGTTTACAGAGATATGATTTTAGTTTTAAATTGAATGCTCAGTTAAAGTTGAAATTATTAGGAAGACTGATTTCCCGGTTGCAAATATATATTCATTGTTGTTGAGAGAGTAGGTGTAATAATCGCTTGCATACGTTACCAAGTGTGAGCGGCTCTAACTGACAGAACGAAAGAACTGAAACGATAAAATAATGTAAAATAAGTATTTATGAAACGAGCTCAAGGCCAAGAATAATAATTTTTCACTTTTTGAGTTTTTATGAAAATTATTATTGTTTTTTTATTTTTTAATAATTATTTTTAATTAATTATTAAAAGTTTTTTTATAGAATAGAGTAGGAAAAGTGTTTAGAGACAACTGCCATAGCTTTTCTTATAGATCCATTTCGGAAGCTGCTAGGCTTCACTCATCAGAGAAATTTTGGCACGCATTGCTAACCATTAAGCTAACAATACGCTGGTTTTGATGTCACCTAAACTCCTAGTTCTATTCTTCTTTACCATATGCATGAACAAACACCGCCATCTGGCAGTTAGTAGTGTGATCATGATGGATTTTTTGACAGATCTGTTTTATCAGCAGAACTCCCTTACCGTGTGCTCTCGGTTTTTTTTATTATTGCTTTTTTTAAACCAAAATAAATTTAACTAAAATAAATTAAGTTAAAATAAAATAAAATAAAAAAGAGAGGAAAATAAATAAAATAAAATAAAAAAATAAAATAAAGTAAAATAAAATAAAACAAAGAAAAATAAAATTAATTAAAATAAAACAAAATAAAACAAAATAAAACAAAATAAAACAAAATAAAACAAAATAAAACAAAATAAAATAAAATAGAATAAAATAAAATAAAATAAAATAAAATGAAATAAAATAAAATAAAATGAAATAAAATAAAATATAATAAAATAAAATAAAATAAAATAAAATAAAATAAAATAAAATAAAATAAAATAAAATAAAATAAAATAAAATAAAATAAAATAAAAAAATAAAATAAAACAAAATAAAATAAAAGAAAATAAAATAAAATAAAATGAAATAAAATAAAACAAAATTAAAAAAAATAAAGTAAAATAAAACAAAATAAAATAAAATAATATAAAATAACGAAATTAATCAAATAAAATAATAAAAAATAAAATAGAATACTGTAAAATAAATAAATAAATTTATGAGTGTGATGTTCGACCATTCGGCAATTCACAAAAGTTTCACATGCAATCTACAAAACCAACTAAAAGTAGCGAATTAGATAATGTTAGCTCTATGTCTTTTTTATAAACGACAACCATTGTCTGGTAAATAAAAGAAAACAACAAAACAAACCGCATCAATATCGCACATATTTTCAAACAAGTTAACCTATTATGACCCCACAAATAGCTATCAACAATATGCCGTTTTTTGTTAGTCATAAGTCTTGATAAGCGATTTTGTGTTAAATAAATTATTCAAACATTTATTAAAAATTATTGATGACTTTAATAAAGTATTATGCATTATCTAAATGCAACAGCCAACGCAGTTACCCTGCAAGGCAAGCAACAATTTGATCTTTCAATTCCAGCAGCGCTTTAAGGTGGACAGCTAAATGCCACCGCAACGTAAGCGCTTAGCAAGTAGAAAAAAAAAGAGAAGAAAAATCTTCAACTAAAGTTGTATATATTTGCATATGTGCGTGTGTGTGTGCTATTAAACGTATTTGTTATCACACTAAAAGTGCACAATTTTTACAATTAATGTGCCACTCGCTTAATATTATCAACGAAACGCCTACGAAATGCCAAAATACCGCCACATACCTACCTACCCAGTTTAGCCAAAAGGCAAACGAGTTGCAAATGCAGTCCTAACAGCAGCGTCAACGGCAGCAACAATATAAACGAAAAACTTTTTCAGCAATTGATTTAGTTGATACTTTTTTTTTTTTTGATTTTTTATTATATTTTTTTTTATTTAAAAATAATGTTTGCAGCTGCTTTTAACTCTTGGCTGCAGCAACTCATCCCCGTAACATGTTCGCTTGGTTAGTTAGCGTGTTAACGGTTGTCATGGCTGCGCTGCTGCTGCCACTCATTGTTAGATGCGTGATTTATTCACTTTTCTAGTTTGCCATTTTTGGCAAATGCGCAAATGTAACCTCCTAAAAACAACTTGTGCCACAAGCGTTTGCGCAAAATATTTATTGTTGTTTTGGCTATGTACGCTGTGTGTGTTTTTGTTGCACGTTTTTCTTTATTGCCATATTTTGTGTGTAATAGATTTTTATTGAGTAAAGTTAGTTTGCTTTTTATTTTAGTGCAATAATATTTCTAACTGCTTTGCCAACTTGGCTGTGTCAAAATGAAAAATATTCATAATTAATTTTCATATCAAATCCATTTTTGTATCATTTATCATTTGCATAATTTGAGGACGGGTGAATAAACATTTTTTTTTTAAATTAATAAAACATGCTTTTAGTTATTTTTTATTTTTTGTTTGGCTTACAATATACTGAGTTCATTTTCAATTATTATGTCTCGGAAACTAGTTGAGATATGGAACTAAATCACAGCGCTTATTATTGCACTCCTTTCGTTTGATACCCACATTCTATTAACACATTTTGGGCCACCCTGGTTCAGATATAGATTGATATCTCCGAAGCCGGTAGAGCTATCGAAATAGGGGGCAAGCTAAATATTTACTTAGTTATCTATTAATGCAACGTTTAAAGTTCCACCCAATTCTATCAAGCAATTTTCCAGCGATGAGTGTTCAAGCATACAGACATACAGACAAAAATTTTAAAAACTGTTGCTTTGGAATCTAATGGCTCAATAATGATCCCCCTTTTTTTTCGAATATATGCAAAGCACAGACATCGATTTGTTACAATAAAATTTTTTTTTTATTCATCATTTCCATGCTGGTTAAGGTTTTTCTGATTGTTAAAAGAAATTTGATTAGTAAACAAAAAAAAAAATAAAAATAAGCGAGCTGAAAAAAATATAAGCGCTTACTATTTTGGTTTCTGTATGGCAAGCAGCAAGTTCACCTCTAATTTTAAAGGTACATCTCAATTTTGACAAAAAATTGTAATTTTGTTGTTTTATTCATAGGTCGCTAAGTGCTTGCGAAAAAAGTTGGCTACTATTTTAGTTTAATCATCACATATATTATTTCTGTAAGGTCTTTTTGTGTTATTTCCTAATTTTCTGCTCTCATTTGGAACCAATAATAATAAATAAGGTATCGTTTTAAAGGTGGGGTTTAGCTCTACATGCCAAACCATGTTTTAATTAGCGGAGTGCTTTTGTTTAAGCGTATTTTATAAAAATAAATTCTTTAAAATAAACGATTGTGAATGCACAAAAAAATCAATTTGTACTGCAACGCTATTGTGACTGTGACATTCATATGCCTCGCGACATCTACAGTTGAATAGTAAGACTGAACAGTGCTAGAATAATTAAAGGCGAGCGCGCCATCTACACTTGAACATTGCTAAAATAAGTGAATAAGACTGCGTTCACACTGGGTCATAAACTCGAGTTAAAGATACATTTTTTGAGTTAATTCATATTGATGTTGGCAATCAACTCAAGTTTATGGCTCAATGTGAATGCAATATAAGTGGTGGAATTTTTTTTTTAATTTCTATTTCTTATAAGGTAGCTCTTAGCTAGCGAAAAAAAAGGTTATAAAACTTGTAAAGCAGTGTGCTTTTCCCGCTACCAAATGTATCAGGTTCGATACTCAAACTTAATTTTTATTTCTTTACTCCAAGTACGCAGTTATGCTCCCACCGAAGTAGTGTGAATAAATTAAGTATAAGCATAGACGTACTCAACTTGTTTACAGAGAAACCGTTTTGAACCGTTGTGAACATATTAACAGCAAAACAAAAATATAACTCAACACAGAAAGCCCAAAAAGCTTCAAACAGAAATTACACGCATGGAAGCCAGCAAAAGTGTCAAAGGACCACCCACATATTTGGTTTGTATTTGTTGTCCATTTTTATTGTTAACAATATTTTTGTTAGCATCTATAAGTATTTGCTCTATTATTTTATTTTATTTGTTTATATTTATTTTAAGCGTACATACATTTTTTGTGTTTATTGAACTTTATTTTCATGATTTTTTAAAGCAAGCATACTCGTATAAATATTTATGTAATGCTGTCGAGTCAAACATGCGCATTGGAGCTAGCTTATAAGCAAATAAATCCTTTGTTTTTGGCTACGAAGGTGTGTTGTGCTAAGTGTTTGTGACACTTCAAATGGATTTACTCGAGTGCCACTTTGTACTACCATGCACAAACCTTCTTTTTTTCTGGGCGTCTATGTGTTAGTAAACATATTAAGTGCCACAGCTTTTACCACAGTTCCGTTGTTTTTGAATTGTTAATTTTGCTTTGGTTTATTTTTTTTAATTTTGTCATTCAAGCGCAGCTTCCACTTGACACAGCTTCAAGGGTTTGTTCATGACTCTTGTACAAAGAAGAAAAAGAGAAAATATTAAATATTAAATAAAATCTGCGCTTTAATATATGTAAAAAGTAAAATTTAAAAATTTCAGCTTTTTTGTTTTATCAGAAGCGTCAATAAATCAAACTTTTTTTTTATTAACATGACCATCTAATGTGACCCTTTATCTCTAAAAGGCAACTATAATAGCTCTAATCAGCACAAAAAAGAGGGAAACAAATATTTAAAACTAACAAAAAAACAACACGAAAATACAGCTAAAATAAGCTTAAATTAATAAAAATATTTTGATAAAAAAGTCCATCTCCTATGTGCTTTTCCTGCCCCGTGCTATGCGTACTATTCACCACTGATCTCTGATCGTTTACATCCACAACTGCTTTACTTGCACTCTCCTCCTCACATGAACACCTCCACAAAATTTAAGAAAAAAGAGTGTGCACAAAAATCGCAAATAATCGCCAAACGAAATAAAGACATCATTTTCCGATTTCATTATCAAAACACTAAAAACCACTTTAATCGCTTTGAAATCAGAGTTTACTTCAAAATCAACTTGCTTAATCTATAAATTATGTATTCTTTGCTCAAGTGGACGCAATATGCCTTGGATTAAATTGAATGGAGGCCCGGCTGCATATGATTTTGGAGTATGTATGTATGTATTATTGTGCTTACATTACGGTGTCCCAAAGTTCCAAATTTTAGAATGTAGTTTCCTCTAACTTTTTCGAACTGCTTTGCCGACTTTTAGCAAATACAAATAATACTACACGAAGTGTCAACATAGGAAATGTATAAATTAATGTATGGCCGTACAAATATCTACTTGTATGACCTTTGCGTAGCAGTGCCGACCAATAGTTTTATGATTTATACACAATTGCCGATGATCGGTTGTTTTATTCGCAAACGCATATGTGTATGCGTCTGAAAAAAGTAGGCATATTACGCGTGAAAGTTTATGCAAATCCGCTTTAAACTTCTGACAGTTTCCTTATACATTTTCGAACCACCTTAATATACACTCAAAGGTCGTAGGTTAATACAGCATTCTTATGCCATTTGTTGAAGTCGCTACTCGCCTAAATACAGACAGGGAAGTAGACATACTCCATATCTACAAAAGCCATTACAAGTACTTTTGCACATCGTTATTATAACAATAAGCAACACGCTCATAAGATTAATTTTCAAGTTTGAGTACAAGTATGTAACATATGAACTTATGCAAACGTGTAAGTGTGTGTGGTAATGGGAAGTGGATATGGAAATTATGGTGGAAGTGGAGATAGTAATGGTAATGATAGTGAAGCACGGATTGCTGAAGCTTTTGTGCAGCATTTTTAGAGGAAGATGTTGATATTAAAAATCAAATGCATTTACATACACGTATACAGAATAAGTTTTAAAAAATACTTTAATATACATACATACATACAAATATGCACAATAATGATTGCATATAGAATTCACGCATGTCCACGCTTTTGTGGTATTGCAGCTGTTTTTGAAGACGTTGGTAAAGGGCATCTGCTTTCCATGCCTTGTATTTCCTGCCTAAGCAACTACACTTGCATTGACATACAGAGGCAACCCAATAAACGTTTCATTTAAAGTATAATAAAATACAATAAAATAAAATAAAATAAAATAAAATAAAATAAAATAAAATAAAATAAAATAAAATAAAATAAAATAAAATAAAATAAAATAAAATAAAATAAAATAAAATAAAATAAAATAAAATAAAATAAAATTAAATAAAATAATATAAAATAAACTAAAATAAAATAAAATAAAATAAAATAAAATAAAATAAAATAAAATAAAATACAATAACATACAATAAAATAAAATACAATAAAATAAAATAAAATGAAATAAAATAAAATGAAATAAAATAAAATAAAATAAAATAAAATAAAATAAAATAAAATAAACTAAAATAAAATAAAATAAAATAAAATAAAATAAAATAAAATAAAATACAATAACATACATTAAAATAAAATACAATAAAATAAAATAAAATGAAATAAAATAAAATAAAATAAAATGAAGTAAAATAAAATAAAATAAAACAAAATAAAATAAAATAAAATAAAATCAAATAAAATAAAATAAAATAAAATAAAATAAAATAAAATAAAATAAAATAAAATAAAGTAAAATAAAATAAAATAGCACAAAATAATATAAAAAAATGAACAAATAAAAAATTAAACAAAATTAAATAAAATAGAAAAAAGAAAATAGACCAAAATAGAATAGAAAAAAAAAATAAATTTAATTAAATAAAGTAAAGTAAAATTAAATTAAATACAATAAAACAAAGAAGTATTTTCTTAAAAACACATATGAGTAATGCACGTATCTCTAGGGGTTGCTTCGTTTAAATTATTAATCAAATTACTCGTACTATCATTGAACTAAATTTTTGGTCTTTACTTTATTTGTTTGTTTTAGTAATTTAACAATGCCCAGATATTTACCTGAATGGATCTAGAAATATTGGCTTTTCCTATCCCTGTCATTATTTCTATCACTATCGCTATCCCTATCCCCATTCCTATCCCTATCCCTATAGATGTAACTATTTCACACACACACAATTCCACTTCACCATCGATCGATCCACTATAGAGTTTTTCTAACAAAAAAAATTATAAAAATTCGCACCATACAAAATGTATGGGAAAATAAAAAATTTTTTTCAGGAATTTTTCGGAAATTTTATTGGGTATTCTGCTATTCTGGACAGAGGAAAGTCTAAATTAGTGTGAATCATCCAAATCGGTGCAGGCGTTCTTGAGCTATGAGCGTTGGAACTAACGTCACTTTCTTTTACATACGAGTATATAGAATATAATTAAATTGTAACAAGTCAATTTTTGCTGAATTTGCTGATATTCAAGAAAAGTTGATAGAAGGTATCATTATTAAGCCAATAGAATACAAATCATCAGTTTTTAGAATTTTCGTCTGTGTGTCTGTATGTTTGTTCGCGTATCACTTAAAAACTGCTTAACATAATTGAATGCAACTTTCGCCGTTAAATTACTAAATTGCTAGCCTAAAATTTAAGAAATCCCTTATTTCGATAACTTATTGGTTTCGGAGTTAGCGAACAATATGTGGACCAAAATGTGTTAGTGCAATATGGAGTGAATAAGCTCCATTTTTATACTCGTTTCGTAGATAGATATAATGACTAAAAGTGGATCAATATGTTATATGTTCTGAGTCGAAGAATAAGCAATGAAATAAATAAATTTTAAGAAGTTAGAATTAAGAATTTACTCGCAGCATATTTCGTTTGCTTATAGGGTTGCCATAAGTCTCTATATGTACATATATATATGCAAATTAACATACTATCTGTTAAAGTGCATGTGTGTTTGCTTGTCTGCCTTGTTGGCTACGCCGCCGTAAATGCATTAATCAATTTCATGTTCTTTTCCAATGATGCTTTTACGATTTTACGATGAGTCTGCGCGCTTTCAAGTGGCTCTAAAAAAACACAAAAATAACCACAACAACAACAGTGCTATATAAGTGCATTAAGCAGTGTTGCAAGTGGCACGCCAAAGTGCTGTGTATGGGGTGATTGTGCCCCAAAGAGATTGAGTATGGCGAATGTGGCAGCAATGTGGCGAAATAATCAATTTCGAGCATAATAAACAACTTTTAATGAAGTTATAAAAAGAGTTTTTATGTATGTAGATATTTTTGATGTTGCCACCAATGCAAGAAAAAAAATTAAAAAACAAACATACAAACAATGTTCCAGCAATAAAAACTATAAACTGTATAATCTGCCGCATGAGCACCAAAACGTTTTATACTTTTCACGCTTCTATCCTTTTTGGAGATGCCTTTCATGTTTATAGCTGACATTATTATTATTTGTGGTTTTAGGTGCTTTGATTTAATATGCAAAAATAATTGGGATATTGATCGTCTATTGTTTAAAAGAGAAAATACTCCATATCTTTAGTGAAAGTGCAAAAACGCGTAATCCACATTTTGGTCAAATGGTTTGGGAACTGTTCTATCAAGAGCTATTCATTGAAATGTCACTCAAGCTGTTTCGCAAAAGTGGGACAGACAGTTTTTTCGGTTATTTATTATTTATGCTTCACAGCCGCAATGTACCCATACATTAAGTCTGAGTTTTCCAACTTACCTGCCACAAGGAACTTTTCAAATTCAAGTCTCTGGAGAGATAACTTAAAAATATAAAAAAAAAGAAATAGGATGTGAGCTCACAAACAATCCATCGTTCTGATAGCCTAATAGTTAACAGAACATACATAGCATCCCCCAAACTGCATCTATAAGAAAAGATGTGGCGCGGTCTTTCATTATTTCTCAATTGTATACCAATAAAAACTTTTAATAAGTAAAAAAAAAAACTAAAAAATTAATTTATAAAAGAAAATAGAAATCATAAAAATTACCCTTTTTCGTGTATAGTCGTAGATACTTAAAAAAAATTAAAAAAAAAAATGGGCCCGTTACTGCATGCTGGGCTTTTTTCAGTGTTCCAATATCTCAAGCCCCTTCCCACTCACATACCTACAACGTTACTTGAACAGCCAGTGGTCAGTTCACAGCAATGCCTTTTGTTTAATCTTACTGAAAATTTATTTGTTCTAAACAATTGGTTTGCTTCTTGTACTATCATAATTTTCCACCTTCATTTCATGGTTGCGTTACTTTGCGCCTAATGCGATTAATCAAATTAAGCTTCCGGTTTGCATAAGAAATTATTTAAGTAGTCAAATAAACACAATTTTAGTACAATAATGTATGTGTTGTTGTTTTGGCATATATAATTTCTTAAGGTAATTGTTTGTTTTAGTAGTGAGAATTATTTTTTTATAAAGCAGTGATATGCGAAGCTGAAAAAGTAGTTCCACAGTCAAAAAATTGGAGAAGTACACTGTTAGAAATTTGAGAATGAATTTAAAATTGTTTGGACTACATAATGACAGAACTAAATTTATTTAAAATTTTAAATATTCTGCTTTTCAGGAAAATTACCCAGCTAACCAAACAGAGGGAAATATACTCCATTCGGAGTTATAAAACTCATATTTATCAGAATATTTCCCTCATCAATCAGATAGTTTAGGAGCCAAGATAGAGCAGAAAATTGTTCTACGTGGGCACATTAAAAGAAGTCATAAAAAAGCATCTGATTCCGGTGAATTTGGAATGTTTTATGAGTCTTTTCAGATGATTTTACGAGTATTTTTTTGGTCATATTGGAGCCTTTTATTAATGCTTTTATGAAGCATTCTTGAGTATTTTTTAACCTTTGTAGGTAAATTTTTTGCCTCCATTTTTTTGGTATTTGAAAAATGAATATACTCGTACAGTAAAACCAATAACAAAATAGCTAAATAATATATTATCTTGTGCAACTTTTGGTTTTTTTGTCCCAACTTTTCCACCCGCTGCTATCTCATACAAGTTTCTTACATTTCTTGCTTACACTCGCAATATTTGATACCTCATTTTTTCTCATGTTATTCGTACTTTTTTTCCTTATAAATGCATTATTTTGTTATTTCCTCTCTGCTGCAACTAGTTTTATAACTTTTGCTGATTTCATATATTTCTTGTGCCACTTCTTAAATTTATTATTGGCTTAGGTTAACACTTACGTACTTTCATATCTATGCATGTATGTCTCTGCTCTATTTTGCTGATGTTTTCAGTAACGACACAGACTATAAGTCTAAACTTTCTTGCAACCCTAAGCTTTGCGCTGGTATTATTTGTTGATTTCTTTACTTTTTCGTAGAATTTTTATTTTATTTTTTCTACTTTCAACTTAATTTTTGTAAATTTTTTTTGTTCCCGTTTGCCATTCTACAATTGCACAAAATTCCAATTTGCAGTAAATTTTGTGATTTTCCTTAAGCACCAACTCTAGTAAAATACGCGTATGTACAGTGAAGCAGTGATAATATGAACTTAATTTAAGGGGACACAATTAAAATTTGTATTTTTATTTTATTTAATTAATTCCATATTTTGGAAGTTCTGCAGTTTCTAGTGTGGTTTCATCTGACTTTATTTTGTTCCAAGAATTTTTTTTAAGGATGGTTTTTTTTTGAAATTAGCTAAATTTTTTCAATACAACCAAACATACTGAAAAAATGTAATAGGTTTTGGCAGTAAGGAATTTTACCTTACTGCCAACTTACAACGCAGATTTTTAACAAGCGAAAAGTCGAAAAGTTTCTACTAGCAAATAAAAAATTAAAAGAACTGTTTTTTAATTCCTTTATGCTATCGATTCTTGGTAATATTCAAAGAATTGTGACTCTAGTAATAGTAGCTTACTTCACTTCTTCTAAAAACAACTTGTACATAAAGTATTTCTGTGATAGAAAATAATTATTTAAGGGAACTAACTTTAATTCAAACTAAATTTTTGATTATAACTACGCCTACATAATAAAAAATCTGATAAACTGTTAAGTTATGTTGCTAAAAATTTACACTTAAATTTATAAAACAATAACATAACAGAAAGTTCGTATGAAAAGGAATTTTAAACCATCAACGCCCTTATCAAATCTGCAAGTAGTAACTATTTTTTATTGCCAATAATTATTTAATTCTTGGTTAAATAGCAAGTTAAACTGAGTAGGTTTTCCTATTTAAAAAAGGTGTCTTCATATATTGACATTGGGCGGTAATAGGTAAAAAAGCAGTTTTATTTCTTTTAAATTGGGGGCCTATCAGTTATCCAGTGACGATTTTAATCTACTGTAAAATTTTACTAAAAGCAGTGAGCAACTTTTACCGCTGTCCCAACTATGTGCTATTTTATTGAAATTGTTTACATTATCGCTAGTTTACTGTACATGTGCTGTTAAGTTCTGCAAGTCAGTAGCAACTCTGTTCAAAATGTCTGCGGCCACATATAATTACACACACATATGCGATGACCTCCTTGATATATGTACATATGTGTAAGAGTACTCTCCCAGCTAACCAAACGCAGGGTATAAAGACTCCAATCGGTGAACTCCACATTTCTCAGAGCATTTCCCGGAAAATCGTTTTTTGATTCTCAAAGAATTTTCCGATTTTTCGCATAAGCTTGAAAAACTTATTCAAATTATTGCTATGAAATAACTTGTTTATTAACAAGAAGATTTTAGGGGAAGAAATTTTCGTGATATGTTGGAGGAAGCAACTGGGCCATTTTGAGCGTCCAACACTGATTTAGGCAACTAAAATCCTGCAATTTTGTAGGCAATGGAGTACGCAAAGAATTCTGTTTAGAAAATTTGATTAATTTCGTTTATGTTTTCATTGTAATATATAACAATTGTCAGCCTGTTAATCACTACAGCTGCAATGTGGCGTTAATAACATGTGGCAGACGGTCTATTACATTTAGGCGTAAACACCTTAAATCAGCGACGGTACAAAGTATTTTAAAGAAATAATATTTACATGCATATTTATAAATTTTAATGCATGTCCATAGCTATTCGCATATATCCATTTACATACATACATATATATCACTCATACTTGCCTATATGTAAACTTGAGCATATTGGCAATACAAAAAATTTGAAGCAAAACAGATTTCCTGCTCAAGAAAAAATTACTTTGTGCACGCAATCTTCTTTTATTTATGTTTATGCACCTCTTTGCATGTATTTTAAAAAGATAATGCTTATACATATGTAATGTAAATTATTTATTTATTTACAATACGTTCAATTGCGCTGGTATTATTCTTACATTTACAATTGTTTGAATATTTAATGTTTTTGGTTTCTCTTTTTTTTTTAACTTTTCTTCATGCCAGCAAGCAACATGATTGACAACTGATTGGCATGATTTTCAATAAACAGTCTAATTCAGCGCAATGCCATTAGCGAATGTAGGAATGCAGTTAAGAAAGGAAATGCATATTTCTTAGACTGGACCAGAAAAATTTCTTATTTTATTTAATTATCAGCACAATCTTTACATAAAATAGAATTGTAACAGCTTTCTGTCTGTTCATTGTAGATTTTCACGAAAATTTAGCCAAAAGAATTCAGAAGCAACAGTGTTAAGAAATTTTGTCTATCTGTCTAAATGTTTGAACGCGTAACACTCAAAAACTACGGTACAGAATTGAATACAACTTTCACCGTTGCTTTACCAGACGTCTGCATTAAAATGCTAGAGATCTTTTATCTCGATAAGTCAAGTTGTTTGGGAGCTATCGCCTAAAATATGGACAAAGCTGCATATAGTTTTTTGGGAAATTAAACTCCGCACTTAAAAGTTAGAAATTAAAACTTTCGTCAGGTCGGCCGTTCCAGAGTTATAAAGCTTTAAACACTGCTATGGGTTTTCTGTTCTCATGTTTTTAATAACGACATTGTTTTCGCGCAGTCTAGTGTCTATAATATAAGTACGATCTTAAAATAAGAAAATAGATGATGAAACTAAAAGGTTTATAATAAACTAATGCAGGCATATTTTAAAAATAAAAGTAAATAGAAACGAGCGCCCACACACAAGTAATTTGTCAAAATAAATATTTTGGTAAATATATATACACACATATATAGAATAGTTTATTTGAAAAAAGACAGCTAATAGGAGATATTCTACTTTCTGGCAATAACTCCTAACATTAAGCTGCCCTTTAAATTGAAAATCTCCTCCAATATTAGATACCTTTGAATGCGTAATTTTTCTTTTACTTAATATATATTGTGCCAAGAGTTCAAGTGCCTTAGTAGTTTGGAAAAGCACTTGATTCATTTTTCCTTGCTCAATTGTTTCACTTTTTAGTTTGTCTCTTTGTGATTAGCAAATGCATTTTTAATTTGTTTGCGTGTTGTTTCAAGCGTTTCCTATTTTCGTTTAGAATGACAGCTACTTTGCTATGATTATTAGTAAATTTTTTTTTTTTTAATTGAATGCATATTGCCCTGCTCTATTTTATATGTACCTACAATTGCATTTGAATAAATGTTTTGTATGAAATTTTGCTGTTGTTAATGAGTGATGTGTGACATGCACTTATTGGCGCAGGATTGATTGATATTTTGAAGTGGCGCTATATATATCATAAATTAACTGTATATTTTGAAAATTTTCAAATTACTGTTCACTAATACTAAACGAAAATGATTAACGTTAACCAAATAAAACTTAAAAGAAATTAACTTATCATCAAACTTTGCTCTTTGATAGTACCCAGAACGGAAATTTAACTCGACGACTTTGCTATAGAAAACACTTAAGCCAGTCACTGTTCCATAGTGCCGTGTACTGTTCTGTGGAACAAAATTTTGTCATCCTATGAAAAATTTACCATCCTATGCAAAATTTTGTTATGCTTCCTAAAAAGCTCAACTCGTATGAAGTCTCTCTTAAGCAAGCGACGCTTAAATTGAGTAAACGCTCTTTAATCTAATCTACTCTTTATAAATATAGTAAATTGCTAGTTTTAATTCAAAATGTCCATATTGACTCAAATACGTTTATCTTAGCAATGCATTGTGTCATTAGAACTCAGCTAACAATGCATTAATATCATATTTCCCAAGATGGAGCTCAAAATAAAATCTTCTATATACATGCTTCTATACATACATACATATGTTTATATATTTAAATATATCTGTTTGTGTTCATAAAGTACTACAATTCACCTGGCTTCTTATCACTTCTTTATCTAAGACTTATTTGACATACCAAACAAGTCAACTCAACCGGAAATTTACCAAACAACCTCAGCTTAACTAAGTTCCGTACTAATTGTGGCAGGATTTGTGTTGATAATCAAGCAACATTTATAAAGCTGCATCATGGTAAGTGAGTAGGTATCCCTAAACGATCATAAATAACATAATTTCTACTGATTTTCACAAAATGCAAGCATGTTTAAGTTAGCATCACAAAAAGCACAAAATAACGCACAACTTATATATAAGCTTATTGCATTTAATGGAAGGTCTTATGACTTTAGACTTTGGTCTTGTAATTAGTTCATTTGTATGCATCACTACGTATATCTTTAAATTGTTTTTCTTGTGCAGCGGTCATCTAATGTAGTACTCCATGAATTCTCCCTCTCTCTGAAATATACCCAGCGGTGAAAATCCTCATTACAAAATGCAATACTCCTTCAAGATTTTGGAGACACCTTACCTTCCAGAATCAGTTACAACCAACATTACTTTCCCATAAGCATGGCCGCTTTGAGCACATAGGTGATTACATACCTCTTTACTTGTCATGGAATAAGTGAACAGTCCCCGAACAACGTTCGCATGCTTATTACAATTAGGTACACCTTTCTGAAATTGTTATCGACATTGTAGGCAGACCTTCCACTTAACGATACACGATTTTGAAAGGGTAATGAATCTTGTAATACAGTCATTTTATGACTTTATGCACTTTTAATAAAAGAAAGGACTCATTTTGACACAGCATACTTTTATTAAATTTTAATCGGCAGTGTGAGTAGTGTAAGTATTCACATTTTCAAAATATCTATGCTTAATTTACTTATTTAAACAAATTAATTAATTAATTCATTTCATGAATCAAAATTTTCCATAGCGTACATCTATAACGTAACAAAACGAACGAACAAATCAAACAAAGTGCAAACTTTCACGAAGTTTTAAGACGAACAATCCATAAAAATGTCTATTTTACAACTTGCTATACAATGTAAACGATGGTAAGCAGTTACTATTAAGGGTTTTGTGATGCATTATGTAGAAGGTAGCCCTATAAATAAATTTGATAGATCATTTAAAGGAGATTTTATAGAATACTTAGTAGCCTCTCTTTTTAGACGTAAGCACCTAGCAACGAATGAATAAGAAACAGGTAAAAAATTTTATTAAAAATTTGTAATTTACCTTGAAATGTATGTGAGTTTGAAGCTACGCAACAAAAATTAGAGTCGCTTGTGATTGTTTTACACAGTTTCTGCTTGATTAATTTCTAATAAAAATATGTAAGCAACTAAAACTATAGTCGCTTATTTTTTTGAACTTAGTTTCTGCTGGCTTAATGTCTGGTCCTTTTCTCTTTAAAAAATATAAACACCTAAAATTATAGTCGCTTATATTACTAAACCTAGTATTTGCTAGCTTAACTTTTTCGTGCTTTTTCCCTTAAAAATATATAGGGAACCCAAATTAAAGACGCTTGCTATTTTTTTACGTAATCTCTGCTAGCTTAATTTCATTTCCTTTTTTACATTGAAAAAATGCAAGCATCTAAAATTATAGCCGCTTGTGATTTTGAAACCTAGTTTCGGCTAGCTTAATTTCTTGTTGCTTTTCGCTTAAAAAAATATTTCCAAGCAAGCTAGCATAGAAGTGATGAATAAAAAATCCTATTATTAGATACTTCTTCTCTGGATAATAAAATAGTATTTATAAGGCTTGCGCATGCCATCTATGTAAGGCTATATTTTCAGACACTGAAAGGACCATAATGTCCATGGCACTGCAAAACCGCGCAACGCACGCAAAACCGCGTATGTGACATTTGTGTCAAAAACTTTCATAGGCCTCAGGCATTAAGAGGTATTAATTTATTCTCAAGAAAACTAAATGTTGTTGTGGGAAATAATTAAAAGAATTGATCTTGATGGCAACTTTTCCTGTAAAGTCACTATTCATTTTAAAATTAAGCATTTTATAGTTGAAAAACAGCCAAACTGAGATATCACTTACACGGTTTTGCATTTGTGCGGTAGGCGGTTTTGCAGTGTCACCGATGATATGTACAAGAAATTTTTGAAAAGATACTAGATAATTTGAGTTAACCTTATAATAAGTTTTCCGAGCCATCTCAACAACTAAAACAGCAAAAGTTTCCATGTTTCCATGTTTCCATAATCGCTTACATCATTTGTGCTTGCTCGTTAAACAATCTTAAGAAAATGTCAAGTTGTTTGTGAAAGTATACGATTGAGTTAGTTTACATGCCAAACATAGAAATGATAAACATTGAAGAGGTGAAACAATGTCACGTATTATACGTTAACATTAAACATAACATTACATAGTACTACAATACATACAAACGTATGAGTACTTAGATGAAACTAACATCTGATGGAAAGTAAGTGGTTAGCTACTGGTAATAATTATATACAAAATCACGTCTGTAGAGCTAGTGCGTTGATAGTTTAGCTTAACTTCTAAAGTAAATAAAACGCTTAGATCAAAATCTTTACGCACCGACAACTTTTTGGTGCTGTGCTCTAGTCAACAATTAACGGTTAGTTAGATAAACTTGACTGAAAATTAACCAAACACTCATTTAATACCAAAATTATGCATGGACATTATTATGCGTTGCATTTAAGTATAACAACAAATATTAGTTTTGGTCAAACAAACGAAATGAAGCAAACACAAACACATTTGTAAACAAAAATATTTAATTTGAAAGGGGACTAATTTTCTATGTATCTATTTTTGGAAATTTTCAGATTTAAATTAAAGCACAACTTAATGAATACAATTTTGATATAAAGAGTGATATGCGTACATGGAAAGCTTAAAGTGGGACATTTTGTGTAGTAAAAGTTTCATTGGGTGAACTTATGGCTAAAAATTAAATATATTCAATGTATTTCATAACTACAGCACCCTCAGAATTGACATGTTTTAATCAATTATATAATACACTGGCCAACAAAAAAGAATTTTTGATACGTTGCCGCCTTGTTGGTAACTATAATCGCTGTATTTCTGATAGTAAGATTTCTGCTTAAAGCTATGGTATATAAGAAGGGGGTCAAAACTCCCCTTTTTCATAGGTTAAGGCATATATTGCCCCATAACTTTTTTTCTGTGTATTCTATTAACAGGATTTTAGTGAGATTTTATTTATTTTTCGCCGCTTTTATCACCATATAAACTGATTTCGTATCTTCAAAAACATCAGCGCAAATGTAAAAATAATTTCGAGAATTAAGTTTATTGAAAAAAATTTTAATTTTTAACAACGACTTTCTTAAATAATTTGTTAACTAGTGTGTATGTAACATTATTTCTAAACAAGCTTCTGTTATTTCTGTTTTCCACAACACCTTTTTTTTATATTGGCATAAGCATTCCTAGCAAATTCTACTTGAATCGATTTCTGTGAACTTGGAAAAAGGAACTGGCAGTATTTTGATTCTGAAATTATACATCAAGAAAGTTTTTTTGATGCATTCCCTGCATCATTACGAAAAAAAAAATTAAATGGTTCTTAGAGATTTTTCATGCTGAACACGAATCTGTGGTGTATCAAGTCTCGTTTCTGAGTAAAAAAGGGGGTCAGAAGCCCCACAAATTGTATAATTTGTTAGATTTGCAATTCGAGTTACATAAAAACAAATTAGTTATCAATCTATTATAATGTCTAATTACAATAATAAAAATTTAAAAGTAGTAAAACTATATAACCATTTATGTTTTTTTGTATTTTTTCAGGCGACGCCAGTAATGCCAGTATAGGCAGCGGCGAGGGCACAGGCGAAGAAGATGAAGATGCGAATGGTAAAAAGAACCAAAAGAAACGTGGCATTTTCCCAAAGGTAGCAACAAATATCTTAAGAGCGTGGCTGTTTCAGCATTTAACGGTGAGTGCACAAATAGATATTGTCATAAATCTGTTAATGTAGCTTAACTCGATATGTATCGAATTATTAAAGTAGCTGAAGTGTAGTGAAGAAAGACTAGAAAATTTGTCTGGTTTATTTTGAAGAAGCTCAGCGTTATCCTCAACCTTTTTTAATTCTAACAAAACTAATAAATGTTTATGACTGTTATTAATTGAATTTTGAAAAATAGAGTAAATCATCACATTCCATTACAACTGCTTAAGCTATTTTAACACATTAAAGGAGATATATAATACTCGTACAAATAATCTGATATTGGTAATAGTATTCTACAATTTGGAGTATGGTACTTTTAATTTTGAAGTTTGAACATAAACTTTTTCGCTAAAGTCTTTTATAATTGAAATACATCCAGTTTTTTTATACGCCATTTCGTTGCTAGCTCAAATTTTTTCTGTTCTCTTAAAAAAAAATTTTGTATTGAAAGCAACAAAAAATAACCCTTCAAAAACAATTATAAGCGCTCACAATTCTAGTTGCTCCTTGCAAGCCGCAAGTTCACATTTGCTTCTCAAAGGAAATTTTTAATTTTTGAAAAAAAAAATTTGTTTTGCTATTTTATTCACAAGTCGCTAAGTGCTTACGAAAAAAATTGGCAATTGCAGGGATTGAAATTTAAAATAACTCGTCATGGTCATTAGATCTGTTTTGTATAGCACACATGTATATGTGTGTGCTTTTATTGTTTAAAAATAATACTTTTATTTTGCCTTATAGTTTAATTTTTTAATTCTTTTTACTTAAATTCTTACTCCATTTACATGTAGCTGTGTTCATATATAACTCTACAATTTCATAGTTTTTGTTTACACAAAATTTTTAAGATTTATTGTTATGCGTTTATAAATCAAAAAGATTTGTATGATTTTATGCAATTCTTGGCTTTAGTTCGGGAAAGATGAATAATGAGAGCGGATGTTTGAATTGTGATGCCAAGCAGTGGAGGCAAAATAAAAGGCATAAAAAGCAGTTTTTTTTTTTTGGCTGAACTATTTGCAAAATTCTTAAAAAATAACTAATGTAATGTAAAGCGGAAATAAATTGCAAAATTTTTGGAAGTATCTAATATCCAACCTAGCAGCACTTAATTAACTTAATTTAATATACATATATTCTCATTGAGCTCACAAACATGACAACCTATCATTTGCAAACCAATAAATTTAGTGCGGAATTTCAAAAATAAGCTACCATTTTTTTTAATATATTTTATGTACACCACCTTAAAAAGAACCTCCCTACATCAAAAAAAAGTTATTCTACTAACATATAACAAGATGCGAAAATATAAACTATCATATTGGCGGATTTTCATTCGACATTTCGTTGCTATTTAAATTATTAAATTAACGCAAGCAAAAAAAATTATAAGCGTTCATAATTTTAGTCGCTATCTTGCAAGCGACAAGTTCACATTTGATTTTCAAAGAAAGCCGCCAACTTAAAAAAAAAATCATTTTGTTATTTTATTCACAAGTCGCTTAGTGCTTCCTAAAAAAAACTGCATGCTATTTTGAAAAAGTATTCAAGCTATCGTTCGCAAGTTCGTTCGTACCTTAGAGTTACTTTATTCATAAAAAAATATTTCAAAACCGCGTAACTGCTGTCGCTTTCGCTATGTTACAAAAGTGCGTTACGCGCTTTTACAACTTCATTGACGACTTGTAGGTATATCTGCCGCATTAAGATACATATAGTAAACACAACATTATCTATTATCTAGTAAGTGTATATATCAACAAATTAGATTAGGATCTATATGCGGTTTGTGCTACCGATTTTTCCTGCTTCTTTCAGTACGTCAGTTGTTGGCTTCTGTAATACTGCGTATCTGGCTGTTGTTGTTTAAACTGTTTGTTATTAAAAGCTACTGCCATCATTATTAAACATGCTGATATAAACTTTATTATGGTTGTTACTGGCATTAACGGGGTTTAATACCTGTATATTTTTATTTTATTTTGTATTTATTTTTTCCATGCAAGCATGTTTCTATCTCGAACTACGTAGCGTGTATGTATATATGCATTATGTAGTATGAGTAGCCATTGTGATACAACTCTATATGTAACACAATTAAAACTACATATATATAACCTTTTTATCACTTTTCCGTGCTGATACTCTCCCACTGATATGTACGTAGAATTAGTATGTAAGAAAGCGTACAAATGTACAGACAAGGTCGTAGATAGGAGGACGAGGAATGTGACTGTTGCTCTCTCCTGTACCCGACCGATGATTGTAACTCGTTTTACAGCTGACATTTAGTACAAAAACATTATTCCGGTACATCCCAGCCAACCAAACGAAAGATAAAAGACTCAATTTGGACATTTCCCTCAGAATGAGCTCATTTCGTTGCTCAAATGTGCGTAAAATCGTTCTACGCTGGCACACTAAAAGTAGACTTATAAAAGTATCCACAATGACTCTGAACAAGATGAATTTTAATTGATTTATGGCTCTTTGTAAATGAATTTTGGAGTAATTTTGGACTTATATTGAAACCTTTTATTGACTCTTTTATGAAGCTTCTTATAAGTTTTTAAGGTGCATATTTGTGTGCGACTAATCAGGAAAACGTCTTCTATTTAATAGCTTATACAATTTTGTTTATGTAATTTTGAAAATGTAATATTATAAGTTCTTAATTAAAAAAATTTCTTGTAAAAGTATTTGTATAAGTTACTCATATAAGAGCATACATTTTTCATTTGGATCTTAACAAAATACTTCATGCAATAAAAAATATATTTTTTGGTTTTATTTAAAATGCTTTTCCAACTTTCGACTATTGATAAACATCCAGAAAAATACTCTTTACTTTCTGTTAGATTATATAAAAAAAAGTCAGATCTCTCTCTCTCTCTCTCTCTCTCTCTCTCTGAAAAATTTTGACAATTGAAAGTTGCAGTTCATTCTCTTTACGCGTACAACAAAATGGATCCCAAAATGGCCTAAATCATTCATATATATGAAACTTTCAGTCTATCCGCTCTACAATATTAATTTCTTCTCCCAAGGCTCCGTGAATCTTTATAAATAAGTGTGGTTTTTTTTTTAATAAATAACACACCAAAAAATCTCAAATTATGGACTTCTTTCAGCAAAAACTATAAATTTCTTACGGCTTAGCTTTAAAACTTGAAAAAGCTTTTTCAAGTGATTCTTATTACAATTTTGTGTGCCCCGTAGCTAAGTGGTTAGAGCAGACCATTCTGAATTGTTAAGACATTTCTGGTTTAAAATTGAAACTCTTTTCTTTATGTACATTTTCTCGAAAACTGGCATAATTTGAATTCTAAACCAAATTTGGTTTGGACATACACCTATGTAGCCCAAAAAGTTTTAAATCTATTCTAAAATTTTTAGCCGTGTACTTAAACAAATAGAAATTTTAACTTGAATTTACTAACATCAAATTTTAAATAAGTAAATAATTTTTTGATACGCATAAGATCACAAATTTTGTATGAACAAATTTATAAGTACGCTCTAAGTAAAAAAAATTACAATTATTAAGCAAGCTTTTAAGCTAATAAAATTGTTTGAAACATTTTTTTTCGATAAAAAGTGCTTTCCAGAACTCCTCAAAAAGCAGAATTGTAAAATCATTCGACTACGCCTATGCAAACAAACAATCACTTTTTTTTAACTCTTCCTCTTATGCGTCTCATAATAAATACGATTAAAAATATTTATTTAGTTTTTTTGTTGCTTTTAGCTGTGCACTTTTAACAAATACACGCACAACAACACTCACACACAACAAGAACAATTAAATATATTCATTCAACGTAACCATTAACGGCGCCCCATTGGAGCTCTCTCACTCCCATCACTGTTCGGTAGGTGGAGTGATATTTCATTTTGTATGCGTTTTGTTGTTGAGAGCTGCGCACACACACCCATTGCGCATGTTTGTTGTTATGTTGTTGTTATGTTGTTGGTATGATTGCACAGTAGCCGCTTTAGCTGCCATTGGTTGAAATGTGTTGAGTCGGCTAGATGTGTTGTTGGATTATGCTTTAGCTACTGTGGCCGCTGTGTAGTTTGCCGTTTCACTCCCTTCTCAAGCTATTTGTTGTTGTTGCTGCTGTTTTCTGTAGTTATTATTGTTGTAAATTTTTGTTGCTACTAGTGTTATAAGTACTAGTAGATATTTGTGTTAACTTGTATTCTTGTTGTTGTTTTGGTTTTAAGACAACGTTTGACAGCTTGCCAGCGTATAAAAATGTTCAAGTTGGCGAGCTCAAAACTAAGTATGGCCGTATGACCTTAAAAGCTGCGGCTGTTTTGCTGATCGTACAGGAATAGAGGGTGCGTACTAGTGTTTCTTTCAGTTCTCGTGATCTTAACTTCGGCCTGGATAATGTGATTTTATGTATTCTGATTAAACCCTGGCATTTGGGATTGTTGTCCGAAGACAGCAATCATCTTTCTAACTGCTAAACATAGCGGACTCTTTTGTTGCCAACATGATATCGTCGCTCACCTTTTGCACTTGTCACTTTCCTAGGACTTCCGTTAGAAGAATTTATGGAATTTCCCGAAATAAGAAGAATCCAAATAACTGAGGGCGACAGCAACGTTGAACTACCAACACCTTCATCGAGATTGGGAGGGACAAGGCAGCTCCCAAACATTAAATATTTTAATTATATTCTGAAAACACTGGCGTAAGTTCTTGCTTTCCTGGAAGGTATGTAGAAGCCTAGAAAGTGAGACTTGGAGTGAGCTAGATCACTCTTGATAGTTTTAAATTTGAAATTGTGAAGGAATTCTGCAACCCTCTCACCATTCCTGCTCTGATGTCTGTCACGAAACCAATGGAAAAAGAAGATGGGGTGGGCTTTGAACTTTTCGAGAGAATCGAAATTTAAGGAAGACCTATACTCAGTTTTCGGTACTTGTTGTTTGTAACGACAAAACACCTCCCGAAAGTTTTGGGAAGTGTTTTCGAAAGAGAGAGTCCTTTGTCGGATATAAACCCGGTACATCCCGGTACTCCCTTCCGGTACATGGCCGACTGTTGCGGAAGCGATTTGTTATGAACAGGGCAAGCTTCTAGGTCATGTCACATTCGTAAGGAAAGAGAAGATAGGTAATGATATTTGAGAGGCATCATATCGGTAGATCAATCATCGAGTTGCACGTCATTACTTTTTTACATTTTAGTCGCCTCTATGTCTGTCTCGGGAATATTCTCAACCACTAACCCGCAGGGTACTCGCCGTCGTCAACGCGTTGGGGTCCATAAATCTATCGAATACAGCCAGAGCCGCCTCATCAGATGTTGTCAGTGTCCAAGCTTGTGCATCATAAAACAGGACAGGTACGATAAGTGGTATATAGGGTGTTGTTTTTGTTCGTCGGGACAGGATTTTACTTCTCAATTGACTACTCGGTAAACGAAGTCCTTTACAATTTCGATTTGCACATTCGCTCGCTTTTAGCTTGAAGACAGCATGCACTTCGTTTTGACCTCGTTCCACCACCAAACCTTAAACTGAGATGCAAAACCAGGTAAAAGTTGTCATGGCCTCGCTTGGTGTTTCCAATTGGCGATAGATGTCGCTGAAAGGTGATTATTGGGGCGCATTCTAACGCAACAGACAACTGGACGACTATAACTTGGCATTTCAATAAAAATCTTTCCCAGTTTAAAATCACTTACATAAATATAAGAAGTAAGGAGAGCGATGTTTACGGCTGTGACGAAGGATTTATACCTTTCATTAACATGAATTATGGTTTTCAGGGTCTAACCGTTAGTGAGAACAAGCACAAACTGTGTTTAGTTTTACTTTCTCATCTGGTAAATTTAAATATATATAGCATAAAACCCGCAGATCGGAACAATCGGTTTTAAGGGGATATACGTCGAGTTGGCTCGATCTTGTTGGGTCGAACAAATCTCCACATATAATAAAATTGTAACAGGTCTATGCTTGTAAATTGAAAATTGATAAAAGGGGTCATAGAGCCCAAGCAACACTTTTACTAATTTTTGTCTGGTTGTCTGAATGTTTGTTGGCGTATCAATTAAAAACTCCTTAATAAAATTGAATTCAACTTTCCCCGATACAATACTAGACATCTAATTTAAAACTAAAGAAATCCATTATTTCTATAGCTCGACTAGTTTTCGAGTTAGGGACCAATATGTGAACCAGGGTGACTCAAAATGTGTTAGTTCAATATGGGTATCAAACGAAAGGTGCTAGGGAGTGTTGCAAAAAACAATATGACTAAGTGCCACATTTCAACTGGCTCAGTTCATCATAAGTTTTGTGACACATGTTCCTAGTGATTAATATATTAGAAAATAGCGACAGCATACCAAATTTTAACCAGATATCTCTAAAACTTTTTGAAAGTGTTTATACTATTTCATGTTCATGCAAGGTATACAAAGGGATAATACAGGGTGTTTTTTTACAGGTTTGTTTTTCGAATAGAGATAAAACTGGCATTTTGTGGTCAAATCTGGCAACTCTAATGTCATTTATGTTCAGTTTGGTTTGCCATTTCATCATGAACAGGTTGACAAAAGAACAACGCTTGCAAATCGTGCAAATTTATTTCGAAAATAATGGTTCAGTTCGCGAAGTTTACCGTGAGCTCCGTCCATTTTATGGTCGACATAATCGTCCATCAGAGCAATTAATTCGGTTAACCATGGATCGTTTTCGCACTACGTTTACTCTATGTGATAATACGCATCCGCAGAGACGTCGAACAGTGCGCACCGAAGAAACAATTGCCGCTGTAGAGCAAAGTGTTGAAGAGGACCCGAATGAATCGATTCGCCACCGTGCACAGCAATTGGAGCTTTGTCCATCAACTTTATGGAAGATTTTGCGCAAAGATCTTGGCTTGCGACCTTACAAGATCCAGCCTGTGCAAGAATTAAAGCCGCGAGACCATGCAATGCGTCGTGATTTTGGTGTATGGGCCGAAAATGAGATTGATTTCGATGCTGATTTTCATCGCAAAATTTTGTTCAGTGATGAGGCTCATTTTTGGTTGAATGGCTACGTCAACAAGCAAAATTGCCGCATTTGGAGTGAAGAGAATCCACATGAGACCCTTGAAACGCCATTACATCCACAAAAACTGACTGTTTGGTGTGCTCTATGGGCTGGTGGAGTCATTGAGCCATACTTCTTCCGCAATAATGCTGGAGAGGCAGCTACCGTTAATGGAGACCGGTATAGAGCCATGATAACCGACTATTTTGTTCCCGAATTGGATGGCATGAATGTGGATGAGTTGTGGTTCCAACAAGACGGCGCTACATGCCACACAGCGCACGTCGCAATCGATTTATTGAAGGAAACATTCGATGAGCGCATAATTTCGCGGAATGGACCTGTCAATTGGCCACCAAGGTCGTGTGATTTGACACCATTGGATTATTTTCTTTGGGGATATGTGAAGTCGCTCGTCTACACTAACAAACCAGAACCGTTAGGGGAATTGGAAGCCAACATTCGTGGCGTTATTGCCGACATACGGCCCCATATGCTCGAAAAAGTGGTTGAAAATTGGACCTGTAGAATTGGCTTTATTCGAGCCAGCCGCGGTGGCCACGTGCCCGAAATCATATTTAAACATTAATGGCATAAAATTATCCTTCCAATAAAGCCAAAATGATGGACCTTAAAACGATTTTCTTGTGTTTTATTTCAATTCGAAGTTCTATACCCCTAAAAAAAACACCCTTTATATCCGAAATGCCAACTTCTTAGCATGGAGTGAATTTATATTCCGATTTGTTATAGCAATAAATCAAAAGAGCTTGCAATCTAGTTTAAACCCCACCCACAACAAACAAAAAAATGTTCTTTTGCACATCCACTTGAAGCGGCAACAAAAATTTGATAGCATCCCTCATTAAGGATTTTATTTCAAATCAAATGCACACTCACTCAATCTAACAAATCTAACCAAATCCTCCACAAGCAATATCTTTAAACGTCAAATTATTAGAACAAAAATAAATGCATTGAACTTTGGAATGATAGTCGTTGAATGAAAATGTGGGTAAAAATAAGTTGAAACAACGGCAAGCGGACTTATCAAACCACGACTGCAAGTAGATATCGATTTAAAAGAATATATACATACATACATGGATGTATATTTTACTATTTAATATATGCGTAACTAAAATTTAAATGTTTTAAGCATGCGTTAATACATATTTAGGCAGTCAAGCGTGTGGCAATTTTATGTTGCAAGTGCTTTTAGCCAACAAGAAAATCAATTTCCTTAATGCTTTTGTGTATTGGCGTTGATAGCATTAAGAGCAATAGCTCAAAATTGGTAGCATGAATTGATGAGCGTTTATGTGTGTGTTGCTTTCAAGTTTTTGCAAAAGTAAACATGAGGGATTCGTTGATTTAAACAGTAATTCATCAATGTCGCACAAGTTCTCCGGCACGACGCGTCGTCTGAAAAATACTCAGCAGCTTAAATGCTAAAGTGCATTACTTTAGACAATAAGCGTGAGGGGGGTGTGGCTGTGGGATGGCCCGGTTGTTATGATAGTAGGAGTGTTGGGAAAGCATTCGGAAGGTACGACACACATACAATCACGGCTGCCAACTTTTTACTTTAGAAAAATTGCACTAAAAGGTTAAGAAATGATGAATTTTCTAAAAAAAATTAACTTTTCAATTAAAAAAAATATTTATACAGACTAAAAAGTGTGAGTTTTTGTTGTAAAAGTAATCGATATATTCAGCCAACAATCAGAGGTATAATAAAAACAGTCACAAAGAAATCCGAGTTTCCGTTTTTGCTATATGAGCCTTGATTCTTATATCAAAACATCATCATATATAGGGATCAGATTCACCGTCACTTTTTGGTGCAAATAACCCCATGATTTCTATCCTCTTATTCTAGGATTTTCGGGACTAGCAATATCTCAACATGTAATAAAATTGTACCAGGTGTCTTTCCGTTTCAGATATTCAAGAAAAATTGATAGGAGTTATCAATATTAAGCCAATAGAATCCAAAGCAATAGTTTTTAGTATCGTTGTCTGTGTTTATCAACCTTGCATTACTAGACGTTTAAATTTAAATTAAAGATATCCCTTATTTCGATAACTCGACTAGTTTCAGAGTTATTGACCAATATGTGACCAAAAATGAGTTAGTGCAATATTTGTTTTTTAAGTGTTGTTTCTCAGAATGTTCTCAGAATGAGTTTCAAAAATACGCTTCTCAATGAAAACTCAACTTAGTTTGGTGCGTTGTTAAAAAATGAAACTGAGATAGGGCAATCTCCAAAAATATTTTGATATAATGTGAAAGGTTTTCGACACACAGAAAGCTCAGTTTTCCTTAACAAATTATGAAAAATTTGCTTCCAAAATGCAAATGTTTTAATAAACAAAAAAAGTGTAGGAAGTTGCTTTTGTTTTCTTATGATTAAATTACCTGTTATTTTAAATAAAAATGCGACTGAAAAACGACAACAAAAATTCATTAATCTCCTACTTATTTCAAAGTTAACTAGTCTCGTTTCTTAAATAATTTCTTCACTTTTTTAAAGCTTAAGTGTTTAAGAAGAAGGAATATATATGTTTCGAGACTAATCCAGTTATTTTACAATTCTAAGCCCAGGTTTCGAAACTTTCGGGTTTTCAGAAACGAAAAACTTGACATTCCCAGTCACTTATGGCACTCACTGGGCACATAAAGTGTTCATTTTCCAAACTTATTGGACTTTAAAATGATGCCTTTAGAAAACTTTTTGGAGGCATCAATGATTCCTGCATGCCTAAGATACTGCGTGTTTTGGATTTCACTTGGTATTCAACTGTCGGCTACATTATTGTGCATCCGTAGAGCATTTCAAGAAAAATTTTTAAGCGCAAACAAATTTAGAATTTCACATTTTCTTGCATTTTTTCAATTTTTAATATCTTCATTTCCTCTGAAATTTTTGCTGGTTTTTCCTGTTACAAACATTTATTGAACTTTAGCAACTCACTCAACCCCGCTGCTGATGTGCCAAGAAACTTGATTCACTACAATTCACTGTCCTTTTTCTCTCTACCACTCATTTCTTTTATTTCTGCGCCGCTCCCGGCCAACTTCATTTTCCTGTTTTTCTCGTTTGTTGCCAAAAACGTAATATCTTTTTCAAAACAATATTACAAAATACCAGTAAGATCGCTATCAATAGCTCGTATGGCAATGTAGAAAAAATAGAATTACACATACACACACCCACATACACCTTTTCCGGCCATTGGTAAACTTAAAAATTAACTTAAGCCACATTTTGGTCAGTTTCCTTAAACTACTACTATTTCCTTCACTATATCCGCTGCATCATGCGCCGCCGCCTTACCACAGAGCTTAGTAGGTAATGATGTCCTTTTTTGTTGACCATTTGCGGTTAGCATCATATCGCCAACAGGAAATCTTTGTGAAAAATAAATGCATTTGCAATCACTACCGAGACGAGATTTTCGTTTTTAGAAATGTTCAAAGAAATGGAAAAAAAGTGCGCAGAGTAAAATTAAATAGTTGTGTTTGTTGTTGTTGTTGTGTAGCGCATCCCAATAAGTAGATATTCGCATGTATTAGATAGTTGTATATAGATAGTTCTAGATATGTGTGCAGTCATTTTTGTGTTGCTCAACCATGACCGGGTATGTGACCAGTATTTTGCTGTCGGAAGCAGTAGCTGACTTAGAGTTCATAGCCAAAATGAATAGTAAATATTAGTGAAATCAAGGCTTATCTAAATTGCCAAAGGCACATAGAGACACTCACATGTATGTAAGCTGAAAGTGTAATATGTTGTATGCAGCATTTTGAAAATGGCGTAAGCGAAATTACCAAATGTTTGCAAGAAACTCAAAAACTGTCATATATGAGTCCTTCCATGTCACATCTTCACATAGTTGGAATCGATTTCAGATTTGAGTAAAATTTAGCGAAAAGTTTAAGTTTATGATAAAATATAGTTCTAACAGAGAAAAAAAAATGTTTTCAAAGGTTATGCAAATTCAAAATTGCACTTTTTTCCTGCTTTGTTAAATTTATATTTTCAATATTTCGGAAACTACTGAAGTTAAAAAAATAAACTTTGAACTTTCGAAGGAGATACTTAGAGGTATAAAATAAAATTAAAAAAACCAAAAATTAAAAAAAAAAATTTCAATTTCTAAATTAAAAAAATTTTCATTTTTTCAAAATCGGACAAATTAAAGTTGACCATACAATTTTGTATTTTACCTATGATATATCTCAAAATATCCTGAAATTTTCAGAAGGATGTTTTGGTTTTTTTAAAATTATGATTTTTGGAATTTTCCCCAATTTTTTAAATATCTAGACGAGTTCAATAAGTTAAACACAAAGTTACCTAATTTTGATAGAGATGAACAAATTTTGGTTGCTAGTGGAACGTAAACAAATTTTAAATAAACATATTTAGACCCAAAAAAAGTATAAAAACTCGCACCATACAAAATGTATGGGAAAATACAAAATTTTTTCAGGAATTTTTCGGAAATTTTATTCTATTCTATTCTCCTATTCTGGTCAGAGGAAAATCTAAATTAGTGTCAATCATCCAAATCGGTGCAGGCGTTCTTGAGTTATGAGCGTTGGAACTAACGTCACTTTCTTTCATATATATAAGATTAAAAAATAAATAAAAATTAAAAAAGAAAAAAAAAAAGAATTTTACTCAACATATTGGGGTGTCTCATTCGCTCTCTTAGTAAATAATTGAACATTCAAACATATTTTAAAATAAGGATTTTACAAAAATAGCAATAAATGTTTGTTAACTCAAAGAATAAATGATTAATTTAACAATTCCGTTCTCCTTTGTTGCTTAATTCATGACTAAGTCGCTAAGTTCTTACGAAAAAAAGCTCTCCTAAATATTGTTCATAAAATTTTTAAAATAAGCATTTTACAAATATAAAATAAAAAAAAATTAATGAATGATTTATCATTTACTAAATATTTGTTATTTTATTCATCACTAAGTCGCTAAGTGCTTACGAAAAAATGCCTAATATAATATTTAATAATAATTAAAAAAATAAGCGTTTTACAAAATTAAGAAAAAACTGCTCCTTGAAAAATTAAGAAATTATTTATCATATGCGGTCCTATAAACTGTAATATAACAATTTAAGAAAAAATCAAATAAATAAGTGCATTTTGTTTTCTATTCGGTTCAGAGAATTGATAAAAATTGGATTCGTCGGTTAAAGGTTGATTTTAATTTTTGAGCACAAAAACTTCTTTCAAACTGTTATTTATTTATTTAAAAATCGAGAGATTCCGCTCAAAAAGGTGAGGAAATGTTTCCTTTATTTTTTTGTTTTTCTTTCTTAAAAAATAAATAATAAATATTTCAACTCGCCATAATATACATATATACCCACGTAGATTTGTCTAAGTACGAAAATTGCAATTTTAAATTGAGAAAATGACTGAAATCTCACAAAATAATCAAACTTAAACATTTTGAGGTCGAAATTTTTTTTTAAATTTTTGGTAATTTTTTGCTTTTTTATAATTTACAAATTCTAAGTAGAAGACAATAAATTTTTCAACTCACCCTAACATACATATCTAGCGCATTTTTATATACAAGAAATTGCATTTTGAAATTGAGAAAATTATCGAACTTCAGCAGTTTGAGGTCGAAATGCAAAGGTGTAGATACGGAAAACAAAAACAAGTACACAACTCTCAACTTTGCTAACCCTTTCAGTATCTAGTGATTTCTGAGAAAAAACCATAACGCTAAACTTACAAACAACACACTTACATATAACTCTGAACCCCATCACCGCATTGTAATGGTCAATTTAGATTTGGAAATTTCTTTGCATTTCATTGGCATATTTCCTCCTTGTGGTCCATCCATCGGCGGGTCGTTACAAAATGGGCCATAGCAAATTTGTTTATATCGGAAGTGTCATTTAGAGGTCCGGTCAACATTCATAAAAGACATTAGGTAAATACATTTTCGTAAGCATTCAAAAGCTATTTGTGCGCATTTTAAATGTATTTAAAGTCACTTGACGGTCATTGCTAGTTATTTGAATGCGTAAATAGAGTTGTACAGTTTTTATTAATGCGTAATTTTGTTGATAAAGCAAAAGTTTGTGCATTTCCATTTCCAATTCTAAGCGGTACACTAAGCTGTAAGGTCAGTAAAAGGGGTTAGTTGCTGCTATGGCTTAACGTTTAGCTAGTTTTAACTGGTTTTTGAGTCAATAAAAGTAATGGGCTACTGCCATTATATAGATTTGATGGTGATAAGTAGTGGTGTTGAACGATGGAAAGAATAGCAAAGCAGACTGGTAGTTTGTTGAAGGGTTGATTTTTGCACACTTTACATTTTTTTCGAGACATAAAAAACTTGCCTGTGAAATAAATATTTCTCTTAGTGAAACAGATTTACTAGAAATCTTTACTATTATGGTTTAAACGAGAAACCCAGAAGATATTCTGATTAACGCTTATTTTCGGGCAGGTACTAAAATTGAGGAACTGGAAATGTGCAACAGTTTTGTCTGTCGGTCTATATGTTTGTACTTGCATCACTCAATAACTATTGCATGGAACTCTTTGCAACTCCCACCGAAGTATTGCTAAATTTCTAACTTTAAATTTAGGGCCCTTTTTAACGAAAGAAGTGGGTTTGTCCCACCGAGCACTGTGGTGGCAATACAAATAGTCTGATATTTTTTTGTATATAAATACTAAAATGTAACAAGCTTATGGCGGTAAAGACTACATATTACAAAATCGGTTAAGGACCACGCCCACTCACTACAAAAGATTTTAAAAGCGAACACATATGAATATAATAGTCAAAGTATTTTCTAAAAATATTTGTATGTCACTTCTATTTACTCCAAAAGCGTAGTTGGGAAAGGAAATGCGAACAAATATTAGTTTTTAAAACCAGGCGTGTCACCGCCCCTTTTTTACCAAAGCTTTTTAGCGTTTCGTTACTCATTACTCGAATAGCAGTTGAAGCATTAGAAAAAAAAAATTTAATATAGTATTTTATGCATTTTTGGCAAAAATTAACAAAATCGGTTGCTAGCCACACCGACTTTTGATAATAATGTAAAAAATTGCATAAGAAAATTTGGAAAAGCGTTTTCTTTTGCTGGTAGGGCTTGCAAGAGAGTACATCACAGTTCTGCTCCTATGAAATAAGCAAATAAAAGCAGTGCTTTCAAGTTTTATGATGCAGTTTTCTCTACTTTTGGCAAAACTGTTAACCCGAAAGATTACTGTTTTATTATGCCTTAATAAAAAAAAGAAATGTCAACAGAGGAACTTTGTAAACAAATATCTGTTTGTCTGACATTTGAGGAGCAGTGCTGCCTAATAGTTTTAAGAATTATACGCACTTGCCCATGAACTTTTTTTATGCGCAAACCCAGCTGTACATGCGTATAAAAAAAGGAAAAAAAGCAAGGGAAGAAATAGAAACTCTAGTATTTATATAAAAGAAGAAATGTTTTATCAGTGTTTAACAAATCATTCAAAGCATTGACAATTTGTGCTCTTTAAAGCGACTTTTGTGGAGCTTAGCAGCTTAAGCTACTACATGTTATACATATGTATGTGTACCACGCATACATACAAATCACATAATTGGCCCGCCCGACAGCCTCGTGTCTATATTAAGTGTCGATAATTAACCGTTTAGTTGGTTATTAAAAATGTTTAAAAAAAAGGTAATAAAATGCTTGAGGTGCGAATTGTGTGTGGAGACGGCGACGGCCAACGTCAAAAACTTGATGGAAATGCCAAGCAAAGCGGTGAAGCAGTCAAGTCAGTCATTTCGTCAGAAAAAAAAATTCAAAATAGTTGGCCAACCAAAGTCTCGTCTAGAGCGCGCGCAAAGCACGTAATAGTCAATGCTGCCTAGCCAGTTAAGCCGCCATGCACCTATACAGCCATTCAACAATTTTGCCACTTCCCTAGCGAAGTAAATGCAGTTCAACCAACCAACCACGTACGTGTCCAACGCAAAATGTGAGAAAACATCAAAACTGACATGCGTCGTCTCCGTCTTCGACAGGCGGCCCAAACGTGGCTGGTTATTATAAAACAGCGAGGATGGTTAACGACGGTACGTGCAAATGGCAATATGCTATAGCAACAAGAACAAAGAACAACAACCACACACATTCGTCATGAAATAAAGAAGTCTGCAACACCATGTTGCAAAACAAAACAGCAGAAACGCGAAATAGTTCAGAAGTATGCAACAACAAAAAATGCATAGTAATTTGCCGGTCTCGGTAAAAGGGGGGGCGGTGGCCATGGCGATGATGGCGCATACATATATACATATGTGTGTGTGTATTACTGATGCGGCGCTAATGAGTGCTTATGACGAATGTATACACGTATATTGAGCGCGCTCTCAATTGTTTAGGCCAGAGATGGGCAGAGTGCATTGGCAGTAAAAACTTCACTAGTTACTCAAAGTTTACTGATAGTGAAACTACATTTATTTTATTATTACTTATACTAATATTTTAGTTTTGCTTGGATCCTCATTTTCATTATACGTCGAATTTTTATTTTACTGGAACTTATGTCTAAGCTATGTGGAGGGCGAGTAGTTTTTTTGAGTAATTTTTTATTTTATTTTATTATTTATATTATATTATTGGTTTAGAGAGGAAAAGGGGGTGTGCGGAGAGGAAAAGGGGTATGTTTACTATAGGGACCCTTTTCTAATATTTATTTAGTTATTATTTTACTTATTTAAATTATTTGGGTAATTGTTTCCTTTAGGAGACAACTGCTAAAACACGTCGGAAATTTTCGGGAAAGGTATCAAAAGACGCGAAAAGTGCAAAAAGTGTGTTCTGCGCCGAAATACTGTGGACCGCGTAGCCGGTGTTGGACCGGCTAAGGGTTATTTTTTTGAAGCGCGGCCGAAGGCCGCCTACGCAGAAAGGTGTTCTGCACATAGATACCTTGGATCAAGCCCCCTATTTGGCATCGGACCCGGGTCATTTTTGAGATTTTTGCGAATAACTTTTCACTGAAACAAAAAATTGAAAATCCGCTTTCGGATTGTTGATACCGAAGTCAAAACGCGTTGTTTGATACCTCTTTCGATATTTTTGGTCGTGTTTTAGCAGTTGTCTCCTAAAGGAAACAATTACCATTATTTGTTCTATATAGAACGGGGTGCGGCGCACCTGTTACACCTTGTATGAATAAATTGGGGCGAGCACTGTTGGCTCTGAGGCATTGCGCGGGATTGGCTTCCTCATTTTCGTTGTAAAAAACCCCCCATTGGGATTACAAAACATAAACTATATCTTTGGGATATTTCATAAGCTGCTTGCGAATTACAAGAGAGTGCAGGGCAAATAAAATAGACGAAATAAATAGTTATATCTTATGTCGCTTAAACAAATACCATTGACATTTTTATTTTGGGTGGAGTTTCATTTTCATCAACACTGAAATTTATTTTTAGAAAACTTTCTATACATTTGCGCCCAGATTTGTATTGAGTAAAGACTTGTCTGCTTTAAGATTAATGAAAACTCCAACCAACAATTTTTCCACTAAACTCTATTTACCAAAGCATTTATTTTTTTTTGATATTTCAACTCATTAAACCACGAAATTTTTACTTGATTAATTTTTGAGCGAACGTAATTTCCGTTATAACTCTTAGTACCTGCGTGACCGAGCCTTGCTCGGTCTTTTTCGAATTTGTCGCATAATCTTAGTTACCAAGAGCACTCAGATAGATAAAGCACCGAGATAGTGGTCGATATAAAGAGGAACAATTAAAATGCAGTCAGGTGGCAACCCTAGGTGGAAATCCGACTTAAAAATATTATGGTTGGTATACGGCCTCAAATACCTTCCGTTTGGTACCCATATTGCCATATCTTCTTCTTTAAATGGTCATCTAACCGCCTGGGCGATTTTGACCGTCCAACATAGCTCGCCAGTCGTTTCTTCGTTGCGCCAACTGGCGCCAATTGGAAACACCGCGGGATCGCAAATCGGTCTCCACTTGGTCCTTCCATCGGAGTGGTGGTCTCCCTCTTCCTCTGCTTCCACCGGCGGGTGCCGATAAGAATACCTTCTGGGCTGGAGCATCTTCGCTCATTCGCACTACGTGGCCTAGCCAGCGAAGCCGCTGTGTTTTAATTCGCTGAACTATGTCGGCGTCTGCGTAAAGTTCATACAGCTCATCATTAAATCTTCTTCGGTACTCGCCGTCGCCAACGCGTAGAGGTCCACAAATCTTTCGAAGAACCTTTCTCTCGAATACTCCCAGAGCCGCCTCATCAGATGTTGTTAGTGTCCACGCTTCTGCACCATATAGCAGGACGGGTGCGATGAGTGACTTGTAGAGTGTTATTTTCGTTCGTCGAGAGAGGACTTTACTTTTCAATTGCCTACTCAGTCCGAAGTAGCATTTGTTTGCAAGAGTGATTCTTCGTCGGATTTCTAGGCTAACATTATTGTTGGTATTAATACCATATTGCCATATATTGCTTAATATTTAAAAAAAAAAATCGGAAAGGTGGCAACCCTCTAAGCTTCATTTAGTGGCAACATCCAAGTAGAAAATCTTAGAGGGAAGTATACTATCCATATATCAAATTTCATCCAAATCGGTTAAGTCGTCCCTGAGATAGTAGTGGATATACAAATATACAAGAATAACTCGTTTAAAGTTATAGGATTTATATTTAGTAGAGACTTATTTAGCATTAATATTAATGTATTTTGCTACAAATTTCCATGCAAACCAGTTTTAATAATTTAATGTGTAATCAAAGCATTAATTTTTCGTGAAATTTTATCTCATTCAACATGAAAATTTTAACTAAATTTAGAGGGCATTTATTAAGTTTTAGCATTAATTTTCACTCATACACTCATGGATTAAAGGAAAAGTTGAAAGCAACAAATATATACAGGCTATAGTTATAGTAACTATTTCGAAAACAGCCACGATTTCTCGTCAGACTAATTCGTATAGTTTTGCTATTTCGGAGGAACTTGTGGAGAATCGAACCCACTCACTCTGATTGCAAGCGCAGCTGCCTAACCCATAGGCTATGCTGCGTGTAGTTTTGCAAGCTGCTTAATTCAAGTTTTCCTCTAGTTATTGTTTGTTATCTTGCCAACGGTATACACAATATTTTAGACATTCTGTCTATATGTAAATCATGTATGCTGGACTTTGTTTTTGTACATTCTTCTTTCTATTTTTAGAAGATAGTTATTGTACATAACCGCGTGCTCCGGTATAAATTTATTTTGTTGTTGGTTTTATGGTCTGTTCATTGTTGCTTTCAATTTTTCCTCTAATCGAAAATAATAATAATTAACTAAGAATTATTATAAACTGGTATTGAGCTCGTTCAACTTACAAAAATATGTAAAAATGAACAGACCATGAAACCAACAACATATATTTTTTATTTATTAGACATTGAGGTCAGGTTTTTCAGTTAGTTATGCTTAGGTTAAACTAGTTAATTACTTATTGTAAATTCCATGTAAATTCTGGGTAGTGCATTTATTTGCCGGCCAATAGATGCCACTAAAATGTCCAAAATGACTTGGATTTCTTTGTTAACAAATTTATATTTAATCATACAAGTATGGGTATAACTCAAATAAAAAAAAATTTCACTTAGATTATTTTGCTTCTGGCTACTTTAATTGCAGGGTTGCGAGCTCGAGCCCCCAAGTTTTGTTAAATTTTTCTTTTAAATTTATTTTTTTTTTGTCAATGTTTGGTTGCAAAATTTTCCTATAAGTTTTCAATTTGTTTAACTTTTTTTTTTATATTTTGCTACCAAAACAAGGAAACATGCCAACAGCTGACTGGTTCAAAAGTTGACTGAAAAACTCAAAGATCGGGTTAAGCTTAGTTTAACTTAAAAACTGTAATGAACTTTTACTAAAAACCGGGCCTTACTGTAAATGAAAACTGCCCATCTATGGGTTAGAGCAAGGCGGTAGTGGCAGCAAAGGTAGAAAAAAAAAATTTAAAAAAAAAAACAAGAAGTGGTGCATGAGGAGGCAGAAAAAATATGAAAAATGTATGAGTTAAACTTAGCCTTACCTACAAACCAGCGCACCAAATGGATTGTGTCTAAGGTCCGGTTGCTGATGGCGGCCTAACAGTGCGCGTTCGGTTAGCAAATGAAATGTTGCACGCACGTACAACAACAATGAGGGAAGTGCCTGGTTGCCATAATTATGGCAGTAGCTGTGTCGTTGGCGACGAGTTTGCTTTGTTAATATGTTTCATAACATGCTGTTTGTTTGGACTTGGTGATTGTTGTTGTTTTTTTTTTGTTCTCATTGCTGCCACCTACAAACATATGCACGTTCTGTTTACATTTTGCGGTAGGCAAGCTGTTTTGCATCCACTGTCTCAAAAAAAAAAAAGAAAAAGAGTCGGAGCGCAGCAAACCATGTTTATTGTAAAAGCAATTGCATTTATTGTTTTAGCTTGCCACCGCAACAATTTTATAAAGCCTTCACGTGCTGCATTATAAGTCTAAAATGCAAAAGTATACGCTTTCTTCGTTCACCTTTAGACAGCAAAAAAAAATTGAAATTTGCTTAAGAGGCAGCGCAACGTTAACTTATTTGTTCACCATGCTGCATACCAAACATATCTACATAGTACATGCATACATACATATCTTAAAATTAAACATTTAGCTAGCGTAGACATGCAAATTGCATGCGTCCATTTAAGTGTAGGTGCGATCAACAACCCCCAGCTTGTGTGGGTAGTTAGTAGCCAACTTGGCCGTAGTAGTCAAACATACGCAATGCACTAAATATACAGGATGGCTAATGAAAGCCGCTACCAAAAAAAAATTAAATAACTTTTTTTCTATTTAATGAATCTGGTTAATTTTTTTTTTATTTTGCAGATTGACTTTTACATTTAACAAAAATTTATAACTGGGACACTGAAACAAGAATTTGGATTGTCCGCCGCTATCACCCACTGGAGTCCGTAGTTTCGGTTCAAAGAGAGTATAGGGGCACGTTTGGCGGTAATCCTCCGAGCAGATGGACCATAATAAGACTTGTAAACAATTTTTCCGAGCATGGGACAGTCAACAGAAGACCTTACCATCGAAACCCTTCAGTTCGAACGGAGGAAACAATCGCTGCTGTAGCTGCTGCCATACAAAACAATACACGTGTTTGGACAAGAAGCTTATCTGCTCAAATGGGTGTAAGCAGACAGTCATTACAGTCAATTATGCACAAAGATTTGGACTTATTCCCATATAAAATTCAAATGGCCAACAAACTGAACGCTGCAGACTTGCCGATTCGCTTGGAATTTCGCCAGAAGATGCTTCAAATGGTGGAAGAGGATGGAAACATGTTGAACTGTCTTTTCATGTCTGACGAGGCCCATTTCGATTTAAACGGCAACATAAACAAACAAAATTGTCGAATATGGAGTGCTTCCAACCCACAGATACTCCATGAGACGGAATTGCATCCACTTCGTGTCACAGTGTGGTGTGCAGTTTCATCACGCTGCATTGTCGGGCCCTACTTCTTCGAAGAAAACGGTCACACCGTTACGGTTACTGGAGACCGTTACTTGAGCATGTTGAGAGAGTTTTTCTATCCAGAATTACGCCGAATGAGAATTTCTTTCAACTCTGTGTGGTTTCAGCAAGATGGTGCAGCTCCTCATATAGCCCAACCTGTTATGACAGAATTGCGACGAAAATTTCCCAATAAGCTGATATCCAGAAACTCCACATTCCGTTGGCCACCCAGGTCGCCTGACCTTACTGCACCTGACTTTTTCTTGTGGGGTTATTGCAAACAGGAAGTCTGCAAAGCAAAACCAACAAATTTGAATGAACTAAGGCAATCCATTCGAGAAACAATTGCGGCTATTCCTGTCTCAACTCTCCAAGCAGTAATAAACAACTTTTTGGTAAGATGCCGCACATGCATCGACGAGCAGGGGGGGCATTTAAATTCCATTATTTTTAAAACTAATTAAGCTATATTTAATAAAATTTAATGAGCTTTAACATGAATAAAAGAAAAATGAATTCCATACACTGAAAAAAAAATTATTTGAGTTTCTTAATGTAGCAAAATTCATCAGCCACCCTGTACATGTATTTTAAGCGATATGCTTAAAGCATATGTGTTGCATATTTGTATATTTAAAAAATTTCCAAGCGAAGTAGCAGCTACAAAAATTAAGACTACAGACCTAAGCCACTTCTTGAGCTCGCCCCAACATAAGACGTGCGGAAAACGTGCGATGATAGGGTTACAGGCCATTAAAAGCTTTAATTTGCTATAACACGGTGGAAGTTATTTGGTTCCGTTTTCCGGTTTTTTTTCGTTATTTCGTGGCTTATCCGTGGCTCTTTATGAGAGGTACACATGGTGTTGGCATTGAGTATATTATTTAAGTAAAACATCTTAGAAAATAATTTTCCACACCTGCTCAACTTGTCCGAATAGAGTGCCCTTGTTGCTGCAACTTTCCTCCGTGTTTTTAGGATCCTGCAGTTTCTACAGATTCTCTGTTCGGTGGAATAGCCGGGGGCACGACAATACGTCAACAACATTAGCTCTTAACTATTTTTTGATGCAAATCGTTATACCTTTCGGGAGAATGTAATCCTGATAGATCCCCCTTAATGGCATTCCTTACCCCTCAAAAAATTTGCGGAAGATTTTATGAATATCTTTGTACATAAGATGCTCCAATACCAGTTCAATCGTATGAATTGGACCCACTGCATGACCGGAGAAGCGTCTACAAACCCCTACACTGGCTTAACCGTGTTTCAACGATCAAAAAGTATAGTAAAGGTAAGTAACCGTTGTTCTTTAGGCTTGGGAACCAGCTTGAGAGCGTCCTTATATTTCAGAAAACTTTTATTTGAGAAAAAATAAGATTCCTCGATTTTGAAAACCCTTTTTTCTCTTCTATCTGAAATTAAAGGTATCCTTTAAATGATCCTGCATGGGGCTGATATCACAAGTTATTTCATAAAACTTCTTCTGAAAACAAGAAGAAATATTTTTAGGCGACGAACGATTGTCCGATCTTTACTATTCGGTGTTTTTCGTGCACTAGCACCTCCCTGTACAGTGCTAGGGGATCCAATTGAATGAAAAAACGTTAGTAGTACGCTAAATAAGGCCACGGAAAATGCTAAAACATTTTGAAATAGTATTTCATAATTTCCTTTGATTAAATTTGAGTAAAATTCTTTCGCAAAGTATCATGAAATAATTATTTCCAGCAAATTTTTTAGACTTCTAGAGACCATCCAAACTCGTTTAACGGCTAAATAAAATAAAAGAAAGGAACCATTGTTTGAAATGTTTCGAAATATATCGACGTTTACTGCGATTTTATGGTTTTTAAAATACATTTAAGCAAAAACAAGACCGACCTTGATTTGGTGTTTTAGTTTTGTCTCACCAATTTTTCAGTTAGCCTGAAAAGTGCATTGAATTCTGTTCAATGGACAATGAAAACAGTCTTTTTGTTTCATATTTCAAATAACTAATATATTGAATGATTAATCAAAATATCAATCATTAATAAAAACAAATACAAAATTTAAAACCAAGACATACAATTTTATTTAATCATGTTTAGCAGAGAAACTTTTGGTGCTTTAATTTTGTGGTACACTGTATATACTTTGTATATTTTTATAAAAGTGCCCGGTACCACAACCACATTCCCAAATAATAAAAATATCCAATTCATCCCAACTCCGACTTTATTTGATTCAGTGTCCTATATATCAATCAAAGTCTATAAAATTTTAGAGAATATGAGAGGTACCATGCCCAAAAAAAATTGTATTACAGTATATCTTTGCAGCTTTGCACAAAGCGGTCGCAGTCGTCTAATATTTGTTACACCGATGCTATATACGGAGGAGTAGAACCAGCAAAGATAGAGGCATGAGAATAGGAAGATGAAAGGTGAAACCGTAATATAAAGCAGGAGAGGGAAAGGGAGAAGAATACTAATAAGAAGAAGAAAGGTAGTAGAGATGGAAGGTGAAAACAAAGAGTGCAAGAAACCCCTTCCCAGGGCAGTCGTGCTACTTCAACAAGTTCTTATAACCAAAGCTTATGAGATTCATATACGGCAAGGGACTGCTAATACAAGTAGAACCCTTTGGTGCGTCACGTCCCAATACATGAGCTGATGTGCCACCTAAGCAGAACGAAGCACTAAAACTGATGTGCCACCTAAGCACACCGAAGTCCTAAACAAAAAAGTGGAAGCGAATATGGAGGGCTCTTGGCCGTGGTCGACAACCCTTTGAGTGCATTTTTACTATGATAAGCTGCTCATCAAATTATTAAAACAGGATGTTATGATTCACGAAGGAGGTTTAACAATGAGCTTGACGGAGATATGAGCAGAGTGTAGTGAACTAAAGTCCAGCGGCTTTGCTGGCGCTGAGTTGTTATGCTTCGCGTCATATCGTCCAAAGGGGTTTCTGTTAGAAGAGGAGATGGTAAAGAAGGCGGAGAACATCTTGCTGCATTTCCCCGCTGAAATGATGACTGGCGCGCTTTGATACGCAGTTGGAATAATTGCAGGGGTCTTGAAGACCATAAAAGGTACTTTTCGTCTCGTGCCAATACATCGCATATACTCGACTGGAACGCAATTGGAAATGGAACAGACTGCCCGATTGTATTGCCTAAGTATCACAGCGCCAAATTTACAAAAGTTTTATATTTCGCTGCCATTCTTTTTATACCTTTCATGAACATGAAATGGTATTATAACTTTGATCTGATGTTTGTAACCACGAGAAGAAGAAGAGATAGACCAACCAATAAGTATACCGAAATAGCCGATTTAGCCATGTCCGTCTGTCTGTTTGTACGCAAACTAGTCCCTCAGTTTTTGAGATATCTTGATGAAATTTGGTATGGAGCCTCCATTTTGCATGAGATTAATCATTCGTCGGAATCAGCAAGATCGGAGCAATACAACGCATAGCTCCGATAGAATCGATAATTTCGATAGATGGGTTTTGGGCTATACATTTTGCATTTAAAAAGCTAGGAACGTAAAGTTTTTGCAGGTTTGATACTTGTTATTTATGTAATGTGTGAAAATCAGCCAGATCGGACCTACATAACATATAGCTCCCATACAATTTATTGTTCCGATAAATGGGGTTTGGGCTATGTATCTTTAAAATATCAGTTTTGCAGAGTTTTTACTAATTGTGAGTAAGGATCGGAGGACACTTAAAACCGTGATGCGTATTCATGACAGGTATAAAGTCTTCGGCACAGTCGAAGACAGCCGTTTCCTTACTTGTTTAACTTTAATTCCAGTTGTTTCAGAGCACTTTTTAGCCAGGGCGTGACAGTTATTAATTATTTTTTTTGTAGGTATATGGAAAATTAATATTCCGAATGGATTTTATACTTTCTTTTCTGTACGAACCTGACACGATCTTACGTACTACGAGCTACTTTTGTTCTGCTGCGTACTCACTGCATTCGTGAACATTTGCTAAGACCAAAAGAAACTTTTGGACTCACATAGCCAGCAATTGAAATATATAACAAGTACATATGTATGATGGTATGTATATAAGATTGGCATGCCAAAGCTCGTAATTAGTGTCAACATTGCAATTTGTAAGGTGGCGAGTGAGCTTATGACGCGCGCACCGTGCAAAGCGTCTAGCCGGCAACGTTACAAAAGCGCAAATTGAATTGTATACCCCGCCCTACAACTTTGTAACAGCGGCTAGCTCTTGCGTCGTCTTTCACTGTACACTTTTGCTAACCATACTCTCTTAATGAAATTATATGACAGGTGAAAAGGTAATGGTTGCCCTCCACTTCGTATGCTTGTGAGTTATTGATGACTTACAAATTAGTTGGAATTGTAGTGCTAATTAAAATATGCTGTCGGGCGGTACATGCTGAGGGGGTACTTACTTCTTGTAGTAAATTTGTATTGTGGACGGAACGGTTGGCAGTGTAGAAGGTTGAGTTATTTTAAGAATGGGATATTATCATGTTCACTACTTTAGATAGGCTAGTCTTTTAGTGACTAGCATCTTGTTTGTCGTTTTCGTTATTTTTAAAAGCAAAAGACCTCGTATACTGTTTTTATAAAAATTATTGTTTTTATTTTTTTTTTGATAATTATTTATTTTTAAATATTAGAATATAGAAGGGCAATTAAGAGATGACGGTTTTTCTTATATAGCCATTTGTCATAGCTCATTATATGTTTTTGTTTTTAGGTGACCATTTTTGACAATCCGATTTTGCTCTTCCTTTTATATTTACTTACTTCAGTCTACTGGCATTTAGATCTCACAGAGTATATTATTAATTCTATATATTATATTGAAAAGTAATTACCCCCATTTAAAGGTTTACGAGTATGTCTATATGTTTTTCCTGGACCGGTCCGAAACACATAAGGCTCCAATTGCGTCTCTTATGCCGGTTACGATAAATGAAATTTGAAACATCCGGTTGCGATTATAGTTCTAATAAACTCACTAGCCGTAACACCCCTATGTTTTATCTCGCGATTTAATGCCACTTCATGTCGATAGAGCTTCGTTTAATCATTTCAGATGTTTTACGCAAGCATTAATTCAAAATATTTATTGCATATATTTTCTGAAAGAAATTATGGTTCTTCAGGTGGTGGTGCTGAGATAACTCGTACTTCAAACAAATTCTGAGATAGAGGGAGAGCAGTCCAATTTGCCAATTCGTGTGGCATACAAAATTCATGTTTTTTGATATCGAAACTGTGAGCATCCTTTCAACCTTTTTAATTGAAGTTTTTAGGCTACTCGGTTATATCTGAGGGCTGCGATCAAAAACCACTTTCCCAAACTAGTGCTATTTCAAATCAAAATACATGTAAGCTAAATGTGTTTTTTCGTAAGCCAAAAATTCATTTCCTTTGCAAAATGACTTCCCTTCCGCAAAGCAGCCGTGCAGATAAAGGGACAAACAATGAATGCACAAATGAATTCCAATTGGGTGGAAAGGGGGAAAATGTGATACAAGTCTGCTAATACACCATTTAATCTTTTTTTCGGCTGCTATCAGCGTTTCAAACAATTGTTGCTATTGCTTTGCTCCTGACAAAATAAATAGTGCGTATATATTTATAAGACTATATACATATATGCCAGGCAACTGCATCTGTATGTTTCGTTGCCCAAAGCCGATATTGTTTTACCAGGAATTTCATGAATTATATGCATTCACACGTTCGCATTAAATACGATCGACGAAAATCCCTCAACCGTAAGCCGTCCAAAACTTCGAAACCGATAAACTGTAGTAAGCTACACGCGCTTTAAAGGAAAATGGTTCTTTTTTTTTTTTTGTAAGTATAACGAGCTCAAGACAAGTTGATAATAATTCTTAGTTAATTATTATTATTTTTGATTAGAGGAAAAATTGAAAGCAACAAACATATACAGGCTATAGTTATAGCCACGATTTCTCGATGGTTCTTTTAATAATTTTAAATGAAAATATTTCAGCATTATTTCGCTATTTTATATTCAAAACTAAAGTAGTTTCTTAAAAAAAAAATTTATATACTAAAGGATCGTTAATCTATACTGAAAGAAAAATCTTGTAGAAGCTTTAAATTTAAATGCAATGAGCTTGTTTTGAAGTTTATATTTACCTAGACCATCATATTGTGCATAATTGAAGTTTTTACTACTTTTATAGTTTTTGTTTTGGTTTTTTTTTTTTTTCTTAAATGAAAAAATAAAAAATATATAACCCCATTTGGTCTGTGACTTACTGTATAAATATTCATACTTAGTATAGTAGTTATGTATGCAAGTAAAGTACATAAAAACCAATGTATATATATTTACTGGTAACCTGTCGCCCCATTTCTCTCTCCACAGTGCTTTAGTTCCACAAATACAGCGGTAGCAATGTAACTCAATGTCCACTTATCGGTTGGAAAGTACGGTGGGGTTGGTCACCAGCATTCGTTTACTTGATTGCCTTGCAGGCTGATTGGTTTTTGCATGAAATTTGTTTGTTTGACTGTAGGTCGATACTGATAATATTACAAAATATGCTCCAGCACAGATATGTAACCCACACTTATATGTATGAATCTACTAGCACTTGAGGAGATGGGGCAAATATGGTCCTTTACAATGGGCATAAAAGCTAAAAGCTGTAATTGTTGTGACAAACAGGTATGTGTCCAGAGAAAAAGTTATAACTTATGCAAGACTTATTGCATTTGTCGTTTATAAGATGCGTGCGGCTTGTATTTGTCAAATCAAAAGACAAATAACATCAAAAATAATTCAGAAATTAATTAATTAATTTTTTTTAAAAACGCCTTGGGCATTCGTCGGCAACCCTCCGTTTGTATTTCAGTCATGAAAAGCTACTCAGCGAGTGCATCTGGTTAAAAGATTTCTGCGGAGTCGACATAAAGCATGTAGGTTGAACCAGTTCACCAAACGGAAGGAAACATACCGTTGTTGGAGCTATAAAACGCACATTTTTCAGAGCTCTTTTCGGCGTCCAAAATGAGCAAAAAATCGGAGCTATAAAAAAGAATCCAAAATCCGAACTTGCTGAATTAAGAGTGTTTTATGACTCTTTTAGAATGAACTTTTGAGCCTTTTTGGTCGCAAATCGGAACCTTTTATTGTTTATTATGCTCTTCAGAAAAATTTCTGGAGTCCATTAGCCTGTTTTTAGGCAAATTTTTTCTTCCTTTTTGATGGTTTTTTTTTACCTTTTTTGGAGTCATAATTGAGGCTTTAATTGACTCTTTTATAAAGTTTTATATACGTTTTTAAGTTTCAATTCTCTGCCTTTCTAATGAAAAGAAAGTCCTCTTTTTAATGGTTTAAACAGTTTTATTTATATGATTTTGAAAATAAAATGCTTTGAGTTCTTTATTGAAAATTTTATTTAAAAATATTTGTATGAGCACATCTAAGAGTATTAATTTTTCATTTGGAACTTATCAAACTTCAAACAATCAAAAAACAACTATATAATTTCGTTCAATTTTAAATGCAATTAACTTGGCTTACAACTTTCGACTATTGATAAATATTTAAAAAAAACCATTACGTTCTATTAGGCACAAAGAAAAACTTCCGAAAACGCTCTAAAACAATCCAGTAATTGAGCCTTGCCCTTCATCTGCTCCCCATAGTCTATTAGTTTCCTACAATTTTCTTAACGCGAACAGCAGAAAGGATCATAAAATACTTTAAATAATTCATATATTTTAGCCTTGCGGTTTCTTCGCTGTAGAATAAAAATTTCTTCTCCCACGGCTCCACGGTTTTTCATAAAAAAAGTGGTTTTACTAGACTAAAAACCATAACAGTCTGTGTGATTTGATCATGTACAGTTGTGCGACGATATGCAGATCCATAGTCTTAAGGTGTGTTGTTATAGCTCATCGGAGCTCTGTCACCCTGCTCCTTAGTTCTTATAATCGCTTACAAGGTTTTTTCTGGGTATATTGGTGTGTATTTTAATAAGCAAAGCAGCCATTTGCCTATGCGCATATAAAAGTATGCTCAATGATTTATTTATAACGTACATAGTTTGCAAATTAATGGCAACCAAATAAACATAGATTGACATTATCTACGCTATGTTCGTATATGCATATTATAGTGAGGTAATTCACTCAATAAAATTCAAAGCCATTTTCTCAAAATGAGGGAATGATTTTTCCTCAAAACAAGAAGATGGGAATAATTTTTTTTTTCAAAGAATTTCTAAGTTATTAAAAACTTAGTATAATTAAATTGTATTTACGTGTACGGTCAACGCATTGGCAATAACGCCATCAAAATGGCTAGAATGGTTGAATTAGAATTGATGCGTGATGGTACGCAAACAAAACTATATAGATTCTAGCCGCCGCATTCATAAAAAATTAAATTGACATCTACTCACAAATTTTAAATTATGAGAGCTTTATAAACCTTTTTTATTTCTTATGAATATGGGGTGGATAATTAAAAAAAGTTTTGCCAGAAACCTATTGTTAGTTTTATTTGTCAGAATAATTACTTTGCTTTCTATGCAATTATGCATTTGCTCATATAAATCTAATATTTGAACTTTTAAGCACAACTGCGCTTAGTCACTTTGCTTCTAGCCAATAATTTAGCTGCATTGAACTCATCATGTCCGCTCTTTACCCAACCACCGAAGAGTCATGGCGTATACGAAATGGCAGTACAAAATAAAATCGATACGCATTTGTATTCGTTTGCCAAAAGGAAAAGGCAAAAAGCTGAAGCCAAGCGTCACAGAGGCGTGCCACAGGACAGCTAAGGACATATTGAAAGCAACAATACATCAATTGCATTTTATATACATGCACGATGTATATGGATTTGTATATCCACGAAGAATTTTCAACATACTTTCAAAATTTATCTCAAACTCAATTCACGCATGGTTAAAGTTTTGAAACTAGGTTTTTTGTAATATCCATTACAACTCAGACAGCGTGGTAAGCTCTTTGCAATAATATTCTTTCTTTTCCAGCTATTCTACATGCAACTTCTTACGCAATAAAATGAAAGCAAGTAAAATTTCATTTCACCTATTTTTCAAATTGCTGATTGGGTTGTTGAATATGAACTAGCAAAACTTGTGTCTGCATTTTAGTTATTCTAAACATTTTATATTGCATATGCAAAGGCGCACCTATATAGAAATAGAACTATGTAACTACCTGTCGCTGTGGTAACATGTTTAAGCGTACATACGTGCATGTGCAGAGACTGTCAATAATCGAATAAGTAGTTAGTAGTATTGTTGTTGCTGTGCTCGTAGCACATGTCATATGGCGAGGCGTAAAATGCAATTTTCTATTGGCAGTTGTCTTGTAAGGATATCTACATAATAGCAACATGCAGTGCAGTGCGGCGTATGAATTCTTGCTGCTTGCTGAACTTTGACTTGGAAGCAATACGATGACAGTGTGACCAAACCCATTTTTGATTACCACAACATGCGCACATTTCTTGCATTTTGTTAGGTTGAGAAATGTTACAGAAATAAATATATGATGAAATCATTTTATAACCAATAGCACTAGCGGAGATGTTACTATTATTTGATTTATTTTGTTGTGTTACTATTATTTGGTTTAGACCCGACCTGTTAAATAATGATTACTAACAGTAATGATTACCGGTTTGATTAATTATTTTCTTGAGAATCCATTAAATGATTGATTACCATTACTTTAAATTTTTAATTATTATTTTACAATATTTTGAAAAGATAATCAAAAAAAATTATGATTTTGTATGATTATTAAAAAAGTCAAAAATAATAAAAAAAAAAAATTTGTTTTGATTACTTTTTTATTATTTTAGATTTTGATTTGATTATTCTTTATTATTTTTGATTTTTTTTTCAAGATCTATGTTGCACATAAATATACACATCAACAATACTGAGAAAAATCAAAAGAAGTCAAATATTATCAAATTAATCAAAACTTTTTTTTTTATTATTTTTGATTTTTTTTTATTAATTTAGATTTCTTTTGAAAACCAATTAAAATAATCATTACCAATTAAAAAAGCCGTCTAATTAATTGATTACTTATTAATGATACATTTTAACCGGTCTGGTTTAGACAGTGTTGATTTAAATGGCCTATAGAGTTAGGAGTGTTAAGGTTTTCATCTGATAAAATAGCTTGTTTTAAAAACTAAACATATGAAGGATTTCGAAATTCACTGAGGTTTTGGGGATCAAACACCTAGACGTTTTTTCTCCCAAATTAGAGCGAACTCCGGACGACTAGGGATGTGCATTTTCCTAAGAAGATTTTTATATACGTAGAAAATTGTTAGGTTTCTGACAACCTCTTTAGAGCTATGCTCTCCGGTTTCATGTCGTCCACGATAATTAAAAAAAAATTTTTATTTAAAATTGCTCTATCCTCCCTTCTACTCTTTCACTTCCTATTGGTATGATCCTATTTATCCTACTATTTCTAACAATCCATAGCATTACTGTCAAATTTAATACTTTAATTAAATATATTTTTTATTAATATTTCACTTTCAAAATATGCCTATATACATCTATGGCAGGAATAAATAATTTTAAAATTTGGATAAGAATACGCGGACGAGCAGATGAGCTGCTCTCTCTTACATAAATTTTGTTTTAGTTTTATATGTACCGCTTGGATAAATATATCACTTTGGAAATAGCCCTATATCCTTATGTTGCACCAAAATGTAATTTAAAAATATTAATTCGGGAAATATACCCCGCAGGTTGACTGTTTTCTTGTTACAAAATTTCCAAAGTTATAAATAAAGTATCGATAAAACCTGTTCTTAAGGAAAAAATTGGTTTGAAAATTGCTGCAGAAAAATATAAATTAAATACCTCTCTTACTAGATATAGTAGCACTGAAACCTTACCTGGACTGGGCACATTTTTTTTGAAAGTTTATAAAATTCGATAACTCGTTCAATATTTGAAGCATCCCTATATTTAAAACTATCAATATTTTCTCATAACAATTGATATTTAAAAAATTGTTTTGGTCTTTCAAACTTGTCACGGTTATAAAATTATTCTTTCACCTGCACCTTTGTTGTTTATAATATAATTGTATTTTCTTTTTCTTTGTTGTGTTGTTGTAATTCTACCATTTGCTGTTTAGTATCTGTCGTACATGTCGAAATTGTCATTTGTTGCATGAAATTTACCGTTTTCTTATGCAAGAAATACGCCTTTATCACTAAATAACTGCAGTCGAAGCAAAAGTGAAGGAGGTGTGCTGAAGTGCGGGTAGTGTGAGTTGAAGGCCATTACAAAACAATAATAGAATACAAGAAACTAAGCAAGCAATGAAAGGAACTGTTAGATATATAAAATTGTTTTGTATTTACATGCATGTATTCCATTAGGCTGCACATTAAAAAGTAAGGAATTTGGCAGTAGGGACTACTTTAAAACAAAAAAAAAAAAAAACTTATAATAGGGTGAATAAGCTAATGTTGTTATTAAAAGGCCTTATGGAATCCTTATCTTGCTTGGGCAGTAAGCCTTGTAAATAAGTGCTTCTTTCACAGTGAAATAGTGATGTGAAAATAACATGGACTAGGTGTTATGATATACCAGTACTTAGCCTGTTTTTTTTAAACGCATCTACATCTCCGCTTGCGTATAAAAAAATGTTCATGGGCAATTGTATATAGTTCTTAAAACTATTTGGCAGCACGTCTCCTCAAATGTCAAGTAAACAGATATTTGTTTGTGAAGTTCCTCTGTTGTAATTTCATTTATAAATAAGGGAAGATAAAAGGATTGCTAGCTAAAAGTCGGTAATACAGTTGCCAAAACGTCGAGAAAACTACTTGATAAAACTTGAAAGCATTAATTTCCCAGCAAACATTTAGGTTAGAGGACAATTAGAAAACGACTTGAATTCTAACGTTGTATAAGCTTAGAACGATGTGAGAAAGTGCTGAGAATTATAGGATTTTCTACAAAAAGGGGACTTAGTTCTCGATATAGAATAAAAGGTTAGTTATCTAATCGAATTCTAACGTGAAATTCTAATTGATTTCTAATGTGAAGTTGTTTCTAGTGTTTTTCTAATCAACTTCTAGCCTAGTTCTCTAACCTGATTTCCGAGTAGAGAACTACATTAGAACTCGAACGTAAAATAACGACATTTCTCTAACGTTTGAGAATGTGTTTGCTGGGTTTATCCGCCAATATTTCACAGTAATAGATAACACAAATTATTTCCTCTGTTTTAGAAAAAAAACTCGTTTAATGGTAGTAAAATAAAATAATATTTAATTCCCTTTCAGCGCGAAATAAGTTGGAGTACAAGATATTAACTACCAAATATAAATAGCTGAGTAATTTTATTCTTATTCTTTTTTAGCGAAAAGCCTAACAAAAATTACCATACTGTAAATTTATAAAATATTTAATAAACTAGATCTTGTGATATGCAAACTTTCGTCATGTTTGTTTAAAACCCATTTTTTGGCTGAAACATCCTAATGTAAATTCATTTATTTGGTGGTTATTTTGTTTTTGTTTTTATTGTTGTTGTAATAATGTCAGTTATTCCTGTAAAGACTGTACACAAAAGCAATGATATTACAATTTATGCAGAATACGTTCAAATTGAAATTTTAGAAGCTCATACAGCAAAACAAACATGCATATTTACAAGGTAGCCATAGCTAGCAGGTGAATAAACGAGTAAAGGAGTCAACTTGCATTTTGATTGCTTCTAAGCAAGTACTGTAAGTTCATATGCTCCTATTTGTATATTGGTTTGTATGCTTGTTTAGCTTGTGCTGTTAGTCCTTAAGATATAGCTCTTGTATATTATGACTACAGCCCTGCACTCTCCTCATCGACGAATTCTTCAATTGGTATATCGTAAGTGAGAATGGAATTCAGTTACAGGATATTTGTAAATATATATAGAGAACAGAATTGCAACTAGCTTGTATGCAAATAACAGGTAAAATATATACATATCACACACACTTATACGTACGTAATTTTTCTCTTAGTGTGCTTGAAGGAAATACATTTTCTTTGTTTGCTTTTTAATAAATTTAGTTCGGTTATTGGGCGGCAAAGCAGCGAAATGCTGTTAACCCACACAATGACATATGCCTGTTTTGCTTATATGAATATGTAGGTAAATATATGCAGTCAAGCCAACAAACTATCTCACTACTAGTATGAAAGCTTAATACAACTTGAGATTTTGATCAGCAATACACCATGCTAATACTAGTTCAAAATGGAAAAAACTAGTTCTAGTTATGTATATATAAAAATTAATAATAAATTTAGAATATAATTTTCTTTTTAAAATAAAAGTTGATGTTAACAAAAGAAAAATGAAAGAAATAATTTCAGATTTTGCCCGGCGGTAGAATAAAATTTTAAATAGTCAGCACTCCTAATTTGTCGATTCTCTCTCTATATATATACATCTCTAGAATATGTGAAAGAGTAGGCGATGTCAGGCCTATACTAGCAGAAAAATTAGTTGGATATACCGCTGCAACGAGTCGAAACAGAAATCCAATATTTTGTTGTGGATTGTATTGATGAGAGAGCAGGAGTGTGGTGATTAGGGAAGTTGCTGAGAAAGGGAAAAGAAATAGGGAAAAGGACGGGGCTTGGAAGCGGAGGGCGTTATTTAAATATAAAAGCTGAAAGAGAGGAAAAAACCGTTGGAGAAAGAGAGAACGAAGGCTTTAGACAAGCAAGCAAGTTTGTGAATGCCGACTAGGCTGGACGAAGTGCAATTACCAAAACAACAACAGAAGTCCCAGCTAACCAAAGCCGACGTGCTATGAAATAATGATGAAAAAGGAGTCTGTCATTAGAGCTTTTTTTAAAATGTTATTTAGTAAACATCAAACAAAACCACTCTTTTATGAAGATTCACTGAGTCTTGGAAAAGGAAATGGGTATTGTATAGTAAACCGCAAGGCTCAATTACCTATATGAATGATTAAAAGCATTTTTTGCTGGTTTTTGTTGCACGCGTAAAAAGAGTTGTGAGAAAAAAATTTACGGTGCGGAGCGCATGAATTGCAACGTTCAATTAGAGGAATGTTTTAAATAGAGCGTAAAGAGTATTTTTGTTTGAATATTTATCAATAGACGAAAGTTGGAAGCCAAGGGAAGTGCATATAAAATTAAACAAAATTATATATTTTTTGATTGTCTGAAGTATTTTGGTAAGATCCAAATAAAAAATGTATGCTCTTACATATATGAGTTACTGATACAAATATTTTTACAAAAATTTGTTTTCAATAATGAACTTAAAAATTTTATAAATCAAACCGTATAAACTAAAGAAAGGGGGCACTTTTTTCCGATTAGTAAGATGCAGATATAAATTTCAAAAACTTATGTAAAGCTCCATAGAACAGTCGCTAAAATATGAAGACAATATTACTTCAAAACGGAACCAAATAGCATTAAAATTTAGAAAAAAATTTGCATGAAAATAGAAAAAAAAATTACAAACAGCTTCAGAAAAGCATCATTAAAAGGCTCTACTATGATTCCATAAATATTCCGAAGTTTATTTAAAAAGTGTTATAAAACACTCCAAATTCATTTTATTTGGAGTCATTTTGGGTTTTTTTCTGATTTCTTTAAGTGTGCGAGAGTAGAAAGATTAATTTTGCTCATTTTGGGTTTCGAAAAGAGCTCCTTTCTCCTGAGGAAAACGCTCTGCCTCCGTATGGAGTACTTTCCCTCTGTTTGGTTAACTGGGTTGGATATTAGCACATATTTAATAAGCATAGCAAGTGTCTATAAAATGAAAAGTTTACCTCGTCTACGCAATTTTCTAATGTCATTTTATATTTATGCATTTATTGCTATTGTCATTTGTTGTGGTAGTTGTTGTTGTTGTAATTATTCGTTTATTTGCATTGTATGACCAGAAAATAGTCAACAAGCATAAATTACCTAGCGGGAGTATATTAAAATGGAATTTATGTTATTCGGCACATACGCACGCGTTACATGCCTAGCTCTGCTTTTATGCTGGATTTAGTGCTGAAGTGAAAACTTTCTCACAGTAAAATGCATTTAACTACTTATGTAAATACAAGCTTACATATGTGTGTGTTGATTTATGTAAATAACTTGACATTTTAAGAACTTTTTATTATGTTCATTTCAATTTGTTTTGCGAGCAATTAAAATCTTTGTGCTCTTGAAAGAACAAAATAAGAAAATAGGTAGCTTAAGCTTACTAAGAAAAATTCAATGAAAAGTTGCATCGAAAGCAATTCGTGAGTGGTTTCGAGATAATTTATGACATGATATTGCTATTTAAAACAAAAGTTGTATGCATAAAATATCCTTAGATATAATAAAATTCTAACAGCTCGTTGTCTACCTGATAGCTGTGAAAGAAAAATGCGCACAGGCTGCTGCATGCTAGTAACCGAAGTCAAAATAACGATTTTCAGAATTTTTGTCTATCTGTCTATATGTTTGTACGCGCATCACTCTCAATCTGCATTACAGAATTGAACGCAATTTTCCGTGCTATAAAGCTAGATGTTAGATCTAAAGTTTAAGGCTATCCTTAACATATATAAATATTTTGCTAGCGTTGTAAACAGTGGCGTGAATAAAAAGAAATTTTTTCAGACGAACCTATTTACATTTTTTAAATATAAACCCTTGTGTTTTTAAATATAAATCCTCAGCATAATTTATTTGTTTACAATGCCCTGACATTTAACTTTCATTGAAAAAACTTTTATACATACAGTACAAATAAATCAAAAAAATTGTGTGGGCAGCATCTGCGAAAACGGAAAACAAAACGCCCACATCTGCCGGAAGTTCGATATTGAGAGAAGGAACCCTTTTTGTATTGTCCGCCTTTTGTTTGGCGCGTGCTCATATAAACCATAGAAATATATACATAACAATTTTTTTTCTTTTTGTGGGAATGGAAAGTTAATTTTTTTGTGTTAATTTGCATTGAAAAAAGTTTAATATCAAATTGCATACACACACATGCACTTATTTATACATATATAGAACACATGCGCTATCAAACAATTACAGCCAGTACAGCGTAAATACACAAAAAATCGGAAAGGATATACGGCATGTTGTTGGTTGATTGTTTGGTGTAAAAAAGAGGATTTCCATGAAATAGAAAAACAATGCGCTAATTCAAAAAAAGGGGAGTACAAACAAAATTAAATAAATAAGTAAATATAGGCAAAGGTCTAGAGCTGAGGCGCTAAGGTAGTGAGGCATCAAAAGGATTTGAATGAGTGAATTACAGCCACAATAGAAGGATGCTTACGTGATATTTTCTATTGTGTGATGAACTTTTTTTTTGTTGAATATTACTGAAGGATGCAGTTGCTGCAGTTTTGTGAAGGTATGTGGAATTAATTTTTAATTCATTTATTTGAATGCGCTATATTTCTCGAATTTCCGGCTTAAAATAAATTGAGACAGAAAGCAATGAGGTCCATGTAATAAAAATTAAGCATATAAAAGCATATCGAATATTGACTGGAGGGTCTTTATTTATTTCAAAATAGTTGAAAAACAAGTAAGGAAAGGGCTATCTTCGACTATGCCGAAGACTTTATACCTTGCATGAATACGCATCACGGTTTTAAGTGCCCGATCCTTACTCGCAATTAGCTATATGTTATGTTTGTCCGATCTGGGTGATTTTCACTACACGCATTACATATATAATATGTACTAAAACGGCAAAACTTTTACGTTCCCAGCTTTTTAATTGCAATAGTTAGAGGCCAAAATCCGTTTATCGGAAAAATCGATTGTATGGGAGCTATGCGTTGTATTAGTCCGATCATGCTGGTTCCGACAAATTATTAATGCTTTACAAATTGGCTGCCTCCTACCAAATTTCATCGAGATATCTCTAAAACTGAGGGACTAGTTTGCGTTCAACATACAGACAGACGGACGGATGGACAGGCGGACATGGCTAAATAAACTCAGCTCATCGCCCTGATCATTTCGGTATACTTATTGGTGGGTCTCATCTTCTTCTTCTCATACCTACAAATATCGGACAAAAGTTATAATACCATTTCATGTTCATGAGAGGTATAAAAACGCTCCGCTTAAGAATTCGTGTCAAAAACGGAATATTTGAGAAATCGCTTGAAGAACAAACATCCTATTTTAAGATTTGGATGAAGAACACCCGATCTCAGCTTTTGATTCAAAAACGCTCTATCTCAGCTAAATTTGAATGGAATTTTAGTTATGATAGGACAGTTTTGAAACTTATTTTGAGATGCGGTGTTCCGCGAACAAATTTTGCGATAATGCTTTCTTTTTTTAATATTTTGATATAGGGTAATCTAATTTAAAAAATATATAACTAAAATTTTTGGATATCCGATTCCATTTCCCAATTAATAAAGGGTAACGGACATTTTTTTGAAGGTGTTCCAGATACTGTAGGGTGTTCACACGACAGCCAGACGTCAGAAATTGAAAAAACATTTTTTCTTATTATTCTTGTAATTTAAGTACAAAATCTAGAAATTTAATTTATTTACTTTTGTATTAGAAAGAAAGAGGATTAAAAAAATATATGCAAAAATTTTTGGAATTTTTTTCCGATTTGGACCAAAAAAAAATTTGTTCCTTGAGTTTCATACACTTTAAAATCGAATAGACCACCTCTAAACAATGAGTATGGGAACGCTAAAAAAATTTTTAAATTAAATAATTTTGTTAATTGATATTAGAGGAAAAATTACAACGATATGCACAGCGATGGTATGGAATGACATGTTTCGAAGTGCCCAACTTCTCATCAGATCCCTTCTCGGACACTGGGATATGAACCCAAGTGTCTGCACCAAAGCCGCTGTTAGAGTACTCTAACAACTAAGCTATGATGCCCTGTAGCGTCACGATGCACTTTTCCTCTAATGTGCCATTTGCTTATTCCTTTTATACATTCTTTGGTATATATATTTTATATGTCAACTCAAGGAAAGTGGAATATTTTTAGGCGCGTTCATAGCACAGTTTTAGATACAGAAGGGCTTTTTTGCATATCAACACTTCCGTGTTATTTGTTATGCACCCGCACTGTACCTGTATCAATTATAGTTATGGTGATTTGTTGTTGGAGCAAAGCTCGAATTTTTTATGTCTGTTTGTTAATTGATATTAGAGGAAAAATTACAACGATATGCACAGCGATGGTATGGGATGACATGTTTCGAAGTGCCCAACTTCTCATCAGACCCCTTCTCGGACACTGGGATATGAACCCAAGTGTCTGCACCAAAGCCGCTGTTAGAGTACTCTAACAACTAAGCTATGATGCCCTGTAGCGTCACGATGCACTTTCTAAAAATTGGCAAAAATCAAAAAAAGTTTCTACAGCCTTGAGACTTCCACTTTGTGAGACTAGATTTTAATAGGCTAGAAAACTGCTTCCTTAGGAATCAGCAGAAGTTTGCGTAATAATAAATAAGAAGAAACATTTTGAGTGGCAGTCACTATACTTAGTACGTTTCACACTAGTAAGCAGATGTTTTTTTGAAGGGATTTATATAATTTTTTTTGTAATTTTATTCGAACTTGTTTGTTTTAAACTAAATTTCACACTCAGAGAAGAAAAAACAAATATAATATCGAAGCTTTAAATACGTAAATTTGATTTAAGCAAATTATATTCAAATATATTGAAGTCTTCTAGATTTTTTGCAATATAATCATTTAGCATTTTTTCGGTGTCCAATTTTATCCTTCTTTGACCACTTACGAGTGCTCAGCCATTCAGACCAACTATATAAAGACCCTGGTACGTTTTATCCCTCGATAAATCAGTTTTAAAAAAGCCGGAATAACTATGACAGACCAAAAATCAAGCGAGAATTCAGTAGCGGATACAGGAAAGGGGGGAGGGGGGGGCGGAGGCGATGGGGGCGTTCACCCCCCCTGAGACCTGAAGAAATATTGGACGTGGTTAATTTGCCCGAAATTCAAATACATATTTTTTAGATTTTCGTAAAATTGAGATCGAATGAAATCTTTCTTATCTTCTTTTGTCTGCTTGTCCAGCGTTAAATGTAAATGTATAATAAGTGATGTAATGCTTCTCCAGAAAGAAATTTTTCCACCCCTCGGCGATTAAACACATGGTTATGAACAACTATGACTGAAGAGAGGCTCATTGGTTTAGCACTTTCACACGTACATTATGATATTAAAATCGACGTTGAAAACATTATAGAAAGATTCGAAAAAAAGGGAAGCGAAACATTGATTTTATAATATAGAATTGTATCATAACAGCTTAACGCTAATTTATGAAAAATAATAATGTACGAGTTTACTGTTTCAGAAACATCTTTGTACCAAAACTACATACTCGTATTTAATCTGTCGACGAATAGATTAAAATGTACTTAATTTTACTAAACATTATTCTTCATTTCTTTTTTTTTTTTTTCATTGCTCCAATAAATATAGATTCAAGAAACCTCCACTTAGTTAAAAGACACAAGTGAAACTCGCTTATCCGAAAGAACTAGTTTCTACCTTTAACCTGTATAAAATCATTTCTTGATTGCTTTTTGTTCGAAAGCTAATTTGAGTGCTTAAAGATAAATTCGTTACGTTTATTCGTATTTATCTCAAAATGGTGTTCTGAAATTAATCATTTATTTATATTACTGACTTTCATGGCAATTTGGATTTTGAGCTTTCGGCCATGATCGCTCCCCCTCAACTAGAGACCTGTATCCGCGCCTGCGAGCATTAGTCTTGGAAACAAAGGTGTTTTTGACTGGCCTTAACTCGTGCTTCGCCGAACAATTCACCACTTTCAGCGTTTCTTCGCGCAAAAAACCCATCTTTTTTTAAACAGAACTACAAAATTATCCTATTTCAAGACTTCGGTCAAAATATTTCGGAAAAAGTTGGGAGGAATTTATGCAAGCTTTAAAAAAATGTATGAAATATTTTTTTACCGACGTTATGTACTTAGTTATCTAGGCTAGTATTTTCAAACCGTGTTAGAATTACGCTGTTTCCAAATTTACCAAAATACAACAACTCAGACTAACCCTTTGAAAGCAAAGCAAACAACACTCTGTGATAGTCTAACTCATGCAACAGGTTTTGTGGCGCCAAGGCTTCTACTAAACTTAGATCCAAAACCAACTTAAAGTAAAATAGTAAAATTATTGTCATAAATATGTCATTATTATGAGTATCGAACGACAATATTAATTATTTGTTTACTTCTAAACAACGTCATCACGCATGTAAGTAAGATAGGCTCACTTTTAGAGAGTGTAGATAAGCGTTGCACACAAACGCTTTTACCTTGTGCACTTACTCTGTGCATAGACACTTTATAATCATAAACGAAGATATAAAAAATACAAAATATACAATTGAAGAAAGTATTAAAGTTGTTTTTTGGTTGTTGTTGAGTTTATTACTGTTTGCACATAATGCAGGCGCAACGGGGTTAACGCTGAACTGATAAATGCATAGCATTTAGTTATCAGTGAAAATATCGTACAATTAAAATAAATATTTACATTGCTATGCAACCGAAAAAAAGAAATAAGAACTAATAAGGAAATTATGGGAAAATAACATTAAATAATAATATGTAATAAGCAGTTAAAGCGCCAGCTACTGGTTTTTTGGGGAGGATAGACAGTCAAAAAGTATATACAAGTTGCATTGGTGTGAATTGTAGTGTCTTTCATAAGTATAGCACACACGGAATTGCATATATTTTATATATAAAATAGAGCTTGGGTTGCAATATTTTTCTTACACAAATCTACTAACGGGTATAAAACAATACAAAACAAATACCGATGAGCATGTCGGAAGTGTCATAAGTGGCCACTTAACAATAAAAATCCGTCATGAGCAAATGCTACATGCCGCAAGATGGCTCTGCTTGCTGATAGATATGATGAAATGAATAGGAACATAAGTTTAGCTGACCGAAAACCCAGTATTCTGATAGCCTAATGGTTAACAGAACGTACCAAAATATTCAGTGATGAAGAAAGATAGTAGTTACCGAAATGGATCTATAAGAAAAACTATGGCGGTTAAGTCTAAATATTCCTTTTTTATTCAAATGTAAACTTTTAATATTTAATATAATTTATTAAATTATAAATAATAATTTTAATAAATAATAATTTATCTTTTCTCATTTATCGTCATGAATGCAGTAATAAAAAGAAATTAAAAAAATAAATTTAAAAAATTTAAAACCATTTTTTTTTTGAAATGATGCACATATTTTTAAACAGAAACCATAAAAACACAATGTTGTAGTCGCCCAAGTTTTACTCTAACAAAGTGGAAATTTTAAGTGTTTTCAAATCGCGTAGAGTTTTTAGAATTTTTTTTCTGAGTCATCTGCCGTTTTCGTCCACATAAATGTTGTTCATTAAGTGAAATAAGTGGTTAAAAACTCTGAAAATTCAGATCCATCTTAAAATCACTTAAAAATTGTACTTTGTTCTACCAAAGTTCCATGAACTAAACGCTTCTATTTTCAGTTTTCTGACTTAAAATATAAACTTTTTTTTTTAAATTTCAAATTAAAGTTACAATACTCTTAAATTAGACTTCTAAGAAAAACTCGATGAAATTGGCCGTTTTTTATTCGTCATTTCGATGCTAGATAAACATGTTTTTGCTTGAACAAAAAAATGTTTGAATTGAAAGCTACAAAAAATAAGGAAGCAGAAAAAATTATAAGCGTTCACATTTTTGATTGCTATGTTACAAAGCGACAATTTTACATCTGAGTTTCACAGGAAATTTCAAATTTTGACAAAAAATTTAATTTCAATTTTGTTTTTTTATTCATAAGTCGATAAGTGGTTGCGAAAAAAACCGGCTTTAGATTGTTATCTTGCAGCGACAATTTTACATCTGTTTTTAACAGGACATTTCAAATTTTGATAAAAAATGTTTAATATGATATTTTATACATCACTAAGTCGCTAAGTGGTTGCGAAAAAATCGGCTTTTGATTGCTAGCTTACAAGCGACAAGTTCACATTTGATTTTCATAAGAAATTTCAAAATAAAAAAATAAAAATCTGTATGTTTTTTTATTCATAACTCACTAAGTGCTCGCCAAAATAGGCCGGCTAATATTCAATGCCATGACTATGAAACGCACTATAAACTTACACTAATAGCTCATATTTAGGCCTCATATTGTTGATAACAAAGCAGCAATTGTGTGGCATGCCACATGTTAGCTTACATAGCTCTCGTCAAGTAACATACACGCACATACGCACACAAGTGCTTTATATAATATGGTTGATATTTATCTTTTTGCTATATAGTTTTAAAACAAAAAAAAATTGTTTGCTTTTCATTTTGATTATTTTTTTTGGGTTTCCTTTGCATTCGTCTGGCTGTTGGTGCCCAAATATTTTTTTTCCTGCCATTTTCAAAATTTTTGTTTACACATTGACGCCACTGTGGCGGCTACTGGTCGTCAAGATTTATGAGGGCGTGCTTTGGGCTGAGTTAGGCGCTGTTGATGGAGCCCTTAAAAAAGCAACAACAACCTTGAAGTGGTAGTGGCGGGTGTTGATTGTCTAGCTTGCATTTCCTATTGCACTCGCTTATTTAGGACATGTTGAAAAACAAAAACAAAATCACTTTTACAGTTTTCAACTAAGCAACAACAACTCTACAAAGTACTCAAATTGTATTATTTGAGCGATTTTATGGCTAACTGAAACCGCATTGTTTATTTTATTATTAGAAATATTGATGGTTGGTTTTTTTTTTTTTCATGCAGTGCCGCCTGAAAGCGGATTCACTGTGGTCCTCAAATGTTAACTGCGTGCGTTTGTTTCTATGTAGGGTTTAGTGCGCTTATTAAAATGTCAGTTGCGCTTAAAGGTGCTGACAGTTGGGCATACCGTGCGTATGATTGATCTGTTTCACTACAAATAAACTTATTCTCATAAGCTCATATGTGCTACAAGGGTATGTATGTTTGTTATTCTCACATGCAACCAAAGTTAGTGCTAGTCAAGTTGAGTGTGGCGCACTGCTGCATTGATGGTGTTATAGATAAACTAAAAGCTGTCAAATAAGTTTCAGCTTTTTTTAGTTAAATAACTTAAATGCTTGCGCCAACTTCTCACACTTGCACTTCTTTCATAATTATTTTATTCAGTTCCAGGAAATTTAAGCGTAATCATTTTTACTGAAATACTTTTTTCATTAGCATATTAATTAGTAACAAAATTTTATAACACTTGCCAACTTATCATTGATTAAGTTCTAGAGTTCCTGGAAAAATTCATAAATAAAATTGATTTCTAACAAAATTGTATAATATTTATTTCTTGAGTCTCGGAAATTTTATAAAATTATTAAGTGTACACTTTTTTGTCAGTGAGATATTTTGGTAGCTTTTAAATCAGTTCAAAGGCATATTTTTCAATCTGTCAGCTATGTGAGTTATTAAAGCGCAACATATGCTACGCATTAGATGGATAGTTCCAAGAATTAGTGTTTAAGATTTTTTTAGTTTAGATGCTATAAGTAATTAATAATTTCTATAAATTCTTAATAAATTGCATTGACGGAAAATAATGATTTTTTTTTTTACTCAAAAATTACGATTATTTTATTTTTCATAAAAAAACTTAAAGCGTCATATATCCTGAGCTACGCGAAATTTCAGCTAAAAAATTTAAACTAACAAACCTCTTACTCCAAAGTTACTGATGCTAAAGATAACTTATTGAAAACTCTACTTCGAATGTTAGAAAAGGGTATTTAATGGCGGGAAGGGGTATGTATGAGTTGAAAATAAGGGCACGCATATCTTCATACTCATTTATAATAGAGTTTTTCCTTGGGATAGTCCACTTTAGAGTTAGTTTGGCGCTCGTTTAATTTTGAATGCCGCATAGTTCAGGATATATGTATGACGATTTGAGTTTTTTTTGTGAAAAATAAAATAATCAAAAAATAATCATTGTTTTCGGTTCCTGATAAGTTCTAAGAACTTTTTTTTCAATTTTGATTTCGAAAATTAAATATGAAAAATACAGTAAATATGAAACCCAAGTCTAATACTACATTTACACTGCACCAAATGAGTCATTTTGGGCGAAAAAATCCAAATGCGTCGCATTTCCCCATACAAATCGCATTTTCCAAATCACTGATTTCATCGCATTTGCTCGCATTTGGGCAGCAACAATATAACATTTTTTTGGAACGCATTGAGTTTGAACTTTCGGCTGAAGGAAAATGTTAAACAAAATGCAAATGATCTAATGTAAATATGTTTGAAATGACTTATTTTAACCTTCCCAATGCGGTGCAGTGTAAATGTAGTATAAGTTCGGCTGGAACCAATATTGCAAACATTTGCAAAACATCAATAAAAAATGTATCCAGTCAATATAGCCACCGAACTTCACGTTTATATCACAATAATCAATGAGTTATGGAGTTTTAACAGATATTCGATATCGAAAAAGGGATACGTGGTTATCATTACGTTCATTTTCACTAGAATATTTCACTAACTGAAAAGTATGCTCTCCAAATATTAAATATATTTCTTTTTGCTAAATTTAGCAACTCCATCAATTTCTATATTCATAGATTTTAGAGCTTTGTTATATGAAACTCTATAACTAATTTGCTTACGTTATGCTATTACAAACTCTTGTTATATGAACAAAGTTACGTATTATACCCTGCGTACCAGCACAGTTTTTTATACAAATTTCAAGCACCTTATCGTAACTTACTCCAATAAATTTTTAAAAGAGAAATAATAAATTGCAAATAAGGGTTTCAGAGGTTTTTTATAGATATGTTGCTAAGTGTTTTGCGAATAAAAGGCGTAGATTAAGGCCGGTATGCAGATCACAATAAGTTGCTCAACAAAAATTTAGCAATTTTTCTTGCGTGAAAAATAGTAATATGGAAGTAATAAAAATCCATGGTGAATAGTGAAGCAGCAAGAAGAAGAGCACATAAGCAAAGCACTGAAACAAAATTTTCCTTTTCCGCTTTCGGATTATTGATACCGAGGTCAAAACGCGTCTTTTGATACCTCTCCCGACATTTTTGGACGTGTTTTACCAGTTGGCGTATTACCAAATTACTGTCTTCTTCAAGAAATAAATGCCGGTTGATAAATTTCTTGCGGAAACCTGTGTTGCCCTACTCAAATTTCACGATAAAATAGTAGTAAAATTACGTTGAGAACTGCGTACTACCTCAAGAAAAGGTAACCCAAGAAATTTTCTTAAGCATTTCTTAAGCATTTTTTTATATGGTGTTTTTGCTCTTCTTATGATCTGCACCGGCCTTAAGCGGTAAAAAAGGCTATAACTAAAAATTAAATAATAAAAAAAGAAGAAAGAAAGAAAGAAATTTGCAAGTACCAATAGTAAGGAGATCCAGTCAATGAAACATTAATCAATGAACTTGAAACGTTCTAAGAGATTTTCGATATCGAAAAACTGAAACTTGGTTATAATTAGATTTGGCCCATGCTAACGAGAAACTTTTACTAACCGGCAAATAAACTGTATACGAAACTAAAGGAACCGGCAGACTTTGTTCTGCCCAGATATTTACTTGAATGAATCTAGAAATACTGAGTTTTCCTATCCCTATCATTATCTCTATCACTATCCCTATCCCTATTCCTATCCCTATAGATGTAACTATTTCACACACACACAATTCCACTTCACCATCGATCGATCCATTATTGAGCTTTTCGAACAAAAAAAAAAAAAATATAAAAATTCTCACCATTCAAAATGTATGGGTAAATAAAAATTTTTTTTTTGAGGAATTTTTCGGAAATTTTATTTGGTACTCTCATATTCTGGTCAGAGAACAATCTATATTAGTGTCAATCATCCAAATCGGTGTAGGCGTTCTTGAGTTATGAGCGTTGGCACTAACGTCACTCTCTTTTATATATATCGATTTCAAAATATGTATCTACACTTTTATTTAAATGAAACTCAATAAATTTTCCTTTATTCATACTCATAACTTTATTGTATGAAACCCGATATCTAACTCGCTTACGTTATGACATTACAAACTCCCTTTATGTGCACAAAGCTACCATGTGTCAGTAAAGCTTGATCTAACAATTTCAAGCACTTGTTCTTCACTTATTCATATACATTTTGCAAGGAAAATTAGAAATTCTAATACAGTTTTCTAAATGCTTTTTATTCATATGTTGCTAAGTGTTTTGCGAATAAAAAATTCTTTTATCTAATGTACAAAATAGAGCTTTAAGAAGCTGTTATAATTAAAAAACAGAAAAAAATGTATCAAGCATCAATCAGATGCCCCCTGCAGGTTAGGGGTTTAGAATATGCCCGAGGTAGGCATAAATCTCGTAAGAGGCGACTAACATGCACCAAGGTAAAGACGTGCAACTCGATCGTTGATCTACGGATATGATACCTCTCACCTCTTATTACCCATCTCTCCTTACGGAAGGAGCGCATACGTGACCTAGAAGGTTCCACTGGTCATACCAAATCGCTACCACGATAGTCGGACAGTACCGCAAGGGAGTACCTGAGCGTACCGGATTCATATCCGGTCAATGACTGTCAGTTCGACAGCACTCCACAAAACCTTCGGGGAGTGTTTCTGTTGGTGCTGTTGTTGTGGTCATATACCGAATGGTATGTTACTGCGATTGCTTAGCTGAAGACCTCAGGTTTGATGTCTTGTAGGTTTGTAGGAAAAAAAAAACGAATTAGTCTGACGAGAAATAATTACTGTTCTCGAAATAGTTTGTATATGTTGTGTATTAAAAGAAACACAATGGAATAATAATTATTATCAACTGGTGTTGAGCTTTTGAAACTCAAAAAAATATTAAAAACAAAAATTTTGCAACTAGTGGTTTATTGCAAGAAATATTTAAAACTACAATCAATCTACAATCATCGATTGCAATCAGATTTAATTAGTCACTGATTACAATCACATTTAAATACTTTATTATGACTGCAAACGTTATGATAGTTAGTCAACAATTGCAATCAATTTAATGCCCAGCAATATAATTTGCAGTCAATTTGATTGCAATCAAAAACTTTAATTGCAATTACAAAGAATAACAATAATTTATTTGAGTCACAAAAAGTAGAAATATGTAAAATTGAGCAAGGAATTTCATTTCAAATATTGTAAAACAAAAATATTTTAAAAATAATTTTTTTCTGTTTTAAAGTCAAATATAATCTTTGCTTCCAAGCTAAATAAATTTGAAATTTTTGTAATTAAAAAATTAAACCCTTCAATTGCTTATCTATTTCAGCATCCCTACCCCTCCGAAGATCAGAAAAAACAGTTGGCGCAAGATACCGGCCTAACGATACTGCAAGTGAATAATTGGTAAGTAATTTTACTCTATAACGATTTTTTATTTCTGAAACAGTATTAAAGGCCGGATAAGCCAACTGAATTTGACTACGAAGAATTAGCACAAAAGGATACTGGGCATATTGATGAAAACTGCCTAACTTGGAAACAGAAATTCGGTATCTACTGATAGATGAGCCATGATTTGAAAACTTCTTTTTTGTTTGAAAAACTTGGTATTATATGGGTTAAGAGTAATTATATTTGCTTAGCAGTTCGTCAGCGCGATCATAAAATTTATGTAGTCTGGTGCTATTCGTAAAGTAGCAGCATAGGTCGATATCTGTACATTGCAGATACACAGGAAATATTGATAGGAGAGATCATTAATTGGCCAATAGATTTCAAAGCATCAGCTTATAGAATTTTTGTCTGTATGTCTATATGTTTGCGCGCTTATCACGCAAAAACACCTTAATAAAATTGTATTCAATTTTCACCTATGCATTACTAGATGCCTAACTTAAAGTTTAAGAAATCCCTTATTAAGGTAACTCTACCGGTTTCGGAGTTATCGACCAATATATGGGCCAGGGTGGCCTAAAATGTGTTAGTGCAATATGAATTTCAAACTAAAGATGGTAATGAGTGCTGCCATAAGTGATGTGATTGAGTTGCATATAGCAATTGGTTTCGGGGATATAATGATTAAAATTGGAATCAGTTTTTTATAAGTTCTGAGACGCAGCTTGATTTATCAGCACGAATTCCTTATGACCCAAAACTCATTTGCACTGTTATAACAACCAATCAGTGGAAAAGTTTTGTACTTCTACTTGTAAAGTTTTTAATTATTTTCACCCACATTTACAAATGGCAGCATTAGTGATTTTTTCTTTTCAAAAATGGCATACTTAAAAAGGAAATTAAGAAAATGTGCTTATGAAGAAAGAAAAAAAGCACACATACATAGATATTCTAATGACGAAACCAACTGAAATAATTAAAAAAAAAAGAAAATGAAGAAATTCTGCATGAAAAACAGCAACGGACACACAGCAAATATCTTAAAAAAACTTTTTCGATTATAATTCTTGTGACCAACGCATACACTTAGGCTTTGGCACCCACAAATCGCCGAATATCACTTTTCAAAAGTATTTACTAGCCTTTATTGCAAAGAAACAAAATCAAAATAGCGGGCAAGTAAATTGTTTAAGAAAATTCCACAAAAGTTTCAGCTGATGTACGCACACAAACAACAAAAATTCTTTTATTTACGCTTGCGCGCGCCAGCGGAGTGAGCACATCAGTGGCAGCAGGCGCCACATTAAATGAAGAAAGCTCAGAGCAATAACAAACAGCAAACATATAATGCCAAACATACAAAATTTGAAACTTCTAGCAATGGCTTTCCAACAATACTCCACCCATACTTCAACATCCACCGTATTTGGGCACATCATATTGGGTGCTAATGGCCGTTAGTTGGTCATTTAAATGGCTGCTACGCCCTAACTCTAGTTTTACAACCAAACAACAACATGCATAAACTCAATACCTTAATAGTTGTTGTTTTTTTCCGCCAGCGCCAACCCCCGCCCTAGTGCTACACCAAACCTTCTTGTGGCTATTTAGTGTACTTTTATGTGTTTTTAGTTAATTCTATACCGTTTCAAACTTACCCAACCGATCATCCTGCGCTGTAAGAGCTAGCTTATGTTATTGTTGTTGCTGTTACAGCGTCAGTTATACGCTTCTTCGAGCGCATAAATATAAATTTAGCTTAAAGAAGCAGTAAAAGTAATAGCAGACCACCCCTCATTTGACGCTTCAGCGTAGGAGCACCAAACCTACTTTTTAGCCTAAAAGTATGCTAAGCTAACACCGTCTGGCAAATTCCCACTGGATTTCAGCATCCGACAGTTGATTTTCACTTTTTTCTTCGTTTTTTTCACTTTAGCTGTGAAGTCTGCTTTTGTTGTTATTTTTTATTTTTTTTGGATACTACTTTTTTTTTCTTTACTGCGACAAGCAAATCGCCAAGGTGTCAGGCAATAAATTACCAAAAGTGTCTACCTTCTGCTTACTATTTTTGTATATTTTCTCTCAAATTTTCCTTAAACCTATGTAAGCGTATGTGCGTATGTATGTATATGAGTTTCAGTATTTAGTTTGTATGAAAAGGCGTTTTCCACTTACTGACAATGTTACTATCAGTACACTGCCCGCCCTCGTTCACTATGCGCTTCGTTTGTTATGAGGTGCTAGCGGGTTGGTTAGGTGAGTTTGGGGAAAGAAAGCCTATTTTCCATTTTGTTACGCTTTCTTGCATATTTTGTATTAAGTGTGGCGTAAATTTGTTTACGTTCCACGAGTCGAGTGCTGCTTAATTTCTCATAAATAGAAAAAGTTTATCAAAAAAGTTAAGCAAAAAATAAAACAAAACAAAAAAAAAACACGTGAAGGGCATGAGAATATCCAAATAATTTTCGTCCTCTTTCTTCGGTTGACTGCTTTGTTGGTTTTTGTAATTTCTGGTTAATTCTCGATATTTGGTTATATTAGTGTGCTCAACTGAGCATATAGCTTAATTTAATTAAATTTCGAATTGGGATTGTGATCTAATGCCCGTATGACACTACGTATTTTTCTTGTATTTTTGCTATATTTTTTGTTTGAAATACTGACGAAAACCTACCGAAAATCAAATTGCAAAAACAATTTCGCGGTACTTGAAGGGGGACAAACAGTGCCTGTAATGTCAATTGGGTCGACGTTTAGTTGAAAGCTGAACGAAAATCAAATTTAAAAATAAACAAATAAAAAATTAAACTGAAAGATTTGATTTTGATATTTTTTGTGCTCGAACTAAAAATGAAGCTTAAATGGCAAGGCGCGTATGTACATCACAATATTTCTTCTTTGTCAGAAAAAAACTAACGAAAAACAGTAAACTGTCAAAAAAAAACTAACGAACTCTTTCGTTTGTTTTTAACGGGAGCACCTCATAATCCCGAAAAATTTCAGAAATCCCGACACGACATAATCCAGACATAACAAAATCCCGAAGACAAAATCCCGACATAACAAAATCCCGACAAGACAAAATCCAGATAAATTTATTATATTTTCGGCCTGGCAACTTTTCCTTAAAATTTTTGTAAAAACAGATACAATTTTCATCGCAAAACTTTTCAAAACTAATTTAAAATAGAACATATTGTGGCGATTATTCTCAAGCATGTACCATCCCTAACTCAATAACATTCCCACCACTAGTTAAACCACAACAGAGATAACGATGGCTACGCTTATGCATGCAAGCGTGTAACTAGGAAGAGGAGGAGAGATGGCGCGAGTGTTTGCGAATACGATGCAAAGAGGAGATTCCAATAAATAACACCGACCCTTCCAGAACACGAAAAGCGAATAACCAAGAAAGTTCTCGGTGCGTAGGCAAGTACCCTGTTGGACTATATAAGGCGGTGACCAAGCAAGGCAGGTTGATCAGTTTATTTTCAAGCGTTCAATAGTGAACTACTGTAAAGTTATCAAACTCTTAAAATTGTTTTGCGTTTATTACTAGTAAATAAAACTAGCTATTACTTACATTATCTGTGCGTGTGTTTATTCGACTTTATAGTGATCGAACCCAGGATTGATAATCAAGGAATCGTCGAATTCGTCACAATTGGTGTCAGAAGTGATATTGTTAAATAAATACCGAGAGTTTTCAAGGATAACAAAGACATGGCAAAGCTGAATGAATTAAAGATTCAGCAACTCAAAAATGAGTTGGAACAACGCGGACTAAACACTACAGGCAATAAATCAGAGTTACAGTCACGATTGCGAGAGGCTATGGAAGCGGAAGGAATCAACGTTGATGATCATGTTTTTCATCTTGTGGAGCAGGCACCAACAAAAATGGAAGAAAAAAATGAGTCTCCGAATCCAGGAGCAACTGTGGACACAAACATAATATTGGCTGTATTAACTCAGATGTCCACTAAAATGGAAGAACAAGAGACGCGTATTACATCTCGAATGGCATCTCAGCTCGAAGAACAGAAAACTTGCATGGCATCTCAGCTGGAAGAACAGAAAACTTGCATGGCATCTCAGCTGGAAGAACAGAAAACACACATTGCATGTCGAATGGAGGCCCAAGAGACTCGTATTATAGAAATGTCGTCTCAAATTTCGGCCAATATTTTATCACAGCTCTCCGCTCAACTGGAAGAACAAAAGGCGTATATGTCATCGCAGTTGGAAGCACAAGATGCAAAAATTGCACAATTTCAAGATAAAATAGAGACCGAGGTAGATGCGTTAAGGGGCCGTATCCAGGAGTTGCAACTGAACCGTCCATCTGCTTCAGCGAATACTCCCAAGGTAAAATCCCCGTCATTTGATGGTTCTGTTCCTTTCCAGGTATTTAAGCTACAGTTTGAGAAGACGGCAGCGGTGAATAATTGGGGCACTGAAGACAAAGTTGCTGCACTGTTCGTGGCATTGAAGGGTCCTGCAGCCGAAATCTTACAGACGATTCCAGGCGGTGAACGCAATAATTATGAAGCATTGATGGGTGCAGTTGAGAGACGCTATGGTAGCGAACATCGAAAACAGATATACCAAATAGAGCTACAGAATCGCTGTCAGAAGGCTAATGAGACATTGCAGGAATTTGCATCGGATATCGAGAGGTTGGCCCATCTAGCAAATGCGGACGCACCTGTAGAATATACGGAGAGGGTGAAAATCCAGTGTTTCATAAATGGAATACGCGATGTGGAGACGAAGCGGGCCACATATGCAAACCCCAAAAGGACATTTGCTGAAACGGTATCGCATGCTCTGACGCAGGAAACAGCCTCGCTTTTGAGTAAACCTGCATACAAGGCTCATCGCGTAGAAGTGGACATTCCGGCTTGGGTAGACAAAATTTTGGAAGCGTTGAACGGAGTACAGAAAAAAAGTGATGGTGCCATTAAATGCTTTAGGTGTGGAAAATCTGGTCATATAGCACGTTATTGCGGCACTGGGTCCAGTAATCCTGGCAATTTAAGTGGACGTAAACGCAAAACTGGAGAAGATGAGCAAGATGAATGTCCCATAATCTCTGTGTCACAACTCGAACGGAAAGCGAGTAATGTTACTGTTGAAGGCTACGTGGACGGGAAAGAGCGCTTGCTGACTGTCGATACTGGTGCATCACATTCCATCATTCGGACTGACTTGGTCAGGGGAAAGGTGAGACCATTGCGGAAAGCTAAGTTGTGGACAGTAACTGGTGACAGCAAGCAAGTCCTGGGAGAAGTGAAATGCAAGGTTGTGATTGGGAATGTGGCCACGTATCACAACTTCTTGGTAGCGAATATTGTCGACGAAGTCATCATTGGCGTCGATTTCTTGGCTGAGAGAGACATTCACATCAACGTAAGGAACAGGGTTATGACTTACAACGGCCAAGAAGTTCCTCTGGTTTTTGGACACAATAAAGGCTATACTACCAAGGGAGTGATCTTGAAGATGAAGCAACAGGAGCCTCGTAAAGCAGAGGTAGATCCTCGACCAAAGGCTTTCGCGGACAAGTACCTCCTGAAGAAGATTCGGCAAGACCAGGAGGAAGATCCAGATTTGGCACGTGTGTTGAAAGGAATAAAGAAAAACAAACAGCCAGGAAGAGAAGAGATGGTAGCAGAGAGTCGTATTGCAAAAGCATACTGGGCACAATGGAGTAGTTTGAAGCTAATATCTGGTTGTTTGCATCGGATATGGGAAAGTGAAGATGGCCAGAATCATCGATCACTTATTGTTGTTCCCAAGGCAAGAATTCCAGATGTTATCAAAGCGTCGCATAGGTGCCCAGATAGAAGGCACGTGGGAATAAAGAAAACGCTGCAAGAGGTAAAGCGGCGGTTCTATTGGATCGGTTGCAAGCAAACTGTGAGGAAATGGATTACTAAGTGTGCAGAGTGTGCTGAGAATAAAAGACGAACATCTGGTGGTCATGTTACGAGGAGGCAACGCAACTTAGTGGATAATGTGAAACAGTGCAATGGGCATGAGAGAACGGAACAGAATCCTGAAGAAACGAGTTGCAGGAATGTTTGCCGGGTACCATTGGGAACGAAAGTGAAGGCACAAATCTATTCGAGATTGAGAACGGACAAAGTGGTTGGAATAAGTGACACTGCAATGCATTGTGGGAATCTCTGCAGGAGAGGATTGATGTCGGAGTTTCAATCCCTGGAGGAAATGAGGTTTAGTAAAGCAGTGCCAACCATTGAGCGTCTAGCAGCGTTTGGTTTGGGAAATGTGTCTGATCGGGACGATCAGACTTAGGTGGAGGGCAATGTGGCGATTATTCTCAAGCATGTACCATCCCTAACTCAATAACATTCCCACCACTAGTTAAACCACAACAGAGATAACGATGGCTACGCTTATGCATGCAAGCGTGTAACTAGGAAGAGGAGGAGAGATGGCGCGAGTGTTTGCGAATACGATGCAAAGAGGAGATTCCAATAAATAACACCGACCCTTCCAGAACACGAAAAGCGAATAACCAAGAAAGTTCTCGGTGCGTAGGCAAGTACCCTGTTGGACTATATAAGGCGGTGACCAAGCAAGGCAGGTTGATCAGTTTATTTTCAAGCGTTCAATAGTGAACTACTGTAAAGTTATCAAACTCTTAAAATTGTTTTGCGTTTATTACTAGTAAATAAAACTAGCTATTACTTACATTATCTGTGCGTGTGTTTATTCGACTTTATAGTGATCGAACCCAGGATTGATAATCAAGGAATCGTCGAATTCGTCACAATATGAATTAATAAAAAAAAGGTTTGGGACAGTTGTCGGAATTTTTTGTTGGGATTTTGTCGTGTCAGAATTTTAAATGGTCGGGATTTGTTAATGTCGGGATTATGTGTTTCGGGATTTTATGTTTCGGGATTTTGTGTGTCGGGATTATGTTATACACCCGTTTTTAACAGCCTAGATTGTATTTGGTTTGTATTTCGTGAGTTTTTTTAACATAGCTCGCCCGTTTGCACCAAAATAAAAATTTTGCAGGACCGTTTCTTTCGCACCAAATACATAAAAAAATACAAGAAAAATACGTAGCGTCATAAGGGCATAAAGACTTTCATAGAAGTAAATATAATACGGTTTAATGCTAGAACTGCCAAATCGTTTTGTAAATTTGGGACAAACTAAATGATAAACTTGCTATTAAGTTGTTCTTAAAAATCACTAATCGTCCCATAGTGAGATGGTGCCTAATAGTAATACAACTGAAAGCTACTCGAAACACGGCGCTTAACAAAACTTTTTTCTACCTTAGAGTGGACCGTCCATCATCTTTGTCCAGCTCGATAACATGTTCTATCCAGCGTATGCATTTTCTGCACTACGATCACTAGGGTTATAGAGTTTTTACAATGTAAAAAAAATTTTTTTTTTTTTAATTATTTATTTATTTATTGAATAGTCAATAAGTTGAATAATTCTTAAAGACTAAAGTGTACATAAATACAGCATGAGGGTACTGTACAGAAGAATATAAAGTAAAGTATATGTCTGAAGTTTACAATCGATTAGTTACAGCTTAGATTAACTCAGTTTTTTGAGTATGTAAAAAAATAAACAAACATTCCAACTAAAATTTTTTTATTTGTTTCAAAATCCGAAAAACTTACAAAAATTGTCGAATATGTGTGTTTATTTGCTCTAATAAGAAAAAAAACATATTTGTTTCTTTTTTTAAATTACAAAAATAACACTTTTTTTTTAATTTCTGACTTTCGTTAGCTTTTGACGACATATCTTACAAATTCTGGAGCTTCCTTAAAATGTTTTCAATTGTTCAGCCTACATATCTGCTTATAGTATCGTTAGATTTCGTTCGGTATACGACGTTGGCATAGCGACCATCTTCCGGAGAACTTTCTTCTGGCATACTCAAACGACCATGCCTTCTTCCTTCGATATTGTGCTTGTTTTTGAACTCAAACATCAGTGCAGTTATAATAAGAGTTATAGATTCTGATCTTTGTCCACTTGGAAGCATTTTACGTCTCTATTGGCTTTCAATCCTACTAGCAACTTATGGCAAGAGTTTTTCTCACTTGTGTTTCTCGGCTGACATTACTTTCGATGCTAACCCAAAGCGGTTAGCGTGGTTCGTAAGTAGACAAGGTGCTCCAGAGATTCTATTATTATCGCCGATTATCTGATAGCAAAAATTCTTATTGCTTTCGTTCAACGGAAGACCACTTCATGCAGGCCACAAAGTAAGAACTTGGTATCAGTATCTTCAAATCAATATTGTCTAAACCTTACTTGGTTTTATGAGTCGGAAAGAACCTCAACATTCTCATCAAGCGGTTAGTTTTGCTTGAGCATCATTTGGAATATGGGGGAAGTTAAATTCAGACATAGCTAGCAGCGTACAAGAAACTGCTTTGAGGGCGATATTGCATGTTGCCTTGCTTTTGGATTGGATTAATTGCAATCTGCAAAAACCATTTTTTCTTACGCAGCATTCTCTATTATTCTCGTTTATTTAAATTAAAATTTTGTGTAGCTAAATCTACAGTTAAAATAATTAAGTTTATGGACAAACCAAGTTTCAATTAGCTCTGCAGCGTAGGTCTGCAGTAGACGTTTTTTTCTTATTGGCTTCTAAGAATAAATAATAAATAAGATGATGGACATTTTTTTTTATGCTGTCAAACATATATAAATCTATGAGTGGAAACATTTCAGTCACACCAACTAGTTGTAAACTACTCCAAAACTGTTATGAACACCAATCCCAACTGGGAAGCCAGTTGCTTTATTTCTATACTACACTTATAACAGACTGAGTTGAATCTAAATCATTATATCCCCGAAACCAGTTGAGGTTTGGATCTTATTCACATCGCTTATTTCAGCACGCATTAACTGCTTTCATTTGATAATAACAAATTCACAATGATAATAACAAATGATTCATATTGTAATAACAAATTTTGGATCACCCTGGTTCACATTTTTGTCGATCACTCCGAAACTGGTTGAGTTAACGAAATAACCTCTTCAATCCCGCACCGAAAATACACTCGAAAAACATTTTTTATGACTTATTTTTAATAACTGGTGTCTAAATAGTTTATTTGAAACAAAATATTTTTTTTTTTTTTTAATACTAAAAAACAGTTTTTCGAATTTTTAATATAACTGCAAAATAAAAAAAAATATTCTTATGTAATTCAAAGAAAAAGCTAATTAAATGTTTTTTTTTATTAAAAATAAATAAATATATATTAAAAAAAGTAAAAGTGTTTACGTATATTGACTCACTTGTGAAAACATATATGATCCAATCTTGCATATTTCAGTCCATTTGAAAACATCGTATGAAATGAATGCGACAGAAGAAGTAAGGAGAGAAACTAAAAATGTAGAAAAGCGAGCGAATGTGTTCCCAATAAATTGTTGTATTGTTTGAGAAAAATAATGAAACCTTGACAGTTATTACACAAATAAAACTTTTGTCCACATATGTGGACATTAACCAGAAGAGGATAAGGGATATCTTTAATTTTAAGCTATATATCTAGTAATGCAGAGGTGAAAGCTTTATTCAATTTACTTTCGAAGTTTATGAGTGAAGCGCTCACAAACATACAGACAGACGACAAAAACTAAAAAATATTTTTACTCTGGATTCTAATGGCGCAATAATGATCCCCCCTACGAATTTTTGTCGAATATATGCAATGTACAGGTATCGTCCTGTTACAATATTACTATGTCTAGAGATAAGCAACCGGTATCTTTTCTCCTAACAGCAGAACCTTCAAATTGTTTGTTTCATTTAAAACCCATTATAAGACTGTACACTTTTTTTGGTTTTAAATTTAAATAGTAGTAAGGAATTAATAATTAATGGCGGCCGCCGTGGTGTGAAGGTAGTGTTGCCGGCCTACCACAACGAAGGTCCATGGTTCGAGCGCTGGTACAGGTAACATCAAAAGTGATTTGAAAAAAAAAGTTTTTCAAAACGGGGTCGCCCCCGGCAGTGGTTTGGCAAACTCTCCGAGTGTATTTCTGCCATGACAGGCTTCTCAGCAAAAATTCGTCTCCTTTGTAGATGCCGTTCGGAGTCGGCAAAAAACTGTAGGTCCCACCAATTTGTAGGGAAAATTCAAATCGGCACACCACAAATTGGAAGAGAAGCTTGGCGCAAAAATCTCTTAGGAGGTTTATGATGATATACCTGTTGTATATCGCGCCATAGAGAGAGAGAGAAGGAATTAATAATCCTATTAGATAAATGAAACTGGACAACAAGTTAAAACCCCTTGAATGGTTTCAATTTAAGAACAAATTTTTAACCGTGTACGTGATCTCAATTGTCAGATTTCTGAGAGAAATATATCAGTTGCGAAGCAGTTAAATATAAGCATAAGCAAAAAAAATCACGATTCAATTTTAAGTGAATGGAGGATAAGAACTCGTCCCAAAAATGTGCAGTCGTAGTTGCAACCTCTGTTGCTGGAAATATCAAACATAAAAGATAAATTCTGCGGAGATTTTTTCCAACTCTGCGCACTTCAACATTTTTCGAAAAATTTTCTTTTTCTTTTTTGTGGTACAGAGTTATTCTTTTTCATACTAGTTTAAAGTGAGTTAGAAATTAGTTGTCAGTTTTAAAGAAGTACTGTTGCTAACTAGTCTACTGTTTTACTGCAAGGAAAGTCCCCACGCAAATTTCACACCGTTATCCCTCTAATGCATGCGCGTGTTCGTGAGCAATTCACATAAAGCTTTCGTGTTGTCAACATTTCATATGATTTTATACGCCTGACAATTTCACCAATGTTTGCTAGCTGTTCTTTTAGTATTTATTTTTTATGCATTATTATAATGCAAACAATAATATTCTCTGCACTTAAATCACAATTTTGCAGCGCAAGTTTAAACTGCAGCTAAGAGCATATTGTACTCACTGCAGTTGTCAAATAAAAATTCAGCGCTCACTAGTTTATCAGTAAGTTTGTGTTACCTCATACAAGAAACGGTAATGTACCTGGTATCTAGCGCTGCATCGATTGCTTCGTACCAAATATGCATGTTTGCAAGGAGGTATGAAGCAAGTGACAATTTGCTTGTTGGAGTGGCTGCAGCATATAGTAATACGATTCCTAGCTAAACTAAATAACAGCAGAGTACACGGATATCCACTGTCAAGCAACGAGACATAGCAAGAAATGCAAGCTAGCTAGCTTGCTTTTGAATGTCAAAATGTTGTAACTGTCGCATAAAATTCAAATTTGATGATGAAGTTGTTGCAGTTGGTCCACGCTTAGCACCCCAGTACGTACAAGATTTTGCATGTATGTTATTGGCGTGGTAGATGGGCGGTTAGTGTGTGTCTTACACTCACAAGGCACATCACGTCATCTAACACCAGCACTGCACACATTTGGCTTGCGATTGGATTGGATTGTGTGGCAAGGCGCAGGCGTGTGTAGTGGTAGCGTGGCATTAAATTGTGTAGGAAATAAGTGTCTAACGAAATGTGTAGAAGAAATGGTGTATGCAATAAATATGTCACATGTGATAGTTTAACATTTTTGTTGTGTTTTTTGCATTCGAATTAATATATTTTTATTTGTCTCTTAAGAAGTGTACAACATTGCTGATGTTTTGTTGACGTGAAAGTTGCAGCGCTACAAACAATATGTTGGAGAAAACTTGTGGCTTGTTGTTGTTGCTGGAAAGAATTTAAATAAATATGTTTGTAAATTTGTTTTTGCATGTAGTGGAAGTAACTTTTTTATGACAACTTTTCGTAAGTGTATTATACTAGAATGTTTGCAAAGAAGCCTTCTATGGCACAAATACACTCGGAAAGTTTGCTAAATCACTACCGTACCTGTTTTGAAAATGGAATTTCAAACAACTTTTCTCCTCTCTTACTTAGCATCAGCCTTTTTACCATCCTTTCCTTCTTTCTATCTCAATCCATCCTCCGTCTCACTTTACATCAGCCTCTACGCCACCCTTTTCTTCTCTTTATCCCTCTCCATCGCCCGTTTCGAAATCAATCTTGTCCATATCTAAAAAAATTACCTTCTGCCCCTCACATATTATATTGTTTTTCTATATCATCTCTCACAAGTTCTGCCTCTGATTCTCTCTTTCACTTTCCTCTACATTTACGTTCTTATACCTTTCCGTTTTCATTTTCGCTTTCACTTTTTTCCCTCTACCGTCGCTTTTCTCGTTATCTTAACTTTTTCGATATCCTCTCTCTTTCCCTTGTTCTCTTATTGACCACTTTTAATTTGTGTAGCCTACTTATAGACGTTGAAAGCAGCAGTGATCTGTCCGACACTCCTTGTACCTGTTCAGACAAAAAAACTTACAAATAGCGGCTTCATAGGGCATGCTCAAACAAAATTGATTACTTCAACCTGTATAAAGAGATCAAAACTGGCATCTCAATCTACTTTGCCACTCAACCCAGATTTATCTTAAACTAATCGCATTTTTTTCAGGAATAATACTAAATTGTTTATCCAATGGGGCGACTCATCTTTCATCCGCCTTTCTATAGACTAATGGTTGGAAGGGGTTCAGTTCCAATTATAATGTATATCATAATTTTATCTTTATTTTAACTACCATTAAATAAAATCAGCCAAATTTCTGCCATTTACTAACAAAATCGCTTTCCGCACCATTACAATCAGCTATAAATCATTAAAATTAGAATATCTTGTGGGCTAACAACCCTTAATTGTAGGCGTAAAACAAAACCATTAAAATAGAAATCAGTAGCACGGGAGAAAGCATCAAGCCATGTAGCACAGATATTAAAAAAGCCAAACATACAAAGCAATAGCACACGCGCATACGAACAAATAACCTGTGAATAGATACATATAAATCTTGAAAATAACCCAGTTGGAAATTGATGTCTGATAGCACGCATACCGCATCCATGCTGTGGGTATTCAACGACTTTTAGTAATCGGTTTTGTTATACTTTAATAGTCGTAAATAAATATCTGTTTTTCTGAGATTTGAGAAGCAGTGCTGCCAAATAGTTTTATGGATTATACGTAATTGTCGATGAGCGCTTCTTTTATTCCCAAGCGCAGATATATATGCATATAAAAAAAACAGGACTGCTGAATTCGTTGTTGACATTGTCATTTTTTTCCAGCTGGGTAGCTTTCGGTAAACATATATATATGTCTTCAACCTGCGCGTTTTCATACATACAAATATACCTGAATATATATCTACGCGTAATAGGTTTTAGAAAGTCGTAAACACCCTTCAAAATCGCCATTTTACGAGTATTTCAACAGCAACAAATTGCACAGCCAAACGGCTTAACTGGGGCTAGCTGATATACATACTTACTAGAAGTAAAAATTTGAACGGAGTATGAAATTTCACATGCATACAAATCAAAAGTATACAAGTATTTTTAATATGGACATCCAACCAGCCAACCACCCATTGGAGACACCCTCGAAATGTAGCAGTGAAATATATTTGCTGCTTTTTTTTTCAGAATTTTGTGAATGTGTTTGTGTTTTGTGTCCTTCTGAAACGAATTTCTTCCAATTGCTTTTGATTTGTTTGATGAATTCTTTGGCTGTCATTTTGCGCTGACTCTGTTTTATGAACCAATGATGCTGATGACTCGAGCATAGCCGAGTCCGTTTTATTTTTTTCTTGGCTATGAAACGAAACAGAATTGTATGCTAAAGGTATGATTGAGTGTTTGAATAGTTAGATACGAAAATTTATGATTTGGGGGTGTATGAGTGGGAGTTATACGTAGCTGTGCAAAGCTTTGACTATTGTCGGCGTCTCACAAGGTCAGTGAGACTTTTTAAAAAGATGTATTCGATGATGTTTAATTTCCCAACAATAATTAAGTTATCTGATGCTGCAATGTTGTTATTAGTTAGGCTTAGTTTGGCGCGTCATTTCATTATGAATTTTTCTACGTTGGATAAGGTTTAAACACACTTCAGTCAAGAATAAGAAAATCAGGGGAATATGTTTTATATATATTGTGGTTGTAGTTGCATGTAATATCGGAAAAATTCTCCGAACGTTCAGGCTAAGTTCAGGCTGTGCTTTTCCGTCATAAATCAGGTACGCTACTGTACTAGCCCTACTACCTCTATAACAGAACAGCCGCATATCATGACCATTGTTTCCAGCTGCGCTGCTTGTCAGTTTCTTTAACGGGTATACAAGTATTTTTTTCAGGCAAGGAGAGGCGTAAATAAACAATTTCCAAAAGTATCAAAACAATTTTCGCTGATTCTCTAAAGTCTTTTGATACAATGAAAATTTTGATGATACAAATTATACCGCTTTGCACAAAGTTCTACGGTTAAACAGGAGTGTATTTTGTTTTAGGGGTGTTTCGCATTTCAAATTTCTTTTTTTATATATTGTCCAAAGCTCTCTACACCGTTTTCACAAATATTGATTCAAATTCCTCTCCTAAAAAAAACTTAGTTAACTCCCGCGTCGACTATTGACATTGTTTTCTTCTCTCTGCGGAAAACTTTTGTTCACAAAAAAGATTTCTGATCGCACAAACAACTAAATGCATTTAAGTTGTACAATCCAATAGAATATCCAAGCACAATGCCGCTACTTTCATGTGGACCCATACTAATATACAAACATGGTGTAGGCATGAAAATCACATCAGTGCATTAACCTCGATTTGCTGGCTGCCAAAAACTTCAAAACTACATGAAAAGAAAATCAAAATGAAAATAGAGACCTGTAAAGCACAAATGCAGTATGCGCATTAGTTCATTTTGTTAAAAAGCCCAACTGAACTAAAAAGTTGTGCATGACCAACCTATACCAAACAGCCTAAGGGCGCTGCATTATGGGAAAACAAACCAGATTTTGTGGCCAAAAGTGATTTAACAACCCAAAATTTTAAAAATTGAATGCGCACTTTGTGAGTGATTGGATTAATGGTATTCCAGAAAAAACTACAATGCGGACAATTGAAATAGCTAGTTAAAAATGTTTCCTTGAAAATGGCCCGAAAACCATACCGAAATGATCAGAAAACAAATTGGCAAATGATACGGAAAAGGTCCCGAAATGATCCGTAAAATCTTCCAAAATGATCCCGAAATAATGCCAAAATAGTCCAGAAAAGTCCCGTAGTAATCCCGAACGGCTTCCAAATGTTCCCGAATAAAATCTAAAAGTCCCTGCAAAACACCTGTTTTATTTTACATTTCTTTCGGCATGCCTGCAATAATATTTTTCGAATTTATTACCCCAAGATTGATTGAACGAACGAAAGGAAAACATTCCTGCTTGAATATTTTTTAATTAGGCACCCGGTCATCAGATCGTATGATCAGTAGCATAAAACGTTTTCTATAATGACTTTATAGTATGAGTGGTTTATATGAAATTTTAAAGCTTATTGCAAAACATATATGTGAGCCAGAAATATTTTCAATATGTTCTACAATTAATAATTAGTAGTTAAGCTTCGGAGTTTTGATTCTGATTCCGAAACTTTGGAACATCCGACTGATTTCTACTCTCTGAAATTGCGGTTATAACTTATGCAGTTATAACTATATCAAACGTAGCAAAGTATTTTGTATTTGACATTTTTGACAGTTAAAAGGTGAATGTAACTTCATTCCACCATAGAAAAAGCTATCTCACCATAGTACTCTCTATATTACTTGCAAATGCAGAGATTTAACTTTTGATCTGTTAAATTTTTTGGTTTCCAATTTTTCACATTATATCCCGACAGAAAATTTGACATGATCAGAGCTAAACCAAGTCTAGATCAATATCAAGCAATGATTTCGGCTGTCCACTTCTAAATGGCGATGTCATTGGGGGTGTCAGTTGTTGCAAAGTTGATTAAAGCAACTCGTTTTCAGCCTGTTCCCATATGGACTGTTGTAAAGTAGCTACCCTTGGTCTAGTTCTCAAACGTTTCCCTTTCCGATAGTTAGGAGCAGTACTTTTTGTGGATAAGTGGTTATCGACAAACGATACTGTAAAGTTTTTTTAACTATAGCTTTTGTAATCGATCCAGAATAAGACCTCTTCCTCGCTCAAATAGTACGCTTCGTAGTAACGATTTCTACAACTCACATCTGTCAACTAATCAAGTTACCTGGTCCCACAGTGCCCTGTACGTTGTTTTTTATTTTGATATCGTCGCTAAATCTGACAGTATGGTATTTCAGATTTTAAGCTGATGCATTTTTTCTTCATATTTTAGAATTTGTAGATATAGCTTTATATTTTGTAGCATGATTTTTTTCACTTTTCATGTCGCTCCCACATTTTTTATTGGGAATTAAAAGCAAACAATTAAGTGCTGTGGTTGCCAAGAGATCAATACTTTTGGCTAATAAACAGTCGTGCACCAGACGTAAGCGGCAGTGCCGTCTGACAGTTAGCTCAACTTGCCGGGCAACAGCAATCAATCTAGCGGTCAGCTTAGCCTGATTTTCTTGCGCTTTTTATGATGCTGCAAGTGTTTTCAGTTTTTTTTTTTTTTTTGTTTTTGGAGAAGTCTGCTCTGTAGCCTTTTGGGGTAACCGCAAAGCAGAGTCATACCTATGTATGTGTGTGTGAAAATCTCGCTAGAGCTTATACACAGTTGAGTTGGTTTTTTCTTGTTATTGATGCTTGGCATGGTCACTCTAAAAAGAGTTTTTGCAACCTATCTGCTGCTGAACGCGCTTAGCTTTTAGCAAGTTGTCCTCAACAAATAATCACAATTGGCGGCATTTTCGCTTTTATCATGATTTTACGTATAATCTCTTAGTTGTCCTCATTTTTTTTCTTTTGCGCCGGCACTCACAGCAGCGCTGGTGGAAGATTTCTTATACTAAATTTTTTTGTTTTTCTTTTTCTCTTTTTTTTTTTATAACAATAAGCAGCGCTTATTATTTCTTCCTGTATTTATTACCAATAATCATAACAAAGCTTTTCCTGCTGCTGCTGCTGCTGCTGCCTACTTACCAAAAAGGATGTGGGTTCGTTGCTACTGTTACATATAAATAAATAAAAGAAGCAACAAAAATATATAAATTACACACACACACAGCTGTATTCTACTTATAACTCTATTGTTGTTAAGGTGAAAAAAATGTTTATGTTCGCCGCTCTTAACGCATTCGCAGCTTTTAAGCTAAAGCCGTAAGCAGCAAGCAATCTTCAGTTTGCGGTAAACAACTGATCTCCACAGCCTTGCAATCATTTTTGCTGATTTGGCTTTTGTGAATTGCGTGGATTGTGAGGATTTCATAAATAATTTATAAAATAATGCGTGGCGACGTTTTTTTCTGTAATACTAACATCCACATAAGTACATATATATATGTTTTTATAAATATATATTGTTGTTTGGCTTTTTTAAAGCTGCCGCTCGTTTTTAATTTTAATAAATTCTCACAATGCAATATTTCATCAAAGTCGGCTTTATTTGTACTTTGTTCGTTAGTTTTGTTGTTACTGTTTTGTTAAATTTGCTGTTAAGACGGCAATTGTTGTTGCTGTTATTGCGTTTGTTTTTGTTACGTTTTGCCAATTTAGTTGTAAAAAACCGCCATAACTTTAAAGTAATTATTTTTTATTATTTTTTACTTCAATTTAGCAATGCATTGCACATACAAATCGAATGCTATTTGATTGGTTCACAAAGCCTGTAGTTTCTCAAGCCATGTTAGCCAAGAAACATACAAAAAGCAATTTGAAATATTGCATTTTTCGCATAAAACAAAAAATTTATAACTTTAATAAGCAAAAAGATTTAAAATTTTGCCAGCGAGAATGCTTGAAATGTACGCTTCTTAAGTTTTTTTTTTAATTTTTTGCTTTGACGAGTGTTTAATCTTAGTTAATCCATTTATATGGCAGCACTTTCCCATCATAAATCAACATTTTAATGGAAAAAGGGTTAAAATAATTTATATATTATTATCTCATAATATTTTATATACAGGGTGTTTTTTTTACAGGTTTGTTTTTCGAATAGAGATAAAACTGGCATTTTGTAGTCAAATCTGGCAACTCTAATGTCATTTATGTTCAGTTTGGTTTGCCATTTCATCATGAACAGGTTGACAAAAGAACAACGCTTGCAAATCGTGCAAATTTATTTCGAAAATAATGGTTCAGTTCGCGAAGTTTACCGTGAGCTCCGTCCATTTTATGGTCGACATAATCGTCCATCAGAGCAATTAATTCGGTTAACCATGGATCGTTTTCGCACTACGTTTACTCTATGTGATAATACGCATCCGCAGAGACGTCGAACAGTGCGCACCGAAGAAACAATTGCCGCTGTAGAGCAAAGTGTTGAAGAGGACCCGAATGAATCGATTCGCCACCGTGCACAGCAATTGGAGCTTTGTCCATCAACTTTATGGAAGATTTTGCGCAAAGATCTTGGCTTGCGACCTTACAAGATCCAGCTTGTGCAAGAATTAAAGCCGCGAGACCATGCAATGCGTCGTGATTTTGGTGTATGGGCCGAAAATGAGATTGATTTCGATGCTGATTTTCATCGCAAAATTTTGTTCAGTGATGAGGCTCATTTTTGGTTGAATGGCTACGTCAACAAGCAAAATTGCCGCATTTGGAGTGAAGAGAATCCACATGAGACCCTTGAAACGCCATTACATCCACAAAAACTGACTGTTTGGTGTGCTCTATGGGCTGGTGGAGTCATTGGGCCATACTTCTTCCGCAATAATGCTGGAGAGGCAGCTACCGTTAATGGAGACTGGTATAGAGCCATGATAACCGACTATTTTGTTCCCGAATTGGATGGCATGAATGTGGATGAGTTGTGGTTCCAACAAGACGGCGCTACATGCCACACAGCGCACGTCACAATCGATTTATTGAAGGAAACATTCGATGAGCGCATAATTTCGCGGAATGGACCTGTCAATTGGCCACCAAGGTCGTGTGATTTGACACCATTGGATTATTTTCTTTGGGGATATGTGAAGTCGCTCGTCTACACCAACAAACCAGAAACGTTAGGGGAATTGGAAGCCAACATTCGTGGCGTTATTGCCGACATACGGCACCATATGCTCGAAAAAGTGGTTGAAAATTGGACCTGTAGAATTGGCTTTATTCGAGCCAGCCGCGGCGGCCACATGCCCTAAATCATATTTAAGCATTAATGGCATAAAATTATCCTTCCAATAAAGCCAAATTGATGGACCTTAAAACGATTTTCTTGTGCTTTATTTCAATTCAAAGTTCGATACCCCTAAAAAAACACCCTTTACTATATTAGAATTTGCTTCAATAGCGCGCTTGTTAAGCAGTTGCATTCAAAACAGCGATATCTCAGCTGAAAATGTGTTGAATATCTTTTGAGATTATAGGTTATTAGAAAAAGTATGTATCTTATAAATAACAAGTAAGGACGGCGCTGTATTTGGCTGTGCCGAAGGCTTTATACCTTTCATGAATACGTGCAAACTTAAATACGCATTATATATACTATATAGAGCTCCGATCTTGGTGATTTTTTACGAAATCTTTTAATATCCATGAGAAAATATCTCACCAAGTTTCAAGTTTTAATCTTTAAAAATGAGGGAGAAATGACCATAATCCTCTTATCTGAACGATCGGTTGCATGGGATATATACTATATATGTATAGCTCCGATCTTGGTGATTTTTTTACCAAATCTTTTACCATCTATAAGCAAATATCTCACCAAGTTTCAAGTGTTAATCTTTAAAAATGAGGGATAAATGGCCATAATCCTCTTATCTGAACGATCGGTTGCATGGGATATATACTATATATGTATAGCTCCGATCTTGGTGATTTTTTTACCAAATCTTTTACCATCTATAAGCAAATATCTCACCAAGTTTCAAGTGTTAATCTTTAAAAATGAGGGATAAATGGCCATAATCCTCTTATCTGAACAATCGGTTGCATGGGATATATACTATATATGTATAGCTCCGATCTTGGTGATTTTTTTACCAAATCTTTTACCATCTATAAGCAAATATCTCACCAAGTTTCAAGTGTTAATCTTTAAAAATGAGGGATAAATGGCCATAATCCTCTTATCTGAACGATCGGTTGTATGGGATATATACTATATATAGTTCCGATCTTGCTGACTTTCTTACGAAATCTTTTAATATCCATAAGAAAATATCTAACCAAGTTTCAAGTTTTAATCTTTTAAAATGAGGGAGAAATGGCCATAATCCTCTTATCTGAACGATCGGTTGTATGGGATATATACTATATATAGCTCCGATCTTGGTGATTTTTTTACGAAATTGTTTGCTCTCCATAAGAAAATATCTCACCAAGTTTCAAGTTTAAATCCTTAAAAATGAGGGAGAACTGGTCATAATCCTCTTATTTGAACGATCGGTTGCATGGGAGATATATGCTATAGTGACCCGATTATACCGGATCCGACAAATGTCTTATATAATACAAAAATACATCCGTGTGCCAAATTTCATCGAGATATCTCAAAAATTGAGGGACTAGTTTTCGTTCAAACAGACGGACGGACGGACAGACGGACATGGCTGTTTCAACGCAGTTCATCGTCCCGATCAATTTGGTATACTTAATGGTGGGTCTATCTCTTATGTTTCTAAACGTTACAAACATCGGACCAAAGTTAATATACCATTTCATGTTCATGAAAGGTATAAAAATGAATGTGTGTCTGCGTGTCTGTGTGTCCTTTATAGGCGTTCAAAGTACTCAACCGCCGCGGCCGCCGTGGTGTGAAGGTAGTGTTGCCGGCCTACCACACCGATGGTTCGAGCCCTGGTACAGGTAACATCAAAAATGATTTGAAAAAAGTTTTTCAAAACGGGGTCGCCCCTCGGCAGTGGTTTGGCTAATTCTCCGAGTGTATTTCTGCCATGACAGGCTTCTCAGCAAAAATTCGTCTCCTTTGTAGATGCCGTTGGGAGTCGGCCCACCAATTTGTAGGGAAAATTCAAATCGGCACACCACAAATTGGAAGAGAAGCTTGGCGCAAAAATCTCTTAGGGGGTTTATGATGATATACCTGTTGTATATCGCGCCATAGAGATAGAAAGTACTCAACCGATTTTGATGAAACTTTCACAGTATATTCTTGGGATCACTGGTTAAAGCATAGGCTATATAGTTCCGGAAAAGTAGGCGGTTCCACGCCCCCAGGCTATATAAAATAACAATTCATCATAACTCTGAACGTATTTGGTATAAATTAATGATATTTGGATATATTTGAAATTTAGTCAAGATTTACAAATTTTTGGAAAAGTGGAAGGTGCCACGTTAATATTTTTTGTGTTTTGTTTGTGCTTCATTAATGTCCACAATTTATTGTCGATCTCTGTGAAACCACGCAGGCCATATTTAGTTTTTGGCAAAGCCTCCAGGCTATTTAAAGTAGCAATTCGCCATAGCTAGGAATTTATTTAATTCAAGTTAATGATATTTTATATACAGATATATGTTCGATATATCAAAAAACCTTGGAAACAGAAAACAGTACCAAGATCAAAGAAAAGGTAATTCCACATATCTTCGAAACTATGTACATATCAGTAACCGCAGAAGAAAAATGGCAGTAGGAATAGAAATTTGAGATTTAGAGGTGGTGTTAGAGGAAAATTAAGAGGGTAAAGAAGAGTAATGGAATATGGGGGAAAAGCAAAAGTTGAAAAAAAGGAGGAGATAAGGATAAATGTAGAAAAAGCGAAAACTGGGGAGGGTAAAGAGTACAATTTATTAAATGTAGGCAAGCCAAATTTTAGGCAGTACAACGTCTGCCGGGTCTCCTATTTGATATAAACACGCAACCCTTACGTGAATACATTGTTTAGTAAACTGATTTTTTTGTCTCTATAAGGTTTAACTAATTTTGATTTCTATTTATATTTCAGGTTTATCAATGCGAGACGAAGAATTGTGCAGCCAATGATCGACCAATCAAATCGTGCAGGTAAATTTAACGATATATGTAATTGGTGTAATGGTAATTTGTATTAGGAACAATGTTAGGATAAAAGTTTCCCGAAAAGTAGCAAACATTACTCACGAACTCGTAAAAAATGAGCTATGACGGTAATATAAAAATCAACAATTTTCGAAATAAATTCTGTGTTGAAATCAGTTTATATCAGGAATTTCTTTCCCTTCAACTCGTTGCTGAATAAAAAGTTTTAAAGCAAAGGCAACATAAAGCAAAGCAAGATGAACAAATTTTAAGCGCCTATAATAATTTTTGCTTAGTTTCAAGCACTTTATTCAGAAAATTCAAATTGTCAATATAACTTTCAGAATGTTTTTTTATTCGCACGTTGTTAAATGCTTATGAATAAAAAATCATATTTCTTGTTCTGGTAAACGATTATGGGGTTCGATACGCGTACACACTTAGTATAGATATTTCGCTTGATATAGACATCCAAGTTCACATTATTTTACTAAATTTCGTATTTTTAAATAAGAAAAAATAAAGAGCTTCTTTCAAAACGAGTTGTAATAAAAGGAAACTTCTTTATTATCATTGTTAAATTACAAGACTTCAGCATTTGATTAATGACATTTCATTGAGCTGAAAGCTAACCAAGTGCAAAAACAAGGAAGTGAAATAAAATGCAGAAAAGCTCATGCACAAACTATAACCAACACTCAACGCACACAGCCAATGATAGATTTCATTATGTTGCGATGGCTGGAAAATGCATAGAAAATGTCAACTGTGAAACCTTGCATCATCCTAGCAAAGTAAGTGCGCTAAGTGTGGGGGGGACCATGTCGGCAAGTAAAAGTCACACAAATCCAAAGTAAGCGGTGATGAGCGCATGTCTCGTGGAAGATCCTTAGAAATGTAAATGTGTAATAAACCGCCTTTTGTCGCACGCCGAACGTATATACTGTTATAAATAATGGCGTCGTATAGTTAGTTGTTTCGCACTGCACTTAACTTTGGAGCGGTTTATTCGCTACACTAAGAGCATATAGAACGTGCTCCACTGAAAATGCATGAGGTTGATACGACAAACGTGATGTAAAAGCTTGGAGTGCTCAGTAATGAGTATATGCTTCCTTATTGTAAGCAGAAATGAAAATTTATAAGTAGGGTGGTTAAGTGGGGTCTCTGTAATATCGTGGATGGTATACTTGACCTCTGAATGACCTTATTTGTATAGTGAACAGGTTAGGTAACAAAGTAAATGAAAATACTTCAGAACAGAACTTTGTGAACTATTCCTTGCACTTTCAAGAAACATATAGGCGTAGTAAACTTTTAAAAAAGGGGCGTGCCATGTTCCATACTAACAAGGTAATTACAAGATAATAGGAGCATGGGGAGAAGAGATGTTGAGAAAAATTAAGAGTAAAATTAAACGAAAAAAGATGTAGAGAAAGAAGAGTAAATTGCAGAAGGACGAGATATGCAAGAGGGATCTGATGTGTAGAAGGAAGGGGCAGGAAAGGACGATAAGGGCAGCGAGTGCAATTGAAAAGTATGCATGTACGAGTACAATAACTAGCAGGCCGTCCACGCTTCGCTGCGTCTCAGAACTTGTGTAGGTGAGTTCGAGTTTCGTCAATATTTTTTGATACAATCAAAAAAACATGAATATACAGGTATTCAATATAATAGTAGTGAAATTTAAATCGATATCGTTCGACGAAATAAGAAGAAGCTATGACTTTAATAATTTTTATTTAAATATATCGAAATCCATAACAGAAACCATATAAAAAGTTATTTCAAAGTTTACACAAAGTTCAGGAAAGTTAATTAAACTTTAAAAAATGGTCATCAAAATTTTAACATTTTTTGTCAGAATTTCTAAAAAAAAGTTGACTATGCAGTTTTGTAGCGCAATTAATTTTAGTACAACATTGCTCAAGTTAGAAGTTGCTCAAAAATTTGACTGAAATTTCAGCATTTTTTTCGTCAAGGGTGTTGAGTGATTTATTTCATACAACGCATAAAGAAAGATTGATTTTGTATGTAAAAAAATACCCAATATACTTGACAAAAAAGATTCTAAAAATTCAGGGGAAATTTTGATGTACTTCTAACTTCTACATTATTATCCTAAAATCGAATGAGTTAGAAAACTGCGACTTCAAAAATTTTTAAAAAGTTCTGCCCAAAATGTAAAAATTTTGATGTAGATTTTCAAAAGTTTAAGTAACTTTTTCAAACTTTGTGTAAACTTTGAGATTTCTTTTTGTGTGGTTTCTTTTATAAAATTCCCTATATTTTAAATGCAAATTACTATTTTTCCAAACGATATCCAACTTAATTTCACTCTCTCTCTATGGCGCGATATACAACAGGTATATCATCATAAACCTCCTAAGAGATTTTTGCGCCAAGCTTCTCTTCCAATTTGTGGTGTGCCGATTTGAATTTTTCCCTACAAATTTCACTACTATTATATTAAAAAGAACTGTTTATAGAAACAGCCTGACAATATCGTGTTACATCAAAAATAACATTTGTGTGGGAGGTTCCACGGCCCCTTTTCCATTATCGTAAATTTTTTATTTTATGTTAGCGACTAATTTCGTTTAATTCCTCATCGAATTTCAACTTTCTAGCATGAATACTTCCAAAGATATGAAGTATAAAAAAATGTATCGACTTAGCGATGCCACGCTCCCTCAATATAATGCCATAAAAAGTAATGTAGCTAAGTGGAGCAATAAATTAAGTCGATACCAAATTTGATCAAAATCGGTTTAGTAGTTTCAGAGTCTGTTACAAAGAAAATATATAAAATAGATATAATTTTCACAGCTATTTCTTTATTGAGCATATATTTAATAGTCCTTTAATATGCACATATTCTCAATTTATTACTTCTTATATTTACAGTTTACACCCCACATCCGGGCCCATCTCCATACGGTCATGACGCCATGGGTTACATGATGGACAGTCAAGCGCATATGATGCATCGTCCACCAGGTGATCCGGGTTTCCATCAAGGCTATCCTCATTATCCATCCGCCGAGTATTATGGTCAGCATTTGTAATTAATCGATGCAGTTGAGAGTCAAGACTATAGTCAAAGTCATGGGCAATCAACTTTGGAGGTGATGACAACAGCAACGTCTTCAGCGGCAGCAGCAGCAGTAGCAGCGGAAATGACGTCGGTGACGTTGTCAGCAAACGGCGTAATGTCAACACCAAAACTAACAACATAGCAAGGCAGCAATGGAAAATGTAGTAGTTACTAAAAAACAACAACAACAAAAATCACCAAAAAGTTAATGATTCGCAGACAGCACAAAAAAATTAAAAAAAAAATTTTAAATACACAAAAATCAACACCTAGAAATGGCAGCAAATATTTTCTCAGTACACAATTCATTCATAAACGCTTCAGCAACTGTATGCACTATCAACGTATGCACCCATCCATCACCAAATGAGCAGCTAATATTTACACATTTCAGAGCATTTCGAGACCACAGCTTCACATTTAATATATCTTTCGAAAAGAGAGTTTTCCCTTAAGTTGGCGTACTTCTTCGGCAAGCAGCTCCTACTACCAGCTTTACCTACCAACATACCAACCAGCTATATCTTTTTTTCTTACTAACAACGCCTAAAGCCTCGTATACGTAATTGGATTTTAAGGATACCAAAAATAATTAAAGCAATTAAACATTATAAAAAATATTCGTGTAAAGCAGCAAAATTCCAACAAAAATACTAAAGTAAAAATTCATAGGCCAATAGGAGATCTTCAATCGTTTTGGCTTCTGTGAAAATTGTCTGTTTTTTTACGGAAAGCAGCTAAACATTTTAAGCGAAAATGGTAAGTATAGTTTTCTTGAGCTATCTGGGGCGAAATTACGACATACGTTCCCTGATCGTAATCCGGTTTTTAAGTCGCAATAACTTTGAAACTGTCTAACTTTTTAAAAGAGTAATAATGCATATTTGAACCGACCGGTACTTCTAGCCAATTGTTCACGTATCCCGTCATTCCGAATTATGGGCTTCGAGTTATTGTGATTTAAAAATTCGCTTTCGATCACGGAAAGTAAAACTTAATTCGACCCCTAACCTTCTACTCACATATCTAATAGTTACTTCTTTCTCTCAAATTCAAAAGCATACTTAATTATTATGGAACCATTGATCTATGATAAGAGAAAATTTATCTACCACATGCGTATAGCATGAAGGTTTTGTGCAGTGTGACCAGGTTAGCTTTTCGAGGCTAGATTCAAAATTTTTTTTTGTCCTTTAGCCTCAGATTTTGGTTTTAGCTTCGTGGATTTTTTCTAGCCTTTTCTTGCTCCAAACCTTTTCTGGTCCCAACACCACATTTTTCATACAAATTCGAGGAATATAAAAAATTAAAGTTGAATGAAGGTAGTATTGATGTTGAAATACAGAAAATTATTCGTAAAACTTGTCAACTATTTTTAATGGAGTTGATAACCCAACTGCGACATCGCCTACGTGATAATATAAACTCTTTGCAAAAGATAAATTTTCTTTCAGTTGATAATTCCCTGAAAGTTACAAAGCCGGATTATTTTCGCACTTTCAAGAAAAAAGTCTAGGTTTCTCCAAGTCAAGTAGCATTGATTGAGGTACAGTGGCGAAAACTAATAACGGTACAGTGAACAAGTGTGACCTCTACCATTGACTTTTGGGCGGAAATCCGAGAACATAAAAAATTCCTTAAACGAACCAACCCCTTTTTTAGAACTGGTCGAATTCGTATTTAAGTTTTTGGTATTACCTTTCAGTAAAGCGTAGGTTGAAAGAATTTTTAGTGCCATGAAAACTTTTTTTCTTAATTTTAGTCTTTTCTAACCTTTTTTTGCCGATTTAGCCCCTTTTTTTCTATCACCTGGTCACACTAGTTTTGTGTAAGGAATCATACATAGTTTTCTGTCAGATTTCTAATTTTTTTCGGCTGTCAGAAACGCAGCACGCATTATAGACATACCTTGCTTCTTCTTAATTTATATAGCGCTTAACTGTCTAAACGTCGTTTCTTTTTCTGCCAACTATCGCCAATTGGAAATCGCACGGGATCGCAAATCGATCTTCACTTTCCATTTTCCAATTAATTAAGAAAACAAACAAGACAAAACATGATTTTTAACATTACTAAAAAAAATCCTCTGAAATAGCAAAACTATACGAATTAGTCTGACGAGAAATTGTGGCTGTTTTCGAAATAGTACTATAACTATAGCCTGTATATTAAAATTAAAATTATAATAATTAACTAGAAAAATCAAATATAATAAAAAAAAGTTGGTTGGATTACTGTTGATTTTTTTGATTGATTTTTTTTTGGTTTTTTTCGATTAATTAAAATTTTAAATTTTTTTTTTTTAAGTATTGTTGTAGAAGCCCATAAATATATGTACATATCAACAATGCTAAAAAAAATCAAAAATAATAGAAAATAATCAAAAAAAAAAAAATCAAAAATTACCAAAAGTAATCAAAACAACTTTTTTATCGTAATCGATTAATAATTGCCTTTTTTTTGAAAAACAATTAAAATAATCATTACCATTCATTGAAAAACCCTTCTAATTAATTGATTACTAATTACTAATCAAATTAAACAGATCTGTATAAGAATGCTTTTGGTATGTAAAATTTATTTCTTAACATTTCGGAACTTTTTCTTAATTTTCTAAAAACGTACAGAAAGTTTAGAATAAAGATTTAAGCCACTCCTGAATTCCATTTTCCCAAGAAAAATATTGAAACTCTAGTGATTTTAGGCATGTTTCTTTTTACACGCATATCCGCTTGCGATTAAAAAAACGGTCAGTAGCAATTGCGTATAATCTATAAAACTATTTGTTAGCACTGCTTCTCAATGTCTAACGTTTTTTTCATGTACGCAAGAATCGCAGTAATGTTAACTGCATTGCCGACTGTTACGATTTTCGGTTAGATAATTATACAGGTACAAATTTACCGGTTACGCTGAGAATATACTCGTACCTGTTAACTGTACTATTTTCAAACGATTTTTGTCAACCCTTGTCAATTGTGTTTTGGAGAAATATCAGTTTCGGTATTGTTTCAGTTTAAGTGTAATTTTTCGTTTTACTTTTATCTCTCAATTAAATAAATAAATTACTTATATTATTTCTGTTCAAACATATTTTTTTTAAATACAATAGCGCTTCTAATAATGAATTAAACTTTCTTTTATTTTCAGTTCACTGCTTGCTCATCATGTAACAATTTAACTGAACTATGGGAACGATGGAACTAGACCAAATTTTAAAATAAGCTATAATTTTCGGCACAAAGACGAGCTTCGAAAAACTATATGTACTCGAAACAAAAAATAATAAATTTGAATACAAAATTTAAACAGATTTGAGAGCATTATTCAGAACATAAAATCGCCTATATAAACCGTTATCATTGAGTGATTTGTGATAAACTTATTTCAGTAGTGTATTGAGTGTTTTAAAGGCTAACGAAAAAGTTGGTTGCATAATTTAAAAATGTATTTAAATTTATTGTTTAGAACCACATATCTTAAGTTTACCCATGGTCATGCTATGTATTTATTAATTGTTATATTGCTGCTGTTATTTACTACTTGCATTAGAATTTTTGGTTTTTCAAACACTGTCGAATCTCTTAACACACAAATCAACTGTAATGTGTTTTTTTTTTTTTGTTTTTGCCGACATATCCTTTCCAATGAAAACACAAACATACACACAGAAAATTTCTAAATTGTAAAATTGAGCATATTTCACACTAAAGTTGTTGATCTCCTTACACTCAAAGCGACTTAAAAATGCATGCAAATACATATGTACAGACAGCAACAAACAACAACAAAAAATATATTTAATAAAAAAATTAAAAAACAAAAAAAGAGCAAACACTTTAACGCAGGCAAAAACAAAACAAAATCAATAAAAAAAACAACAAAAATATAAAAACGATTGTGGCAATATCAGTAAGTTTAAATAGTAAAAATATACATAAATAACAAAATACATATACTATAAATTACTACAAACATACATATGTATAAATAGCTACTAATTCTAAAATACATAACTACATACAGACATACACTACTGAAACGATGATATTATTTCAAAAGCTTAAACTACGCCAACACAAAATGTGTAGCAATAAAGCAAAACCATAAATTAATAAAAAGTAGTGTTTTCAAATACTGACCAAATGCAAAAAATAAAAACTATACTTATACATATGTATATGTATGTAGTAAGTATGTTTACCATCTCTTTATGTATATAAGTATTTGCTAAGAAATATGTGGAGAATGAAATTTAAAAGCAAAAAAAAAGAAGAGAAATAACTGCAAAGGCAATAAAACAAAAAGTGACTAATTACACTTTACAAAAATTAAACAACATTTTACAAAATTAAAGACAGCGCATAAGAAACAAATGCAGTGCTTAGCGAAAAAAAAAAAAAATTTTTTTTTTAAATTTGGCTGCGAAAAAAAAACATTTAATTTCAAAAATGCAAGTGAAATCTACTTAAAACCTGCAAAGGCGACTAAGTAGCAGTTCAGTAAATGTATATATATAAAATATAATTGTATATGTATGTAGAATAAAAAATTGTGTGAAATAATATGTATGTAGGTACCTTTGAAAAAATTTAATTTAAATTAGTTGAAGCAAAAAAAAATAATAATAGAAAATATGTGAGTTAATGCTGGGGTGAAACGAGAACAAAGTAGTTAAATAGAAAAGGAAGTGAGCTTTGTATATGGAAAAATTATTTAAAAAACAATTACAATGCTTCATTAAATATATTGGCAAAGTTAAATAACCAAACATACGAAATATGCGCATGTTAAATACAGAAAAATTGTTATTTATTTTACTTATAAACTTTAAAAAAATTTACAGAAGTTAACAAAGAAATGCTTTGCGCAGTGGCGAAGTATTGGGGTCTTTTTAATTTTTTCATTTAAATTAAAGTTCTAAACTTTTGTTTTTTTTTAATTTTCACAAAAACGAAACGAACTATAGAACAAGTATATATATGTATATATATATATTTATTATATTTTTGCCTGTACATATATCAATTAGAAAGTACCTAAATTGAATTTTATATATGCATGTATCTTTAGTTTCGGCCAAGAACACTCAAGAGTTACGGAAGATGACTTTAGATTGAGGTCGGGGTATAAAATTTAAAGAAGGAAAACATGTTAATAAATATAAAATTCAATATAAATACATTTTAATTGATATATACATAAATTTGGCCTAGATCTCTTCAAATTTTCAAATTTATCAATTCGAAGATCGTGAAAAAAAAATTCTTATAAAAATGTAACCTATTTAATTTATAAAGAAATTCATCGTTGAAACTTCAAAACATTCAACTTTTTTTTCACGCAGAGTCTGTAGTTTTTTTTGACGGCTCTTGGGATATGCGAGTCAGTATGGCCCCACTTCGGTCTGGCAAGTGCAATGTGCTTAACTAATTTTTATCCACATTTAAGCTGAAGTTATTAGTGCGTTATCGGTAGCCTTATAAAACAGCTGATTCGACCAACCTTATGAGACACAGTGCAATCGGTTATTGGTGCTACATCGTAATTCGCTATCCGTAACGTAACCTTACCGACCAATTACATGTTGTTTTTTCTCTTACGTTAAGGATACGACTACAGCGATACGACAAACGCACCAATAACTTCAGCCTTACAATATTTAACTGCTCAACAGAATAGCCAATTATGAAAACAGACCCATTGTGGTCCGACGCTGTTACAGCTAGTTTCCTGGAACATGTGTACTGATACAACAACAACCAGAACTATAGCTCGAACAAAAATAAAGTAATAAAAAATAAAAAAAACCTGCTGAATTACTTATATTTAATAAAAAGTGAGTTCCAGTACAAAAACTTCCAGTTAGTTAGGAACACAAAATTTAGTTCTTGAAATTTTTGAAGATATTTTTCCTTGTATCATTTATTTAATGAGTTTTGATAAACTTTTTTTTTTTTTTTTTCTATATCGATCTCTACTATTTAAAGCTCGTTAGTTGTTTCTTGAACACTTCGCATATCATATTTTCTTTAGCAAAACTTTTCTGGTTGCCTTCAATGTTGTTGTAAATATATTAGTACTCTTATACTTAGGAGAGTGATTAGGTTAGGTTATGAGCAGGCCTTTGCGGGATTCGGCCTAGTACTTTCTGTTACCTGCCCGACTGTTGCGGAAACAATTCGTTTGATCGGGTAGACTCAGCTGGCACATCTGTTCTCCAAAAGATGTTTGAAGTTAACAGTGGCACTTCCTTTTCCTCTTTGCACTAACATCCATATCTGAACTTGGTAGAAGCGTCAGTTTCTTGTGTCTTACATTCGTATATTTTTTTGGAAAAAATTTTTTGTGGTGAAACTACTCTGTGCTCGTGAAAAATTCAAAAAAATAACAGCAAAATAAATAGTTTTAGTTTTATAATTTAATTGATATAAAAATTTAATATTAGTTTTAGTTAAATTATCCTATAATTTTTTAGAGAAGATAATAAAATTATTTATTTTAAGCGTGAGAAAAGTAAATATTTACATGAGAGCGGTAAAAAAGCTAAGGTTCGAGCTAGAGAAAACGGCGGCGCTTAACCATTATCTTGCTTTATAATGTTAATTATTATTTAAAGAAAATCTATTTTAGTTCTAGCTTAATAAGTTTAAAGTTTTATTCCTTTGCTACCCCTTTTCCGCGCCCTAGAAAAGATAAAGAAATAAATAAAAAAAAGTGTGTTTGTTTAGCGTTCTATTGTATGTATTGAGTTAAGCATAAGCAAAAAACTATTCAATTTTTTTTTTAAATTTCTCAAAAAAACACAAACACAGTTTTTACTTTATATTTCTTGTGTAATGTAGTTTTTGCGTAAGTATATTTATAAGTTTTAAATTGTTTTAAGCTCTAAAATTCTCTTATTTTTTTGTAAAAATTATATTGTTTATATTACATATATATAAAAACCTACACATATGTATATATATACATTTGTATTTATAGCAAAAAGTAGCAATTATTCAATTTCATTGCTATATTTTGATTAGCTTAGTTACTACCATTACAATTATAATTATTCTAGTTATTATCGCTTATATTTGTGTGTAGTATTGTTTGTTTGTTTAATGTCTCTATAGTGAGGGAAAACATTTATCTATATAAAAATGAAAAAAATGCACAACCAACCATTAATATATATATATACAACATATAATTTTAATTAATTTACTTACAATTACACTATTATTAATAATTATTACTATACTATTAAAACAATTATTGAAATAAAGAAATAAAGAATTTTAAAGAAAATTTAATCAAATACAAATAATTTTGTTTTTTTATTTATTCGGCTTTGGTTGGTTACATGTTTGCATAATTGTTTCTCTCTATTTTAATTATTCGCTTGGTTTCCTTATGCACTTTGATTTTTGTATTGGTTTTACCTACATCATTCTTATTTGTTATCATCATACAAAGCTGCATCGAATCACTGTCGAAAGTATATATGAATCATACCCAATAAATCACATGATTAGCAACTAGGGAAACTAGTGGTATATCTCAAAATATATGAACACAGATGCTTAGTAGGTTTTCCTACAGAAACTGTCTTCTGCTCACGCATGCACGCTAAATGGGCCTTACAAGCTAAAACACATGCAGGAAATACAGAGAGCAGACGGAGACTGGACACACATTGTGTGTGTATGTCCCGGATGCTTTAGACGTCGGCTTATAATATTAAGAAAGATATAAGGTGAATGAGTCCAAGGAGTCTACTGACTTTGGCCAAAAGTATAAAAGTGTTCTGAACACAATCGTGATAACCTAACGACATTTTGACAACAGCCGTTTCTATCATACCGGAATGACTTGGTTTTACCCTACTAAGTGCCTTTATTTCGATGTAACCGTGTCTAACTCGTCCTTATAATCCAAAAAGAGGAGTCTCTAGCGCCTACAAAATGTAATCTTGCTTTCCGAAGATAGGCGCTGTCGACAGAGTGGCGAAACGCAAATGCAATCACAATAACCACCAACCAGATCAAAGATTTTCTGCATTATCTGATTCCAAAAATTTCTGAAGAATTTGTTTACGAATACTCAACAATCGAACAATAGAGAATTGATAAAACATCTATAGATAATCAGAAGTTGCAAGCTTAAGGAAATATTCAGCACCCATCAATTTAAATATTATTTGGATATCGCATGAAATACGTCGGCATAAATATGTCATTGCAACGTCAACTCAAGCAATTCTCTCGTGGTTTAAAAAGTCAGTTGTTGGCTGAGATTGTGTAAGATCACCCATTAAATGGAATACTTCCTAAAAAGGTTTGACAACTGTAAATATAAGCACTCGTTTTGATGAAATTAAGCCCCTAATCCTCTGGTCGGTCCGATTGAGGTCTTCTCTCAATCAGAAGTTTCAAATTTTATTCAAAACAGTTTTTGCTAACGACTTCTGTTAGATTTTTTAAATGATGAGGTGCTGTCCAGTTGATAAAACATATTTAAAAAAAAAAAAAAATTTGGAGCTTCCATATTAGGAAATATTTTTTTTAAAGGCTTTTAAAAGTTTCATAGGAACATTTTATTTGAAATTGTGTGTGTATTTTTCTTTTCAAACTTTTTTGATATGATTTAATTTCCAGCCATTTATGAAAAAAACTTTGACTCTTATGTTGAAATTGAAGTTTAACTTTTTAATACACCTTTTCCAGTTTCTAATGATATTGAGAAACTACAAGTCGTTAATGAGAATAATTGAGTTAATAATGAGAAAGTCGAGCTTGATAAGGAGAATATTAACAAATTACTTTGACACAAGTAAATTTGTAAATTTGTAAAAACCAAAAAATTTAAAAAAAACGACGCACATATCTCATTATAAATTTATATTTTCTCATTACCAACTTATTTTTTCTCAATATAAACTTACATTTCTCATTATCAACTTGTGTTTTCTCAATATGAACTTGAAAAGTTGTAGAAATCAATCTCGTACTTTTTCGAACCCAGCCAATTTTTTTGATAGTTTTACTAGTTTAAGTCAGAAATAGAAAGGTTAATACTTTCCAAAATTTGTACAACCCTTTGTTATTGGCTTGTAAAAAAACGGATTGTGAGAATAACACAATTTTATTTAAATATCTAGATTCTTAAAATAAATATCGTCATCCCTTTTCAGAACATGAATATGCCAGTTTTCCGATTTTCCTCAGAAACGGGCTATTTTCGGATCCCAAAATGAGCCACAAATCATTCTACGCGGGAACAATAAAAGGAGTCATAAAAATTAATCGAAAATGACCCTGAATCCCAAGAATTTGTAATATTTTATGACTCTTTCTTAATGAAGTTAGGAGTCTGTTTGGACTCATTGATTGATGCTGGTCTGAAAACTTTTTCCAATATTTTGTGACTCTTTTTTAAATACATTTTGATAAGTTTTGAATCTTTTTTGGAGTCATACTTGATGCTTTTATTAACTCTTTTATGTCTCTCTTATCATTCAGAAGAAAGTCAGCTTTTTAATGGTTTAGCCAGTTATATTTACATAATTTTCAAATTGAGTTAATATTTTTCTTTATAGTTTATATATTTATAATGATAGTTATTTATTGAAAGCAAATTTTATTTAAAAGTATTTGTATGAGCAAGTACATCTAAGAGTATACATTTTTGATTTGGAACTTTCAAAATCACTTAATACATTCAAAAAATATATTATTTTGTTTAATTTTAAATGCACTTCCCTTGGCCTTCAAATTTTGACTATTGATAAACATTCAGAGAAAAGACTCTTTACGTTCTGCTCTGCCCTTAATCATTTATTTCCTCTCCCAAAGCTCCGCGAATTTTTATAAAAAAGTGGTTTCATTGATATTTGATAAATAATACTCCAAAAAATTTCAAATAAGTGATCTTTTATGTAATCATCAAGCAATACACATACTAAACTAGTAATTTTTTGAAAAAAATTTTAATTTCATTTATTTTTAAATTTTCGAAAAAAAAAAAAATGGACCTTCCTTTTCTATTAAAAACAAGTTCACTAGAAGTTATGTAAAAAAATTTTTTTATTTTATTCTTAATACCTTATCACGCTTAAGTTTTATAATAAATTAAAAAAGTAAGTGCGTTAAATAAAGCGAAAATTTCAAACGAAACTGATACTGAATGATAACGATATACGTAATTTGATGAAATTATAGCTACTTAAAAATTTATATATATATGTAATAATGAAGCAAAACACAGATTTTCTTTTTCTTAGCTTGAATCAAGTGTACCTTTTTATATATGAATGAAATCGTGCTTACAAACCAAGGTTAAGCTAATGTAAACTTGTATTTAGCTATTTATTTACACAGGATTGCTATATTTCGCATTCACAGATATTGTATTATGCTTACAAAACTCGAATTGTAACGAAAGCGCGTTTTATAAATATAACAAATTCAGAATTTACATGCTTTAAGCGTTTACAAAAGCCGTTTTCTTCTTAAGTACTTAGCGACTTATGAATAAAATATAAAATAATTATTTTATTTTCAAAATTTTAAATTTTCTTTGAAAATTGAATGTGAACTTGTCGCTTGCGAGATACCAAAAAAAGATTTTAAGGAAGTAGACAAAAGTTTATCTAGCACCGAAACGACGATTAAAAAAACGGGCATAATTTCGTTTGAAATTCAATATTTTTTTTACAGAAAAATAGTTGAAGCGCGGCATAATTTTTTATTCTAAACTACGTAAACATTTAGAGAAAGTGCAAACGAGTTTTAAACACTTTTAAAACAGCAGCCGATTTTTTTTCGTAAGCACTTAGCGACTTAGCTGTGAATAAAATTTCAAAGTAAAATTTCCTCTGAAAATTAAATGTGAACTTGTCGCTTTCGAGATAGCAACCAAAATTGTTTCTGCAGACTTATTTTTGTTGTTGCTTTTAACTCAAAATTAGTTTTAGACTACCAGAAAAAATTTTATCTAGCAACGAAATGACGAATAAAAAAGGGCCAATTGTGACACAGTCTAAGTCGCAAAACCGAAAATACAGTTTTGTAGTTAACTTTTACATGTTTTGAATCTTTAGAACTTTTTTTAAAATTGTTTTCTTTACTAAAGTTTTGCTGTACGTCAATCGTTATATTGCTTAAAACCGGTGAAAAAAAATTTCTTAAAACTTTAGAATATTTTTCAAAAACTTTAAATTTTTAAATGCTTACAAAGTTCACTATATAGATTTATATCAGATTCTTATCAGAAAAATATTGTAATTCAATTAAAATCATATGAATCATAAAAACATTTCGATTTCGAGTTGGCATAGATATAAAACGCACTTTGACTAAGAAAAATAAAAATAAAAAATTTAAAAAATTTATTAAAAATAAAAGCTTTCGCTTACCCTTAGATATACGTATGTGCAATGCTATTACGTTTATATAATAACAATAATTTATTTATACATATATTAAATGTCTATTCCTTGGTTTGAATATTTAGCAATGCAAATATTTTTCTTCAAAAACTGTATAGCTATACAAAACCAATCAAGTAAAAATTTCGAATTTGAAATGCTAATTTTGTGATTTTTCTTTAAAATAAATATATATACATATATATAAATAAAAATAAAACATATTTCAGCAGAATTAAAATGTCATACAATCAAGCAAATGTATACGACTTTCTATGTAAAGAAAAAAAATTTATATATATACGCTAAACTAATTTTTTTTAATATGTATTGAGAACTTACGTATGTAAATTTGCACTCAAAGAAAATAACTACAACAAAATAAGATATGTAACAATTTAATTTTTTTACATAATTCTACACCAAAACAATATTATACGATTTACCCAAAATATTTAGCATAATAATGTGACAGCACTTGGCGGGCTAATAAAACAGCAACTAAGTTGAAAGTGAAATTTAGACATAGATATGCAATATAATTAATTATTAGTAAAAAAAAAAAACATATGAAATATATAATAAAGTAATGGAAGAAAAAACATCGCCTTAAAATTATGTATACGAAATGAGGAAGTTAATAATCATAAAAAACAAATATAATATTATTTAAAAAAACGTAGCAGTATACGAATATGAAGTACAGTAAAATACAAACAGTCATATGCATATAAAAATGTTTTTTTCGTTTGTGCTAACATTTTGAAATTAGCATAGGCAAGTTTTTTAATTTTAATCCAGGGCTGGGTGAGAGATCGCCATGTTTCAGCTGCCTTATCTAAGAATAATTTCGAAAAAGAAGATATGGCAAATTTTTGTTTTTTTTTCAAGAACACGATATCTCACAACTTTGTTTCACAAATCGCTGATAATGTATCATGATCCAACTACAACAGGTCGTAGCAGCTCGACAAATATACCGACACACATACATTTTCCATGTATTTTGTTTTTGTAATTTGTGAGTTTAACGTCAAAATCGTACAGAGAAATGAGTGTAATGTCAAAAGTCGAGATAAAAGTAAAAATCAGCTGGTCTATTAACACGACCTGTATTATTGGATCATGCAATGTATTATATTAACCTCGATATAGTCGTTATTGAGCAACATTTTTAGATAGGCCATATCCAAGATAGTTCGTTTTTCATTCGCTTCCTGAGATAGAACATTTTGGATCAGACTTCGAAGATAGTATGACCTTCCACTCAATCATTGATATGTGCGCTTTGTTTTAAATTTGATTTGTCAACTAAACGAATAGTTAAGTCTAGAAATATGCCATCGCTTTTGGGAATAATAAGATCAAAGTCTTCAGAAGCAAAAAGCTCCAGCAAAAAGACTTAATATCCATATGATATTTTTAGAAACAGTTTAAACAACCATTTCGTACCCAAGGTAAAGCTAGCGTCAAAAAGTGGTAGAAATAAATGTAGAATAAGATCAGGGTAGTAACTCAAACAAACGGGTGACCAAAGTTCATTGCTATCAAAGCTATTTTTAAGTTTTGAGCTTTTGGCAGTTTTTTGGGTATAGCTGAGCTTTTAAAGCAGAGTTTTTGCTTGAGAATTTATCGTTTAGTTATACTTGCATAACATTGGTGCGCATAGGAGTGCATTGCATGTGATACAAGAAACTGATTATACTTCACATAGGGTACAAATTCTATACCAACCAAAATAGTTTATATATAAAAGATACACAAACAAACACTTCATGTTACCTGAGAATGTTGCTACTTTTCATACTCTTTGCACGAACAATATCAACAGAACAGAGGAGAGAAATAGACTATTCCTGAGCTAAACCGTTTGACGGCAGCACCACTTCTAGCTCAACACCCAAGCAATGCTTTCAACTGTCAACTTTTACATGGCGATGTCATTGGTGGTGACCTTGTAACTCGTTCTTAACCGCTTTCCATTTAGACAATTCTAAGATAGCTTGGCTTTGGCTAGTTCTCAACCTGTGCCATTTCAGAAAGTTTAGGTGTAGTTTTGGTGGTGGATTCGTGATTATGGATATCCGATATTTCAAATTGTCTTTAAACTATCATTTTTGTATGCGGCACAGAACGATTCACAAAGCGTGTAGACTATCTCTTTTGAAAACGGGTTCGCAATGTTACTGCAGGGCTTCTATGTACGTAGGTCAATGCAATGGAAATGCGATGCTATGCAAGTATAACAAGAGCTTAAAGCTAGAGTCGAATAATGTACGTGAGAGTACGATACTATCATCTTTTCTTTCTCTTTGAGTCATTCAAGCAATTTCACAAGCTAGCCTTTACACTTTGAAGACACTTTCATCAAAAGTTTTACCGATCTGAAGATTCATAGAAAGAGATTCGTCATAAACACAAACAAAATTTGTGTTGTAGTGAAATATTCTTTCTGACATTTGTTCGTTTTAAACGGAGCCTTATATCAGAGATCTGCTAGGCTGGTTGGCATGCGAGCACAAAGGTGAGATTTTAAAAATTTACACATTTTGTAAATTTTGTTAATTTTTTTTTACTTTAGTTTATAAAAGTTTTATATAAATTTAACTGTGAACAAAAGTATACATGTGTATAAAATACAATTGAAAACCTTATCCGGAAGGTGTAAATAATGTTAAATTTAAAGGTTTTAGCGCCGTGTTCTCATTTAAACTACGAAATCAACAAAGACAAATTTTCTTTACAAAAAAAGTGTATATAAGGCAGATAAATCTTCAAGTTCACATAGGAAAACGGTGCGTAGAATATACATAGATAAGGTAAAGTAGGATAAAGAAATGTAAAATAATGCAGCGTAAAATAACATTAATCAAATAAAATTAAGAATAAAAATATGCATAGAAAATAAGTTATTGTTAAACATGAGCAGTAGAATTATATGAATTAAAATTAAATCAACAGCAAAACTTAGATTTATAATAAAACGGAGATTAAGCGAAATTTAAAGAAAACGAACATTGGTGCACAGTAAAAAATAATTTTGACTGAAAAATAAATAAGCGATCTCAAAGTGAGAAATAGTAAAAGAGTATGCGAACTGGAAATGGCAGAAAAATAAAAATTAGGTAACAAACAAAAACATAAGAACTACATAAAAGTTATTTGGCACATATTCATAGGTTAAAGATGATCGAAAACACTACAAAAATAATTAACAAAGAAAACTAACTCAGAACCATGCAGCACTGTATACATCTAAACTCGCCTAAAAAAGTAATGCATACTTTTTTTGAGTGTAAATATATATAAATGTTGAGAAAAATATATACGTTATTTCGCTTGAGAAAAATACCACTAGATAATGAAAAAAAATATTAAAAATTACAAAAAAAAACACAAATATTCTAAAATAAGTGAAGTATAATTAAAATAGGCAAGATCAATTGTATTGCTTTATTAAAAGGTCACAGCGCGTAAATGAAACAAAACTTAATGTGAATATTTATATGTAAACAAAACAATGTGTAAGCTCTTTATGGAAATAAAAATCCTTTAAGGAGTTTCATTTAATTAATCAATTGTGTGGGTATTGTAAATTTGAAAAAAAAAAATTTATTTTATAAATATTAGTAGTATGTGTTTAAAAGTCAAAAATGAGCAGTAAAATACAAGCAGCATAAATACAGAATTTGGAAATTGTGCTTGATGTAAAAATAAAAAAAAATATGATACAGCTCATTGCATAAAAAAACACAAAGTGCATGAAAAACATACCGAAAATTTTCAATTGTAATAAGTAATGGAATTATAATTATTAAAAGAAAAAACAAATAAAAACATAAACTAAAAATAAATACAAGAAAATTGAAATTAATGAAAATTTAAACATTGTAGTTTTTATTTGAAACTAGCGGAGCCAGCAGACGTTGTTCTGCCTAAAATTTTACTTGCCTACATTTAATAAATTTCTACTCTTTTCCCTTCCCACTTGTTTCTTCTTCTACATTTATCCGTGTATCTTCCTTTTTCTTTCTGCTTTTGTTACTCATCTTTTTCCCTTTTCATTTTTCTCCAACAATACCTATATTTCAAATTTCTATTCCTACTTCCCTTCTTCTCCCATTTCCTCTGCGGGTACTGATATGCCCAGAGCTTCGAAGATATATCAAATTAAATTTTACTTGCTCCTGGTACCGCTTTCTGTTGCCAGGGTTTTTTGATGTATAGAACAGATATCTATATATAAAATATCATTAACTTGAACCAAATAAATTCCTAGCTATGCCGAAGTGCTACTTAAAATACCCTGGGTGCTATTCTTTTTTTTTTTTTTTTTTTTGTTTTGTATACTTTTATTTGCAATCTATCTTTATGACAATAAGCAAATGGTATAATTTTGTAATCTTAATCTAGGTACTTAACAGGAATGGTTTAGTCTCCACTGAGGCTAACCATTATATGCTATTTTATGTTAGGATATTTTATACTATTTATCTGATAAATCTAATATATGGACTCGTTTCAGTCTTCGTGTACTTTGACTATTATCTAGGAGATTTATGGCTAAAGTATTACAATGCTTGTCGAGTCGATTAACATACTTTTTGCTATATTTTATTATCTCTTCTTTAACATAAGGTATATTGAGGTCTTTATGTATTTCCTCATTTTTAACAAACCAAGGAGAACCTGTTATGAGTCTTAATGTTTTTGACTGATAGCGTTGAACTATTTCCACATTGGAGTGACTGGCCGTTCCCCAGAGTTGTAATGCATAAGTCCAAACCGGTTTAAGGATAGCTTTATAGATTCTTACTTTATTTTCTAGGCTTAGTTGTGATTTTTTTCTAAAAAGCCAAGACATCTTTTTTGTTTTTTGGTTCAGTTGCTTTACTTTGGCATTTATATGCGGTCTCCAGGTCAACCTCCTATCGAGGTGTACACCTAGATATTTCACTGTCGTATTTTGTGGTATTTGAGTCCCACAAAGATTAACAGGAGGACAGTCTCCTCTTCTAAGAGTGAAAGTTACATGCGTAGATTTTTGGGGGTTAACTCTAATTTTCCATTTGTGCAACCATTTCTCTATTTCATTAAGCTCTTTCTGTATACTCAGTGACGCGTCTCCTGGTATCAGAGATGTTGCAATTATAGCCGTATCGTCAGCATACGTGGCAATGTTTACATCTGCCATCACGGGCAAATCAGCAGTGAATATTGTATACAATACCGGACCCAGTACGCTGCCCTGCGGCACACCAGCATTTATGGAGTATATATTAGATGTTACGCCTTGATTTACAACATAAAATTTCCGGTTGGTTAAATATGATTTTAGTAATAAGTAGTATGGAGCCGGAAGTATTTTCTTGATTTTATATAGAATTCCCTTATGCCAGACTCGATCAAAAGCTTGCTGTATGTCTAGGAAAACTGCTGTACAGTACTTTTTATTTTCCAGAGCCTCTGTAATATGATTGATAATTCGATGACATTGCTCTACTGTTCCATGACCTCTTCGAAACCCGAACTGGTGTTCCGGTATTATATTGTTTTTCTCCAGTACTGGCAACATTCTTCTCAGAAGTATTCTTTCAAATACTTTGGAGAATGTTACCAGCAAACTTATCGGTCGGTATGATGACGTGATGTTTTCAGGTTTATTGGGCTTCTGTATCATGATAACTTCTGCGCATTTCCACTGCGTTGGGTAATGGTCTAGTCTTAGCATTGCGTTGTATATACGCGTTAATAGTTGAATACACTTTTGGGGCAGGGTTTTTAAAGTTTTTCCATCTATTTGGTCATATCCTGGTGATTTTTTGCTATTAGTGTTTTTAATCTCTAGTTCTACATCTATTGTGCTAATATGGCTTATTGGAAGACTCATTTGGCAAGGGGCCTCTAAGAAGTTTGAAATTTCTTCATCTATTCTATTACCATCAGGATTAGGTTGGAACACTGTATAGAGGTGTTGCGCAAATGCCTCCACTTTATCTTCATTTGACCGGCACCAAACTCCATTGTTGTCTTTAATAGCAACATTTCTTCTAGTAGGTCGCTTTAGATATCGCGTAGCTCTCCAAAGGGTGTATTCAAAATCATGTGTAAAGGGATCAAGATTTTTTAGGAACTCAGAAGTTGATTCGTTTCTTAATTCAGCAAGTTGTTTCTTTAGCTCGTTTCTAGCCTTGTTTAGCACTGTTTTGCCCTCAGGACTTCGGCTTGTTTGCCATTTTTTTCTCAAAGCTCGTTTATGTTTTATTAATCGTCTAATTTCTGCTGATATAAATTCACTACTTCTTGTCTTTTCTTTTGGAGGTGGAGTAAAGTACAGTCCAGCTTCATGTATCTTGTTGGTCAACGTTTCGACGACTAAGTCTATTTCCGTGCCAGTTTTTAGGGACACCTTTATATCAATATTATTTTCAAGCCAGTTTTTGAACGCAGTAATATCTGTCTTCGATGTAATAATCTTGTAAGGAGAACTCGATTTTATGGACACGGAGTTGAAGGTTACAATAAGTGGCGAGTGATCCGAACTGAGGTCAAAGCTTTCAGCTATACTTAATTGGTGTTGGGGTATACCTGAGTATACTATGAAATCTAGTAGGTCCGGAATCTTCCTAGGATCAGAAGGCCAGTAGGTTGGTTTACCTGTAGATAGCGTGGAGAGATTATTATCGGTTGTGCACTTATAAAGTTGCATGCCCTTTGGATTAATTAGTCTTGAACCCCACCAGGGATGTTTGGCATTGTAATCACCACCAGCAATAAATCTCGTCCCAAGCTTCTGAAAAAAGTCCCAGTATTCTTTGCAATTTATAGAGAATCTTGGTGGAAAATACACGGCTGATAAACTTAAATCAAAGTGTAAGCACTGCACTTGGATGCAAGCAGCTTGTATAGCGTTACTACTCACGCTATCCATAACCCTGTAGGAAACTCGGGTGGAATGGGTGCTATTCTGAACCTATTCTGAAAGTTCCATAGAGATCGAATATAAACGTTGGACATTAATGAAGAAAAAACAAAACACAAAAAATGTGGGCGTGGCACTTTTTTAAAATTACGTAAATCTTGACTAAAGGGCACATATATCCAAATATCATTAATTCAGACCAAATAAGTGCAGAGTTATGACGAATTGAAATTTTATATAGCCTGTGGGCGTGGCACCGCCTACTTTTCCAAAACTATATATAGCCTATGCTTTAACTCATGATTCCAAGAATATACTGTGAAAATTTCATAAAAATCGGTTAAGTCTTTGGACGCCTATAAAGGACACACACACACACGGACACACATTCATTTTTATTTTTAAGGTTTAGAAAGGAATGGTTAGATTTTTTTTGACAATGTCTGAGTTCATTTTGTGTCCCTCGTAGTGAACCCAAGATCTAAACAAACACTGACGTTAGATTTTGATTTGAGGTAGATTACTAGTCCCATTCCCTAATCTGTAACGTTACCGGATGACTCGAGAAACACTAGAGGAACAAAGTGTTCCCAAACAAAATGGGGCATAGTTATCTTTCTTCTTCTTTAAATGGTCATCTAACCGCCTGGCCGATTTTGACCGGGACATAGTTATCACATGAAGAAAATTAGGTGCTCCAATCGAACTCTGAAGTCATCCTCGAAAGGCATTCTAAAGTGAACTGAATTTGCATATGTTCTCTAATCATTCTCAAAGCGATTACTACTGTAGTTCTCTAGCATGTTGTTCGACTCGAAAATTGTGCTATTTTAAAACTTCTCTAACGCTAGAGGCTGTGTTTGTTGGGTTTGGACTGTTTCGATCGGTTATGTACAGTGAGTGATGCGCAAAATTGCACAGTTGGTGCCAAAAACTTCTTAAGCTAAAATTCGTTTTGAAAGTTTCTATAAAAATATACAAAGTTTTCAATGAGCGTTTCCAACGTTACCAAAAATTTCCAAAAGTTCTTGGAAAATTCGAAAAAAAGAAGTAAGTATTTGAGACAATAATTTTAAAATGAATTCTGGGTATGCAGTTTTGTAGCTGATTAAATTCTAGTCTCAAAAGAGCAAAAATTGGGTTAATTTTTAGCAATTTTTTTGCAACATGGTGTTTGGTATTTTCAGACCATGTCCACAAAGCAACCCAATTTTTAAAAGCGTTCAGGCTTACGCCTTGTGAGACATAAATTTATTAGGCTACAAATCTAAGTACTCAGAGAATATTTTGAAATTTAAGAATTATCCGCCCTTTTTTGAATAATCTAAAAATTTTTTAAGAAACTCGGAAACACTGATTCAAAGAACTATATACATTATTATATGAAATTATCAACCGAAGGTTTTGTGATGTAGCATATTTGTTTCAAAAATTGGGCAAAGCGAATAGCAATGTTAAAAAATATCCATTCAAGTAAGTAGTATCCACTGGAAAATGGGACACAACAAATTGGAAAAGAAACTATACCTTAATCTTCTCGGAATTTTATGGCCCTAAATGATTATTAGCATTGAGCTGATCTAAATTTGAAAATCTTAAATGAAAATATCGGTACTTTGTTTTTAAACCCATCACTTTAAGAGAGCACATAAAAGGTGAGTACGGCGTAGTAAAGCTCCATTCAGAGTCTACATCGCATCACCTCTTATCTTAAAAATTTTATTTATGATAAGTTGTGTTTAAAATTTATTTCTATAATTTTTCTTGCTTTTTAAATAATTTCTTTGTACAAAAATCTCTATCCCGACTGGCACAAATAGCCGCTTAAATGGAGCTGTGATCATTGCTATGACCTTAAAGTGTTGAGCCACAAGTCACGGGCACTTAATAATAGCAAATATATTAAGTCTCTCTCTCTATGGCGCGATATACAACAGGTATATCATCATAAACCTCCTAAGAGATTTTTGCGCCAAGCTTCTCTTCCAATTTGTGGTGTGCCGATTTGAATTTTCCCTACAAATTGGTGGGACCTACAGTTTTTTGCCGACTCCGATCGGCATCTACAAAGGAGACGAATTTTTGCTGAGAAGCCTGTCATGGCAGAAATACACTCGGAGAGTTTGCCAAACCACTGCCGAGGGGCGACCCCGTTTTGCAAAACTTTTTTCAAATCACTTTTGATGTTACCTGTACCAGGGCTCGAACCATGGACCTTCGGTGTGGTTGGCCGGCAACACTACCTTCACACCACGGCGGCCTCCCATATTTTTGCGATAGACTGCCTAAAAAACTAAAACGAATATAAATTCATTGCCAAACATAATCATTTTTAATTAAAATATCTTTGTTTTAGTAGCTCACAACATGCAACAAAAGTACATGATACATGTCGAGATACGTCTCTAGGGTCCTTAAAAATAATTATTATGCCTTTATATATTCAATTGAGTGCAGAATATTAAGTAATTTGGTATACATTTTATAATTAATTCAATGGCGGTGTTAGTTTTATCTAAAAATTGGGTTATCTTAGAATAAATAAATACCTCATAAATATTACTTACAACTTCCATAACTTTAAAGGGACAAAAGCGGACTTCAAAACGTTAGGAAAACTATACCTCAAAATTGCATTTAAGTAACATGAGTTCGTCGTTGCTATCGTCATTTGTCACTTCCAAATTTTGTAAACTGTAAGGTAACTTAGCAACCATGACGATCTCAAAACCTTCAATGCTTCTTCAGTTCTAAATAATTTCATGGTAAGCGTTAGTAGTAAAAACTACCTCGTAGCGACTGTGAATTTCTCAAATAAAGTTTCTTATTCAGTAAAGCATACATTACATACTAGAAGTTCCCGTCACAGTTACTATTACTTTGGCACTAGTTCTTTATCTATATCTGTATCTATATCTATACTTGCATAAATAATGCTTCAGCACATTACTCTTTTCTCCCTCTCTTCTCTTACTACAAAATTTACTATCAATTTAACATTTTACTTAATTTAATAGTTTCACTCTCATGCTACAGCCATAACTTTTACCAACAAGAGTGCCAGCCAGTTCACCTCCGTCTCCACCTCCGCTAACACTAACATTCGACTTTCTAAGTTTTACTACCCAATAACAATTACGTTTACGATCTGTTTACCGCATTACAAGCCATTATGTACCATTTCAGTCCACTTTTTAGCTGTCAATTTATGCAAATTTCCGAAATTTTAACAAAAGCATTCTAAAATATAAAAACAACAAACAAACACAAATGCCCAAAATCCAAGCAGGGGTGTGTGAAAAGTGGGCTGTACAAGTAAGAAGCCACACAATAGCTACTAATCCCCATTAACATCTCAACGTTGAAGGCTTTGCTTTATTTAACATGCTAACATCTCGAGGTATATACATATGTGTGTGTATATGTGAATGTGTGTATGCGAATGATTGTATTTGAAATATGAAAGTGAGAGTTTCAACCCCCACCCGCTGTTTTTGCTATGTCCTAAGCACGCAACTTTACACAAAGAACGTATTATAGGCCGCAATGTGAGGCATGCTGGACGCGCCGGCGGGCGTCTATGCACAATTGTTTTTGTGGTCCATTGTTCCATGCGACGGAACTTCTGTCCGTGTAACATTATGGAGGGTTGGTGTATGCAGATGGTGTGGCGAGGGAACGTAAAACGCTGAAATATAGGAAAAAAGAAATTTTAATTTATTTTCATAGCCCATTTTGAAGCTCATAATGCGCTCGTTATTATTGTTAAACAAAGCTGCATTGTTGTTTTTCCCCAGAAAAATTTATGTTTATATAGGTGTTACGGGTTTGTTGCTTTTTTTGTATTAAATCACGTGTGCAGACTCAGGTTGGCGTTGGCTTAAAAACGACTTATTTGTTGTTGTCATAATTATTGGCGCTACTATAGATATTACACTATTTTACATATTAATATAAAAGTTTGAATGGATTTGGTTTTAAATGTCTACTTGCATAAGCATTAGACTGGGGCAAATAATGGTTGTTTTTCTTTTCTTTTTTATTTTGGAAATTATATTAATATTATTTCTCAGAATGGCGAAACATTTCCAGAGGTCTATTATTTCTGAACTAGATTTTGTAGAACTGAACTTATTTAAAATAATAATGGTGATTGTTGTTGGAGCAAAGCTCAAATTTTTTATGTTTTTTTGCACATTAGAGGAAAAATGCATCGTGACGCTACAGGGCATCATAGCTTAGTTGTTAGAGTACTCTAACAGCGGCTTTGGTGCAGACACTTGGGTTCGTATCTCAGTGTCCGAGAAGGGGTCTGATGAGAAGCTGGGCACTTCGAAACATGTCATCCCATACCATCGCTGTGCATAACGTTGTAATTTTTCCTCTAATATCAATTAAAATAATAATAAATAAATTTAATAAAACTGCCAGACTGTTAAAGTAAAATAATTTAGCTGCATACAGTTCAGTAGAAAATTGAATGACCAAAAAAAGTTTCAAGCAGAGACATAACTATTATAAGAAATATTCATAAAAGTTTCAAAATAATTATTTCATTTCAATAGATATTTTTTTGAGTCTTGAAAAATTGTTTCTTTGCAATAGAAGATATAAAAATTGCTCATAATAATTATTAAAATCCTTTTAAAATTTTGAAAGTGAAATAATAAATATTCCCTTTTTTTTAAAGTCTTCAATGACTTTTATTCTGTAATTTATATCATAAAAGTCTCACAGTAATAGCTAAGGTACATATATATAAGTAAGGTATATTTTTTTAAGTCTTCAAAGTTGTTCAATGTGAGACGGGACATCAACCTGAATGTATATCCTTATCCATTGCTTGCGCCACTTCAAGAATTGGGTGACCGAGGATTTGGATGACAGGTTCCGTTCGACGAAAAAACTGGATAACACCTGGAAACAATCGTTGAGTTTAAAGCAAAGCTCATAAATTTTAGGGGCCTGCTCCTTTGCAATTATCAGTCTGCGTAGAAACGAAAGAAAAAGGGGCGTATCAAAACACGCTAGTAATCCCTTGTTACCGATAAATGCATCATTCGAAAACACCTAGGGAGGTCAAGCCATCCTCCGTCTGTTTTTTGTATCACATTCTAGGCCTCCTCCTTCTCCTGCTGCAAAATTCGGGTGTCGATAGGAAAACTTTCATCTATGTGATCGAAAAAAAACGCGGAGGATGGATTGACCTCCCTATGTGTGGGATAAAAGCGCCCAGGCGGTTAAGCGCTAAAAAAAACACCACTACGGTTATTAAAATGTAGTACTGTTCGACAGATATGGAATATTTTCCTCTCAACATCAGTATTGTTAGGTTTGGGCCAACATTGACACCGTAGGCAATAGACGCAATTTATTTCGCTTTCACCTTCACGAAGGCGAACCTGGGGCATGTTCTATTTTAAGCTTGAGCTTAATTGCTTAGTTTACGACAAACAAATTAAAATAATTTTTTCAAAGACCTAAAGCACTAAAAATTGGCCATAACTATTATCGAAAGACTTTTATTTCAAAAGTCCCAAAAAAAAGTCTTTGAAGACTCAAAAAAATAAAAATTGCTCGTAATTATTATTTTGAAATTTTTAAAGTAAAATATCAAAATCGTATATATTTCGTAGTAACAGAAAACCCACCAACTGACTGAGTCCGATTTTAATCATTATATCCCAAGCTATGAAACTTGAGCACCTGACTTATTGCAGCACTCATTAGCACATTTCAATTGATACCCATATTGGAATAACATATTTTGGCCCACATATTGGTCGATAACTTGTTAACCGGTCGAGTTATCGAAATAAGGGATATCTTAAATTTTAAGATATAACAAATCGAAGAAAGCCGCATTCTACTATCTTCAGCAGTTTTTGAGTGATGCGCGTACAAAAATAAAGACATACTCGTACACACACAAATTCTATGAACTGTTGCACTCGTTTTTTTGGCTCAATAATGAACCTTCCTATACATTTTTCTTGAATATCTGCAATCTACAGACATGTTCGTGTTACAATTTTACAATATGTAGGTAGAGATAATGTTTTTAAATGATTTACGATATGCAGATATAAATTGTTCTCTTGGAGTTCCTGATGAACGACACCCTAAAAAATCCCCAAGACAGCTGCATAGTACCAAATATATTTTAAACCAGCGCCGTAGCCAGAATTTTTTTCAAACGGGGGTTATTGAAATTGAAACAAAATCATTAATTCCAACAACAAAAGCAATCTTAAAGCTGCAACTCAAAGACGGAAATCGAATTTTTAAAAATTTATTTAAAGTTATTCTAAAATAAAGTTAAGTCGTCTAGATTTTTGCTCAAAAATCATTTTTTATTTCTTATTCCAAACTTTGGTGACTACTCTTGAGCGCTAAGAAATTCAGTCTTTCTTGGCCGGCCGAGTCCAGTAAAAACGTTTTGAGACATCTTAAGGCCGAAAAGATAGCTAGCTTTTTGCAGTACAAAAAAGTTTGGGAAGAGTGGATTTTGACTGTTATTTAAAGCTTTCTGTGCAATTGTTGGAAACATTCGGTATACAATTGGCTCAATTACCTATTTCAAAAATAAACTTTGGGGCAATACTTTTTTTCTAATCTTAGTTGTGAGATTTCGTGGGAGAGAATCAGAACCTCTTTAACCCCCTACTACGGACTTATTTGACACTTTCCAGTCGTGATAAAAAATCTGAGACCTTACTTTCATGTATTTTTTCGAACTTTTATTAGCCCGGCCAGTCCCTTTGCCCATTACAAGTTGTCCATATTGTCATATAATTCAAAAGATAACGCCTTTTACGATCCCATATGTATATATGTACAAAGTTTCAACGTGTCCACCTGCTTTCTATTGTTTTTGTTGTTAGTTAGTGTGACTTTCACCCTTTCGTTGGTTTACGCTTTTTGTATTAATTTTGTGTGTCTATGGACCTACAGATTTGTTTATTGTTTGTATGTCCACATATTTGTGTTGCACCCATTTGACGGTTTGGCGTTATAAAAGCCATGCGCTTTTAAAAATATTAAAATTTTATAATAGTTTAATCTGACGCATATATGTGCAACGTGGCACATGCAACACCAGCTTATAACACAAACCCACCCCGTTAAGCGCCGAACGAAACTCGCTGGGTGCGTCGAAAGGCATGTAAAGCGCATCAAAATCCCTCATATTATATCGGGTGTCAAAGACTTTCAATGTGATACAAACTGGGTATTTTTTATTAAAAAAAAAACCTTTTAAATATTGTTTAGCTTTGATTTTGTCATATTTTCGAAGAGATAACTGCTGGTGCGGGTTTTGCTTTCGAGTGTAGCTGTGGGGTGCTTGTAATTTCTTACCATTGGAGTATACGCGCGATTTAAGTTTTTGATGTGTTATAGCAGTTGAATTTTTTAAATTCGTTTAAAACGTCTTTCCCAGTAAGCTATGCAATTAAAGAGGGATTATTTGCTACGCATAAAGTTAAAAGCATATGGGTTCAAATAATTGAACACTTTGGAATTGATATTTATTTGAAAATTTTGTTAATGTGTAAAATGAAGTAATTTTGTAGTACAAAATAATAGTAATAAAGTGAAGTGAGTACACTAGCCGACATCAAAACCAGCGTATGCGTGCCAAAATTTCGCTGATGAGTGAAGTCTAGCAGCTTCCGAAATGGATCTATAAGGAAAGCTATGGCAGTTGTCTCTAAACACTTTTTCTACTCTATTCAATCAAAAAACTTTTAATAGTTAATTAAAATGATTATTAATAAATAAAAACAATAATAATTTTTATAAAAATTCAAAAAGTGAAAAAATATTATTCTTGGCCTTGAGCTCGTTTCATGAATAGTTGAAAATTTACAGGCCGTAAATCAACAAAAATTTTTGGAATAAAAAAGCAATTATTTTATTTTATCTTATTTAATTTTATTTTTTTTGTTTTATTTTATTTTTTATATTTTATTTTATTTCTTTATTTTATTTTATTTTATTTTATTTTATTTTATTTTTTTTTAATTTTATTTTATTTTCTTATTTTATTTTATTTTATTTTGTTTTATTTTAGTTATTTAATTAAATTTAGTTTAACTTAATTTAATTTAATTTAATTTATTTATTTTATTATATTTTATTTTTATAAATTTTTTTTCTATTTAAATTTTTTTATATTTAATTTTAATTGTTTTTTTTTTTTTCAAACACTGTGTGTGTCATCAATGAAGTATATATTTGCTCATATATTACGTTGCTGTCTCAACGTTTGTAAGAAAGCAACTCTTCGTGCTCTCAGGGAGAGCCGCTCACACTGGTCATCGTATGCCTGCGGTTTGTTGATTGATGCCAACGCTTGAGCACACCTATCGGTACATATCTAATTGTTTATGCCCCCGATCTATAGTTTGGAAAAGAAGCCAATGTTAGCTACTATTTCGAATTAAATATATAAACTGACACAACCTCCATGTCATTGTGAAGAAGACTTGATGCGTGCAATGGTTTTAGCAGTTTTGAACTGGAAGTACCTGCATTTTAAAACGTTACCCACAACTTCACTCATCGCACCCACTTTCTTCTAACTGAAATGTGATACCGCTTTTGAAACATAATACCTTAACGCCAACTTTAACTAAATTAGTTGAATTGTCCAGCGGCGCCAAATACATTTTGCATAATTGGCAATATTACGATATAAATACATACAATGCTAAGAGCAACTACGGCATCATTAGTGGAGGGCTCGTATTATTATAAAAAAAAATCGTGGAAATACATATCCACAGAAATTTTGCGTTGTATGTAATTGAAGAGAAATATGTAATGCAATACTAGAGTATAAATAGAAGAACAATATCCTAAGCGGCCTGACGTGGTGCTTTGCAAACTTTACAATTTTGCCAAATTCAATTTTATTGGAAAATGTAATTGAGACAGAATTCAAACAGGGATCATTCTCAACAATCGCACACTGAAAATAAAATAATGTTTTAAGTTATGTAAATTTACAATGCAGAGACAACAACAAAAAAAACACAAAGCATCGAGGAGTTGAAAACAAAAACAATAAAATTTGATTAGTTACGCAGTCAATACTGTCAACAATGCTAACAAATTTCGATGACAAAAAAAAGTGTAGCTAAACCAATCAATGCTTTTTTCAACCCAGTGTGATCGATAAGAAAACTTTCTGGGGCTGTCTGTCTTATTTCTTTCTTCTTCTTTGTTAGAATTTATATTAGTTATTTTGTTTAAAGGATTTGACAGACCGTAAAACCAATAAAAAATAACATAAAACCGGAGCACGGGTTACTTGTACACTAATCATTTTCTAAAAATAGTAAGAATAATATACCAAAACAAATAGCCCAGCATACTTGATTCACATTCAGACAGAATGTCTAAAAATCTGGTACCCTTGTCGAGAAATCATGGCTGTTTTCGAAGTAGGATTAAGCTATAGCCTGTATATGTTTCTCGATATTTTAATTTTTCCATAAAAATAATAATAAAACAAAAGTTATTATCAACTGGTCTTGAACTCGTCAAAATTATAAAATGCAAGGACCGTGAAACAAATGACAAAACTAAATCGATTTTTATTCTGGCAAAAGAAAATAAAAGTCCCATCAAAATGGAACACCCCAATATACATATCTACCACATGATCTTTTCCCTGTCATTGACATTGTCTTTGTTAAAAATTTGTTTCCCTTTTTTGGTTTGTATGCAATTGTTCTTCTCAAATAAAGCGAAAGAAAATCAATTCCTAATTTAAATACTGCCCTTCCGTTGTTGAAAAATTTGCCAAAAGTCTGGAGGCTCTATCAAGTACTGTAACTGTTGCATGTTACACATATCGCATGTAGTAGCAACATAACGTTTAATTCATTAACGGAGTGAAGGAAGTGCCAATGCTCACCCGCACTTTACAGTATGTCCTCTTCATTTTGCGCCTCACTTTTGCGACGATTCACTTACAAATTTAATTAAGCTCAATTAAAAGTAACACAGTTGTAGTCTGTTGTTGTCGCCCACACCACTCACAGACAGCTTGGCTTTTGCTGGCAATCTTCTAAAATAGTTATCGTTTCAATTGGTTGTGCTGGCAATTTGTGGAATGTGTTGCTTTAGCATGTCTCTGGAATTTATAAGTACAGTGTACTTAGTACATACATATTTGGTAGAGTAATGTTTCAAAATGTTGTATATACTACCAACCAAACGCTTTATTTTATTTTACATTATTTTAATTTATTTAATTTTTTTAATTTTATTTTATTTTATTTTATTTAATTTTATTTATTTTATTTTTTTGAATTTCATTTTATCTTATTTATATTATTTTAATTTATTTTATTTTATTTTATTTTATTTTTGTTTTACATTATTTTTTATTTTATTTTATTTTATCTTATCTTATCTTATCTTTTATTTTATTTTATTTTATTTTATTTTATTTTATTTTATTTTATTTTATTTTATTTTGTTGTTGGTTTTTATGGTCTGTTCATTTTTAGATATTTTTTGTAAGTATAACGAGCTCAAGACCAGTGCGCTTGCAATCAGAGTGAGTGGGTTCGATCTCCAAAAGATCCTCTGAAAATAGCAAAACTATACGAATTAGTCTGACGAGAAATCGTGGCTGTTTTCGAAATAGTACTATGCCTATAGCCTGTATAGGTTTGTTGCTTTCAATTTTTCCTTTAAGCAAAAACTACTAACTAAGAACTATTATCAACTGGTCTTGAGCTCGTTATATGTACTTACAAAAATTATTTTATTTTATTTTACTTTATTTAATTTTTTTCTTTTAATTTTATTTTATCTTATTTATTTTATTTTAATTTATTTTATTTTATTTTATTTTATTTTATTTTATTATATTTTATTTTATTTTCGTTTTTACATTATTTTTTTTAATTTTATTTTATTTTATCTCATTTTATTTTATTTTATCTTACCTTATCTTATTTTATTTTAATTTTATTTGCTTTTATTTGTTTTGATTTTTTTAATTTTGTTTTATTTTATTGTACATTATTTTAATTTATTTTATTTTTTTGAATATTATTTTATCTTATTTATTTTATTTTAATTTATTTCATTTTATTTTATTTTATTATATTTTATTTTATTTTTGCTTTTACATTATTTTTTTTGTTTTATTTTATTTTATCTCATTTTATTTTATTTTATCTTATCTTATCTTATATTGTCTTATCTTATCTTTTATTTTATTTTATTTTATTTTATTTTATTTTATTTTATTTTATTTTACTTTATTTAATTTTTTTTTTAATTTTTTTTTAATTTTATTTTATCTTATTTATTTTATTTTAATTAATTTCGTTTTATTTTATTTTATTATATTTTATTTTATTTTTGTTTTTACATAATTTTTTTTATTTTATTTTATTTTATCTCATTTTATTTTATTTTATTTTAATTTTATTTGCTTTTATTTGTTTTGATTTTTTTTTTATTTTATTTTACGTTATTTTATTTTATTTAATTTTTTTAAATAAATTTTTTTCACTTTATTGTATTTTATTTTGTTTTATTTTATTTATTTTATGTTAATGTATTCATGAAACGATCTCAAGGCCAAGAATAATAATTTTTCACTTTTTAAATTTTTAAGAAAATTATTATTGTTTTTATTTTTTAATAATCATTTTTAATGAATTATTAAAATGTTTAGAGACAACCTCGATAGCTTTTCTTATAGATCCATTTCGGAAGCTGCTAAGCTATTTTTATTTTATTTGTTTGAATTTAATTTGTGTTATCTTATTTATTTTATTTTATTTTATTTTGTTTTGTTATATTTTATTCTACTTTTTTTGCTTTATTTTATTTTATCTCATTTTATTTTATTTTATCTTATCTTATTTTATTTTAATTTTATTTTATTTGATTTTATTTAATTAGATTTTTTTTAATTTTATTTTGTTTTATTTTATTTCATTTAATTTTTGTGGTCCAAGCAAGTAAAAGCAAAAAAGTGTTGCCTCTTCATATCTAGTTTAATGTTTGGCAAACACCCCAAAGAAAAATTATCATTAGGTACCAAATCAAAATAGTCTCACACATAGTATCTAATTACCACTAAACCAATGATTTCTTCTCCATTAAATACCAGGTAAATATTATTTCAGGCGTATTCAAGGCCCCCGAACATTTAGAGACCTATTAAAAAACCATTTGTTAGCCAACACCTTGGCTAATTGTAATTAATTAGTATGTTTTCTGGCATAATTGTTTGTAAGTTGTTTACATTTCAAGTTTATGAGCATAGTAGACGCGCCACATGCAGCATACTGTTCATGCCACATGTCATCAATGAGCCAGAGTGCTCATTTCATAGTTGGATCCTGTGAATTTTTCTTTAGAAAGACAGCTGTTATAGCTGGCATATTATCGTGAACCTCAAGCAAATGATGTTAAAGTGTTGAAAATTAGTTATCGTGTATAAAAAAAGGTACAAACTTTCACACTACAAATAACTTTGTAGGGCATGTATGAGTTGCATTGACCGCAAGGAAACGGAAGTGCCATTCGCACGGTCAAGCGCGTTGACCACTGATGAGCCGCTCAACAAATTAACACAAACTGGCACATATCTATGTACCTGTAAATTCGATGATTATTTTTGCCTATATAGATCCATTAAGGTGGCCATAATTTGTTTTACAGAAAAATTATCTTTTTCGATGATACAAGCTGCAGTTCCAGCGGTATCACTTATTTTATCACATGTTGTTCATTTTCGAAGCTTTGAAAAGAGTATTGCAAATTGGTATACAAAAATATGTGTCCAACTATTTTAAAGCAGCGGATTTTAAAAATATGAGATGCTTCCCGGGCTTAATAAAATAGAGTTCCATGAGACTCCCGTTACAACAACGTGCATCAGGTGCTCCAATGTTGATTTCATTATTTTATTACCATGGGGATTCAGCGTCCTTAATTTTATTATAGCTACAATCACACCAAACAGGACTGTAAACACTTCCAGCAATAATAAGGCTCGCTAGCACAGCGCTAAGAGATACGGCCCCTGATAAGTGCCAGTAGTACAAAGACTTCCTTCGCTTCTGAGCCATCAATAGCCCATCCCCGTAGTGCGAATTTATAGGGTGTTTTGCTTTTCTATTACTTACAATATCGCTGTACCCTTCTAGTGAGCTCGAAGCGCAGCTATGCTGTTAGAGAACATTGCTATTCTATTGCAGGTTATATCCGCACACAATAGTCCCCTTCATGCCTCCTGAATATAGTAGATTCGGATTGAAATATACTCACTAACCTGGAGACAAAGAATGTCTCTCGACAGAGGTAGTCACTTTTCATTTCAATATAGGTGTCGTTAACTCTTAGTAAAAGGGATTTGTGTGCGTGTGTGCGGAAGTATCAGTACGAGACTTCTAAGTGGACCCTGAGATATCGTTTCCTTGATTAATATAGCTTCCGTAGAACATGATCAGTTTACACTAAGATTTTAAATACCAAAAACCAACTTTGGTGGCGTATAAAGGGACATTTTATGTTGAAACATAAATTTATACATTTTTAGGGCTACTATCTCAAAATCTATAATTAAAAAAAGATAATTTTAGAAAATGTTAAATAAGCTGTCCCTGTAAAGCGCTGATAATTTTTTCTAAACTTCAGGAGACTTTATTTTCCACAAAGAATTTCATGTACGGCAAAGAAAAAAATTAAACACCCTAATGTATATACTGATATACGTCGACTTCAAACTCACATCGTAAATTCCTCAATTCTACTGCCATAATTATTTTCGGTCTTGCACGCTATTCTTGTACACACTTAAATACAACAAATTATTTATGATAATGCTTATTAAACAGTGTATCATTTGGTATTGTCTCTTTCCTACGTTTTTACTTCTTTCACATCAGTTATCCTTTCGTGACCTCTGGCTATTGATAGCGTTCGTTTGTAAATTAAACATTTGTGGTCATCTTCACGCTTATTCCTTTAATTTGTTTTAATTTCCACGTTCATTGGGTACTCATTGGTGCTCACCAACTGTTTTTCGTTCCAAGTAATTCGTTAATTGAGGACTGATGTGGAAACCTTTTGTATTATATGGCATCGGTGCTTAAGGGAAGCAATAGCGGTATTCTGAATTTTGAAAAAGTTTGGCTGTCGTACTGTTTTGAGTTCACGGATCTTTGAGCTGTGCGCGATATCGACCTTATAAATATACTTTCTCCACCATATCGGAGTTTATAGCATCTGAACAGTGACTTAAGGTATTTGAAAGACTTTAAATGAGCTCAATCCCAAGAATAATAATTTTGATGAATATTGTTCTTGGTTTTAATTTTTTTTATTAATTTAATTAATTCTTAAACATTTTTATCAAATAGAAAAGGACAATTTAGAAATAGCTCCCATAGCTTTTCTTATAGATCCATTTCGGTAGTGGCTAGTCTTCTTCATCGGATAAATTTTGGCACTCTCTGCTAATCATTAAGCTACCAGAACGCTGGTTTTTCTGTCAGCTGTATTCCTATTTCTATTCATTTAAACTATAACACTGAGCATGCAGTATTGATCACTGCCCATGATGGAGTTATTGTACACTACCATTTCTACACCATCCGATTATGCTCATCCGTTTTGTTTATTTTGTGTACCAAAAATTTTAATTTCTCAAAAGAATTACACCTTGAAGGTCAGTACGTTTTAAAAATTTAAATGTCAACCTTAGCTTGATGTATTAACCTAGACCGTCATTCCGGCATGCAATCATAAAACAAAACATTTTATATAGTTAGTACGGCTGCATAGCGAAACAATCATTCATTTATGCACTCAACGACTCATTCATTATATCCTAAGTTCTGTATAGCGCCAAGTGGGAATTATTTTATCTCATACCATGTTCACATTATAATTACTTGAGACGTCGAATAAAATAATTTTGTGATTCATGGTAAGATATTAGTTTGATCAAGATTCTCACCACCCAGGTAGCAGAGTTTGTCTTTGTCTTTGCAGGGGAATGTGAACCGATGTTTCATCTTTCAATAGACAAAAGTGTCTGGTTTGTGTAACTGATAGATATAGTTTACTCCGGTGGTAGACCACAGGGTATGGCATAGTACCGAATAACATTTTTTAGGTGCTCTCAGCTTAGATTGATGAGTTTGGCTAATATTTTTTTTTTATGGAGGCATAAATAGTTTGGCTTTCCTAAACAATCTATCCCACGTCAGTCCCCCTGGTTTCTTTAATGTGCACTATGTGGTGTCAAATCATGCCAGGAAAACATATCCAAACAAAGCCTTGTTAGGACTGAAAGGTTAGTGAGAATATCTGATATAACGCCTCTAGGATAAACTTATTCAAAGGCATTCTCTAGAGTAAGTTCCTATTTCACTTGTACTGACTGCACTTTAGTATGTTAAGAGCTAGGGCCGGTTAGACCAGCTCGACTTAACTTAGTTAAGTCGAGTTTTTCACTTTTTCAGTTTCACCATCTAACTTAACTAAGTCACAACTTAGTCAGCCTGCCAGCTGACTTATTCTCGACTAAGTCAGTGTTGCTGTCGTTCAAAACCTAAATGTCAGTAATGCTCCTAATTTTTTTGTACAATGTCCCAGCCGGAAAGTTCGTCAAGCATGACTTAAACGCCGTATGCGTAGATGCATGTGAACGCTTGTTTTCTAGCATGCAACCATTACGAAACTATTGTTTTCAATTAGGCACTAAATTTAGTACCTTCCAACTAAAGAGAAATGGGTGAAACATCAATACATTCCTTCGTGTATGGCCAAACATGCCCATTTCGCACTGGGGTATTGGGATGCGCCTGTTGCGTCTGGTATGAAAAAATACTACTATGCATAAAACAGCTGATCGGGTTGTTGTGTTCACAATTATTTAAGTCGCTCAGTTGGTGAAACCCAAAATTAAGTTAGTCTCGAATCTGTGCTAACTTAAGTCACGGCTTAGTTTTAGTCTTAGTCGCGTTGGTGAAACCGGCCCCTAGAATATTTGTAGTAGTATGTTAAATATACAAGATATTTTAATACCTCTCCAATCTATTCTTAATTTATTAAAAATCAAATATTACATTATTAATTTCAGAGTAGATGTGAGAAGGGGCATTCGCCCTGGGCGGCAACTTTATCTAAAAATATTTTCGGAGATATGGCGTAAAAGATAATTCGCCATATTTTAAAATTTTTTTGTATCAACTTTCAGACAGGTGGCAACACCGCGAAAACATCCTAGTGCCAAAACTTAAGTCAGAGAGCTTAGATTGTAGCAGTTGTAATATATATAAAAAAGTCGCAGAAAGCGGCAAGTCGTTTTTGAGAGGATAGCGTATATAAAAAAGAATAAACAAGAGTGTAATAGAATTAGATGGCAAGAGTTTTTTGAATTTTTGTCTGTATGTTTGTTCGCGCATCACTCAAAATCTGATAAATGGAATTGAATGCAATTTTTACCGTTGCATCACAAGCTGCCTCCCTTACAATTTAAGTTAGCTCATTATTTGGAGAACGGAGTTATCGACCAATATGTGTACCAGGGTGATCGAAAAGTGTTTGTAAAGTACTCGTATGAGTATCAAACGAAAGTTGCTGATGGGTGCTGCAATAAGCGATGTGAAATTGAATTAAATTATATATAACGATTAACATCGAATTCAGCCTATTATGTATATGTTCAGATGGGTAGCGAATCGTGGGCATATTTTCTAGTTATAAGTAGAGTTAAGTGAAATATTGAAAATAACCAATTCTTAAATAAAGGCGGCCGCCGTGGTGTGAAGATAGTGTTGCCGGCCTACCACACCGAAGGTCCATGGTTCGAGCCCTGGTACAGGTAACATCAAAAGTGATTTGAAAAAAGTTTTTCAAAACGGGGTCGCCCCTCGGCAGTGGTTTGGCAAACTCTCCGAGTGTGACAGGCTTCTCAGCAAAAAATTCGTCTCCTTTGTAGATGCCGTTCGGAGTCGGCAAAAAACTGTAGGTCCCACCAATTTGTACGGAAAATTCAAATCGGCACACCACAAATTGGAAGAGAAGTTTGGCGCAAAAATCTCTTAGGAGGGTTATGATGATATACCTGTTGTATATCGCGCCATAGAGAGAGAAATAAATTGCATATCGACGATGGAGTTGGAGATCACCCTATATCAAAGTGTTCCTAAAAAGACGCCCTATCCCATTCATAATTTTATTGGAGAACATACTTTCTCGGACATTTTTTCAACTAGGTCTTATAACAGCTGATACTGTATAAAATGTGCACTGCTACAGGGGGCTTTTGAAACTATACAGAGATAGTGTGTTCTTCACCCAAATTCTAAAATAGGGCGTGATGGAAAACGTCTGAGATAGGCTATTTTTCCACTCAGACATCGTTATGTGATCGCTTACTGTATAATAAAACTATATTATTTCACTTATAGTGCGAACAAAGCATAAAAAAAATTATTTTACATGAATATATCACACATATGCGAAGTAATGCCGGAACGTGTCAATTGCTGTTGTTCATTGTACGATCATTGATGCCTCCGCTGCCGCCGTGGCTTGCGGCAAATCTATGTTTGGACTGCATGCTTCGCTACCTCTTCCACTGCTGTCAGCAATAAAGCTATGGTTTTGATTTTCTGTACGCCTCGTCGCCACTATGATGTTACATTTATGGATTTACATAATTGAATTTGTTATGTGACAATACATTTCAAATGCAGAGATTTCTTCGCATTAACGTACCATAAGCGGTCGTTGTCGTTGTAGCTGCCGCCGTTGCCGTTGCTTAAATCAATTGATAGATCCGGTCGAATGTTATGTGATATCTGCATGTAGCTATATGTAACAAGCGCCCTTTCCGTGCCAACATCATTGAGATATTTGCGTCGTCTAACCGTGCCGTTCACAGCATCCGTTTTGGCTCGTCTTCCAACACCCCCACACAGTGCAGCATACAAGTAAGCGTGTTTGTCTTTTTCGTGCTAGTCTGCTACGCTGTTATAATTTAGTTGTTGCACTTACATTTTGTGAGTTCTTGTTGTACGCCCCATGGCCTGGTGCCCCACTGTGCCGCCGTCCACTGCTGCCACAATTGTAGACAGTAGCAATTTGTCAATAAAAATGTGGAAGTGATGTGAAGTGGAAATTTGTGTTGCACTGATTTGATGGACACTGATTGAAGTATTATTGAAATAACTAAAATAATCAGCGCTACAAACGAGCGAGTACTGCGTACGTATTTATTATTTATTGTGGATGTGTCTGTTGGTGTTACTGTGGGTTGTCGATGGTCTTGTTGTCGAGTGCAACACTTACTCAATATGCATACATTAAAAGTTGGCACTTATGCTCAAACCTACACTTGTAACTGATTTAATAAGAATATTTCAATGCAGCCGATTTTATTTCAATTATTTGTGGTGAATATTTGCAAATTGCTTGAGAGTTGAATTTCGGATGGTTCAGTTTGTATTGGAGTGGATAATCTGCATAAAATAGTTTCGACTTTGAGGCAGTTGAACAAAAAAATTTTTCCTTTCCATAACGAAATTAAAAAGTGCCAGTAAATGAAAGCGTTTCATATGTCGAAGAGAATATGATACGTGATTTTCACTTTCCGATCTTAACATATTAATTGAAAGATTGTTTTAGGGCTATGTGTTTTTTATTGGCCCGAAATTGTTGCACCCTGCACTCTGATGTTGGCGAGTGTACTGAGTACTTTCTAGCAATATAAGAAAAATAATCATTATTTCTGGTCCCTTTCCATGACACCTTAAATTTGAGAAGCAAAGTATGCGTATACAGATGTGATGGTTGCGATAACAGTGTTGCGAGTTCAATGGTAATTCCCATCTTAAAAACACACCCACAGCACTTCAAGAATACCTTTTTCGCTACAATTATCTAAATCAAGATATAGATTTTAATAGAGAAATATTTTATTTTACTTAACCCTCTGCGACTGACGTGGTGGTCTGACAGACACCAATAAACGGAAAAATTTCTTTTGCGCCACTATTTTATAATCATCGATTCCCGCGCTTTACTTACCTTTTTCTTGTGTGCTCATGCGTAGATTACTATGGTGAAAAGGGTCGAATCGAGCACACGGTTCGGTGAGAGCGGAAAAGTGTCTGGCAGACAATCACGTCAGTAATGAGGCAGGTGTCTGAGAGACAACTACGTCAGTATTTGTGTTACATTTTTGTAACGTATCCCTTACAACATTTTAGTGAAATTGTTGAAATACTTTGTAAATCTGGTCAGTTTGGTTTTAATTGATAACCAGAAAACTTTGCTCAATATATCCATCAAAAATAAAAAACCTACCAGATATTTTTACTGTGACTGCTCGAAGCCAATTTACCTGTAATGCTCAAAGTAATTGTAAGAAATCTGCCAAAATATGTAATTCTTATCAAACTTTTAATATGATCTCTTGCTGAAGAGGCTGAGTAGATTTTAAAATACGCTATACGTAATATGATACAATTTGTTCATAAGTATAAGTGTTGGAAAGTCAAACTGTGAAATTCTAATATTTAACATAAAAAATATTTTTATTCAACTATTGAATTTTTCTCTTTTTTGTATAAACGAATAAAGTGCATTTTATAAGAATTTAAAACTTAGAAAAAAAAATTATCGTTTGAAATACTTTTTTGTTGTTTTGTACAAAAGTATATGTTTTTTAGGCTTAATTTGGGCGAGTTAAATAAATACCGTTTAAAATAAGTTACGGTTTTGAAATAAAAAGTATTACAATAAATGAAAACCTTAATATTTGAACTAAAAATGCCGATGGTTTCATTAAGTTCTTGAAACAGGACGAGATATAAACCATTGAAATGGTGTCTGCTGGACTACCACGTCAGTGGAATAGTGAAGAAAAATTCAGGTCAGTCGCAGAGGGTTAACTCTCTTATAATGTTGGATTTTTATACAGAGTGTGTCAAAAATGTTCTACGGTACAACCCGGTGGACAGCTGTTTGATGCAGAAGCGCTTCTAAGCAAATTGGAAGGCACATCCGTAGGCACCACCGGCCAGCAATGACATCGAACCCCTAGTTGAAACAAAAACGGTCTAAATGAGGAGACCCAGACAATCTGGGCCAACTTCGATCTGGCTGCTGTAATATATTGAATGCAGACTGAACCCAAAAATGTCTAATGCATGTCCTTAATGTGGCAGAAGACTGTATCCGCGCTACACGAAACATCTTTTCAAATGCTCAGCTACAAAAACTAACAAAACCTCTAATCCTTTAATCCTAAAATTTCTACGAGCCTTGAATTTAAATCTAAAACGAACTTTCAAAGCTCTATTGAAAGCCACACCGTTACGTGAAAAGTATACCTGAATACATACTAAAAGTAGTCTACATTTGGCAACGTTTTTCTGCAACTGACACGTGTTTGTTGCACTACTTATTTCATTTTATTTATATTATGCATATGAATATTTCAAAGACTTTCATTTGTGTAAAACATGTCAGTCTACTCAAAACCTTAAGAATTTCTAACTTTGCATAAAACATACCAGAAAGATATTTAAAAGCTCTCAGTAATCTAATTTTACTTGTAAGGAGCTAGTGATGCTTGCACACCAACATATTTACATATAAGCCCGCTTATAGGCGGAAGGAGTACCCAGAAAAAATTGTTGTAAGTAGTTATAGAATGAAAGGTGTACGAAAGGAGTTTTTATTTATCTCCAAAGCAAAGACAATAGTTGCTTTCGCAAGTGCTTGATGCCAGTACGAGGTTTCCACATAAAGTTCCATCAATGCGCTTTTCTTCAAGATACCTATATTGCTTTGGATTTACGAACACTGAATGTATTTTGTGAGCCCGATGTAGCACTTTTCAAAAATTAACAAGTAAGGAAGTTTCGGGTGGACCATTGTTTTACTTTAAAATAAAGAAATAGCAGAGAAGATACATAGCTTCTATTTAGCAGTGGGCACTAACTACTCGACCGGATATCTTGTTTGTTTGCTATTTGCTTTACTTAAATTTTGTATGCCGCGGTTTTATATGCTGCTGAGAAGTAACCTATAAATTTTCATTTAAATATCTTTATAAAATTATAAAAAATCGTCCTCGAAATTAGGAGAATTTTTATACTGAAAAGTGGGCAGCAACACGCCTACTTAAACAAAATCCACAACTTTTATTTGCTTTCGAGGTTTGCTTCGATCCAAATCTTATCGATATAACTTATTGAAATATCGCGTTTTAATTTGTAAAAACAAGCTTTTCGCAACAAAATTAAAGAAGTGGGCGTAGTCCTAGACCGATGCAGTAAATAAAAAAATTTTAATTTTTTAATGGGTTTTTGTTTTCACGTTCCTCTAGTATGGAAAAAATGTATCAGTGAACAAAATTGTGTGTGTTTAACAAATTTAGCTCAACTAAAAACAAAAAAAAATTTAAAAAATGTTTGGCCAAAAATTTTGAAATTGGTATTTTTGATAAAAACCATAAACCTTCTGAAAATTTCAGGATATTTTTTGAGATATAAAGAATTTCAGCCCAAAATTTCATGACGAGCTTTAGTTTTTGAGATTTTGAAAAATTTTAATTTGCTTAAATTTGAGAATTTAAAGTTTTTTTTTCTTAGTACCTCCTTTGAAAATGCTAAAGTTTTCTTTTTTAAGTACAGTACTTTCGTTTCATAATAAAAACAAACTCCTTAATAAATTTCATTCAAATCGGAAGATGTAGATTCCAACTATCTGACTGATTACACCCACTTTTTACCGGGACATTTATTGTAATAAGGGTAATTTGTGTGCAGAATTTCGTTTTTATATTCGGAACGGTTTTTTATTTATGATTGTGGAAGGAGCCACACCCATTTCCGAAAATTTCCCATACAATCGATTTGTTGTTTTAATGTTAATGTAAAAAAAAATTTGCTGGCATCTTTATTGGACTCTTTTATGAGGCTTTTTGGAGTACTTTTTGACTCTTTTTAGGGATATTTATGCAACCATTTTGATGGGTTTGGATCTTTTTTGGAGTCATATTGCAGTCTGTCCTTGACTCTTTGATGATCAAAAGAAAGTACGCTTTTCAATAGTTTATATAGTTTTATTTATATATTTTTGAAAATATGATATTAGTTCTTTATTGAAGACAAATTTTTAGTGAAAAATATTTGTATAAGAAGTTATAATTAAGAGTATACATTTAGAATTTGAAACTTATAAAATCACTTCATACAATCAAAAAATATAATATTTTGTTTAATTTTAAATGCACTTTCCTTGGGTACCAACATTCAACTGTTGATAAATTTCAGAGAAAAATATTCTTTACAATCTCTTAGGCACAATAAAAAACGTCAGAGAATGCTTTAGAACGTTGCCACAATTGAATGTTGGCCGCTCTCTACCGTTATACAACAAATAGGTTCAGAGAATGCTACAAATCAATTCAATTCTTCTCCCAAGGCTCCGTGAATCTCCATAAAAAGTGATCTTTTGATGTTTACATATTTTTATTTGCGAATTCCAAGAAAGTTAAAATTACGTATTACCTTTGGATCATTGTTTCGAAGTGTCCCGGCTTTGGTTAGCTGAGTAGCAATTAGCCAGCACCTTAAACCTTATATAAGCAGAACAATTTTTTTGTTGTGTAAGTAAAGCAATTTCTATATTATTTTAGCACGCACTGGATATTTGCAATACTGCGCATTCAAGGATATGTAAAATTTCTTGAGCACATCAACAACAAGTTTAACTAATTCTTATGTAGAAAATTAAGTTCACATATATTTGTTTCCGAATTCTTATGGTTGTTAACTGCAGACACATAGACCAAACTACAAATAAACAAATTTTTATATATATAAAAATATTGAAATTTTAATGCAATATAAAGCATTGAAATTTATAGCCCATAAATTTTAAAACAAAATACAATTGTCGACAACAAAATTCTGTCTGTCGATTGCCGTTAACCACCACCCGCAGTGTACAACAGCCTTTCCTCTACAAAATTTGCTTTTAAAGCCTTCAACGATTTTGCATGCTAACAGCCGCACTTCACGCCCCTCTAGCTAAGAGTTGGACAAAAATTGTTGTATGCCAATGAAATCCGCAAATGTCTGGCATCGACTGCACTAAGCAATTCAATATTTTAATAGTGAATTTATGTAGTGCGACGTTCTTATATTTATTTAAAATTGTCTATAAATGATGAAAGTATTGCACAACAATATCCAATGTAAAACAGGCACTCTACATAATTGAAGAATGCGTGAAAGAGAAAAATACTTTACGCACACCCAACCCATTTCAAAAACTTGCAAAATTTTTATTCGACTGCAGTCTTTTCAAAAACCTCTTCTTAATTGAATTTGCATCACATTTCTTTTCAACTGCGTTTGCTCTTATTTGCATTACAATTCCACTCGCCCGCATTTGAATTAGCAAGCTCAGTGATGCAAATTTCGTTAATATATTCTTATTGCATTATGCGGATTTTTTATACTTTCTTACTTCTCATTGTGACACTACTACAGCTGGCAACGCACCACAAGTATAGCGACTGCAAAGTCTGTGTCATCTCATTGCGTGCTGAAGTGTCCTCGATGTGCGTCATGCAGTGCAGGCGGAAGTTGAGTTGAAAATATTTATGCATATTTTAAGAAATGAATACTTTATGCATTTATTAGGTTTTTAAAATTGAGTTATTTTTTATAAGATACTGTTATTGAAATATTTTTTATTTTAAATTTTCACAGCGCGAATTTCATGATTTTAAAGTAAAAACAGGCGAATGACTTTTTGTCACAGATTTTAGAAGGAAATTTTGATAGCTAATGTACTTTGAACGATTTTCCTTAACGCTTTGTCAAATTTAGTTTGGAGAATCCCCGCTTTCGGCTCTATGCCATTTTCAGTGAATGTTTTCGTCCTGATCTCTCTATAGAGGAACTGCAGCAATTGTGGTATACCTTTTGGTTTTCGTATCATTTTAGCCAAACTACCAGTCTTATTTAAATCCTCTCTGTCCCATTTTGTTGAGTGAAATATCAGCTATGATCTTCTTAGACAAAAGTTGCATACTACTAATAGTTTATATTTTTTTAGACGAAATGTGGATCAACTGGAGAAGCCGCTTCCTTAAAAATTGGAAGGCAATCTGTATACACACGTTGTTTAATTTGGTATACGCTAGAAAGTCCCGTCTCGTCGACATTATAAATATCAGTAGGTGGAAAACTATGCTTTTCGAACTGTTTTATTTTGTTTTGTTGTTATTCGAATTCTTGCTCACGCAAGTCAAAACACTCCTTCACATTTTCTTCTTTAAAACCTTTATCTTCATCAAAGAAGTAGGAGAACGGGGGCTTAACTTTCTTTGTGGAGTTTACAGAAAGCGTTTAACGGGTCTTCACCAGCGGAACTATACCGAGTTGAAAACGGATTTTAATATTGTTTTATAGACCCCAATATAGAGACTCCATGTCAATCAACGATCCAACTAGTTATTTTTCCTGATTTTCATTGAACACTGGATTTCGACCCAACTTCACTCGAAATAACTCAGGTTTGGGGTTTCAGTGTGCAGTCCCACTGTCTGATACCGATTCAACTCGTAGTACCATTAAGTATTTCCTCGGGAACTTATTCTTTCAATAGCTTTCAGAACAAAGCACTTAGAGGTGCTGGGTATACAATTAGCTCCTTGGACCAGCTAAAAATATTATTTGCTACTTTGTTGTTGGTATTGGTAATGTGAACAGAGGGTCTCTCCAGGCGGTTGTAGCCCTAAATGAGATTATACTGGAGCTTAATCAAAATGTAGTAAAAGTAGTCGCATATGCAGGCGATATTATGATTGCGGTATCACGCCTATTCCCGTCAATACTGGTTATGTAGAAGGCATACATAGACTACTAAGATGTAAAGTATAGTCAACAGGAACTCTGGTTTATAACCCATAGTCATGATATAGCTCTACACTGCCCTAGTTAGACCTATATAAACTTACGTGGCGAAATTATGGTGGCTGAATAAAGTACAGACGGACAGCCGTCGGCGGGCTCACTCGCTTGCTAAGGTCATGTCCAACTGACGCACTAAACGTTACGCTTAACCACTTACTTCTGCATCTTCACATTCAGTAAGACTTCGGGGGCCCGAGGCGTTATGGTCACAGTGATATCTTCAGCGGACTTCCCGTTGTGGTTTCGACAACGAAAGACTATCACACACCTAAGGTGAACTTCAACAGGCAATTCAGGATGAAGTTTCTCTCAAGAAGGAACTGGTATCGAGACATATTAAGTGATGATGAATCACTGTCGCTCTACACTGACTGGTCAAAACCTTGCTGTGCGGTGAGAGTTGGAGTGTTTTCAGAGCAACTAAAGGTCTCGCTCTTAGTTCGTCTTTCAGATTCAGCTAGTATCTTTTTACCACTACAGAAATACCAATAAATTTTGATCAATATATGAATACAATTTTGACAGTTTGATGTCTGTACATTGCAGATACTCAAGTAAAATTTATACAAAGAAAAACAGTTTTTAGATTTTCGTCTGTTTGTCTGTTTGTTTGGCCACAAATCGAACAAAAACTATTTCATGGAATTGAATGCAACTTTCACAGCTATATTACCCAACGTCTGACTTGAACTTTAATATATCGCCTATTTCGATAGCTCGGCCATTTGCGGAGTTATCGACCAATATGTGGACTAGGCTGACCAAAAATGTGTTAGTACGATATGAGTATCAAACGAAAGGTACGAATGATTGCTGCAATAAGCGATATGATTAAGTTCCATGTCTCAACTGGTTTTTGAAATATTGCGACTAAAATCGGCCTCAGTCTGTTAGAAGTTCCGAGATAGACCGAAGCCAATATATGGTCCACGATTGCGCCTAAGCGATCCATGTGGTTTGCTATTTCTTAATAATAATAATAAAAAATTATAAATGGAGCAGCAGCGTAGGTAAGCAGAAAAAGTGAGCCTACAAAAGGACTCACTCAATAGCATCGCGTTGGATAAGCCTGAAGAGGTGCCTTTTTCTTGTGGAGAATTTTAGTTTTCAAAATTTCTTTTAAACTTGGCCTGCCGAAAGCCTCACAATAAGCCTCAAAGCACTGACTGGGTAATCTCAACTACATACACCCACTCCAATTTCCTGAGTATTCTTTTTCTTCATTTACAAATGTACTTGCTGGTGTGACAATCTAATTGCGGAATGCAGTCAAAACGAAAGTGCAAAATCATGTCAACAGCAATTTTCCATTGGCAGCTACAAATACGAATTCGTGCATGTTTCACTCACTCGATGTGCATGCGTGTGCATTTGCAACAACAACAGTGCAATGCAATGAAATATGGTGATATATGCATGTAAATATGTTGCATTTCGTAGCAATGTCATGCACCCACTTAGCCATAAATGGACGAATGCAAGTAGTCCAGTCATTTTGAGCAATAAATGTGTATCATGTATGTGACATAAAAGGTCATAACAATCAAGACACATTTTTTTGATAATGTCAGCACATTGAATTAATTACTTATGTACATATGTAGATATGTCTAGTTGAATAAATATTGCACAAAATAAGATAGCGTTTGTCATTTTTTATATCAGCCCCCTAGTTTTATTTGACTTAGTACTTATCTACAGATATGATGAATGAAATATTTCACTTGTGACCACAGTAGTAACCATTTAATATATGTATAAATGAGTAAAAAGATGTGTCTAGGCGTTTTTTAAAAAAATACAATTATTTAAAATACAAATCAGCGGCTTAGTGGGAGATCATCCTATTTCGAAATATTTTTCAACTAGCAAACGCAGCAACGGTTCGCTGCGTCTCAGAAACTTCTAATAGATCGATTTAAATCAAAATATCTGCAAACGCAATTGAGATATGGAACTTAATCGCATCGCTTATTGCAGCAATCATTAGCACCTTTCGTTTGACACCCATATTGTACTAACAAATTTTGGGTCAGCCTGGTCCACAATTTGGTCGCTAATTACGAAACCGGTTGAGTTATCGAAATAACGGGTACATATAATTTTAAATTAGTTGCCTAGTAATGCAATAATTAAAATAGCATTCAATTCACTTAAGCAGTTTTTCAGTGAGAAGCGAACAAACATAACGACAAATAGGCAAAAATTCTAAAACTGTTGCTTTGGATTTAGTTCGCTCACTAATGCTCTCTCCCATCAATTTCTTGAATGCCTGCAAATTTACAGACATCGACCAGTTTAAATTTTATTTGATGTAGAGACAACACCCTATTTGGGAACTCGTTGGAAAAACAACTTATCTCAGATATTTTTATTTTTTTCAATTTTAACGAAACTTCAATATATTGCCAGGTGAGATAGGCTGTTGTTGGAAAAAATCCCAAGGAAGGGTGTATTGAAACAAAAATTCTTAGTTCTCACCATCTAAAATGTTTAACCAAATTATACAAGATTTGGATACCCTGTCTTCAGCGAGTTAGGTGGTTGGGAATACAACCGCGGTAAGCATGCCTGTCGCAAGATGAGAATAAAATGCTGTAACAGAAACAACACCTACATCCACTTTGAAACTTGAAGGGATGCCAGAGGATCATCTACATGCTTTTTCCAACTGAGTGTGTTAATCGGCATAGCGAGAGGGTGACTTTTCAGTAAAAATCCTGCTGCCATAGAAGATGCCGTTCGGAGTAGATATAAACAATGTGGTTCAGCCAAATTGGTAGAAAAAAAACTTTCGAAAACAGGAACTCTCGATTGGGGGAAAATACGTATAAAGAAATTGTGAGATATTTGGTTTGGTAGGGCATATTTAAGTGCACATCTAAAGCCATGCGATAGTCTCACCATATTTTGCGTAAGAGTTGCTGTCAGATTTTCATCAGCTTTACATTCAGTATTTCAACAGTTCGGCAGGAAGTTCGTCCTATCCAGGAGCTTCTTATTTTGGAGCTGGGATGTTGTTATGAGAATTTTATGATCCCACCTTCAGGGAGTAGGATATTAGGTTCTTGATCTCTCTAGCAATTAATGTTAACTTCATAGCTGAAGTACGGCTTCTACGCCGGCTAGTAGGTCGCCATCAACTTAGAGGACAATATAAAAATGATCATATTATCCTTTTGGTTTTTAAATTTTTTAATTGAAAGCAAAAAAAATTGAAGCATTGAGCAAAAGTTACACACGCCCACAATTTTGGTTGCTAGCAAGCGATAAGCTCACATTTCATTTTCAAAGGGTTTTTCAAATTTTGGAAAAAAAAAATCAGTTTGCCATTTTAGTCATAAGCCGCTTAGGTTTACTAAGAAAAAATGGATCTTAGTTGCAAGCTCGGAAGCGACTAGCTCACAAATTTTTAAAAATACTAATTTGTTATCTTATTCTTTCGCTGGTAAGTACTTACGCATTTAAGTCATGTAAACTAGTAGCAGGTGGCGGCCGTGTTGTGTCGGTAGTACTGCTGGCCTACCACACCAATAGTCCAAGGTTAAAGTCCTGGGACAAGTAACATTGAAAAGTATTTTGAAAAAGTTGTTTTAAAACGGGGTCGCTCATCGGCAGTGGTTTGGCAAACTCTTCGAGTGTATATCTGCCATGGAAGGCTCATCAGAAAAATTCATCTGCTTTTTAGTTAGAAGCAGCACATCACAAATTGGTAGAGAAGCTCGCCCTTGATCTCCTCGGAGATATATCGCACCAAATATATATTTTTTAAACTAGTAGCTCTTACCACTTAGAAAAATACGAGCAGCGATGTGAGTTCTAGGGAAATTGAATTTTAACCTAACTTGTTAAATCAAATTTAATTTAAGTTTTAAAATCTTATTTTTGGCAAATCGCAAGCTGTAGATATATCGAGATTTACATTTAAAAAATGAATCATATTTAAAATTTGAACTGGAAAATGGTTTTATTGTTGTGCTTCAAGTAAGTACAATAATAATGAACAAATATATAGAAAAAATAGCCGCGAGAACTGTCAACCACAGTTGATGCTGCATTTGATGGGCGCATTGTGCATAAACCGCCCGCCGTTGAACGATTTGCAAAACGAATGACTGACGAAACAATTCATAATGCTGAAAGGCAACAGGATATATCTACAGACAGTGGGCTGATTATGAGAGGCGGCAGAATCGTTATACTCATAGATACGAGTTTGTTAAGTACCGAATGATTTACTTGTAAACATCTCAAAACATACAGCTGCAGGATGAAGTATCGTCAGTTGCGGGTAGGAAGTATTGCACAGGACTTCTCATTGTGAAAGGGCAATGAATGATGAACACGTGAAATGATAACGACCGCGGTTTATTAAAGCTAGACATTTTACACAACTTGTTTTAATTTAAATGGTTTAACAAGTATGTACAGTAGACTAGGCCGATTTATTAACCGATATCGCGCCATCGCTTTTTCGATAGGTTTTGGGCTCAGGAAAAAAAAAGTTCCACTACGCATACCCAAAAAAAATAATTTTCGAGCCTGCGAAATTTCATTTTTTTGACTTTTTTCGACTTTGATTTTTAAGGTTTTTTTTATGACCTACTAACAAAATTTTCATTTGATTCTAAAATTTTCATGTATACCCTGTCCGACCCAAAAATATCCGCTAAAAACGTTGGCGTGTTATCGCCAAAAAAAAAATATTTTTTTGGGTTTTGGGGAGTATTTTGGTCAAAAATTTACCCCTTCGCCATTTTTTAAGGGTTTTTTCAGCATACATGCAAAAATGTTTCGATGAAAACGAATTTGTCTCATATTTCCTGTCCCACTTAACATTATGCGCTAAAAACGTTGGCGATAACAGTTTTTGAAAAAAAAAATTTATTTTCGGGTTTTGGAAAATTTGATTTTTCGACCAAAACAAGTCGCCAAGGGTCGCAGGCTCGAAAACTATTTTTTTGGGTATGCGTAGTGTAACATTTTTTCCTGAGCCCAAAACCTATCGAAAAATCGATATCGGTTAACTTTCGTCCATACAAACCGACACACCCTAATGTACAGGGTGGCCCAAGTGAACAAATGTTTTTACGGTTTACTAATAGGTTTTCAGATTTGTACGTAAATCCGCGGCTGACATAAGATATTGACCTAGATACTGTTGAATGAAAAAAGATGACGGTAATGGTATCTTAATGATATGGTAATGGTGGTATTATAGTATGGTTTGGGAAAAGTTTGGAAATGGTAATCGTAATGATAGTTTAATAGTATGGTGGTGGTATGGTAATGGTATATTAACGGTATGGGTAAGGCATGGCAATAGTATGGTAATGGTATGGTAATGCTATGGTAATGGAATGTTAATGGTCTAGTAATTATATGGTAATGGTAGAGTAATGTAATGGTAAGGCTATTTTAATGGTATGTTAGTGATATGGCATTGGTATGGTAATGGTATAGTAATGGTATGGTAATGGAAAGGTAATGGTATATGCCAAGTAGCATGTGAAATGCTTCAGTCGAGTTTTCGATGAACCTTCCCCCTATATTTCAGCCACGACAATCTTCTCAGGTGATTTTCTAACCTTTTTAATCACTGCATTAACCTGCAGTTCCAGGAAGAAGTAGTCAAACAAATGTCATTACATAAACTTTTAATATTGTCGGCTTAAGGTGCCACCCTGTATTGAATTTTACTTTTTCTGTTTATAGATGAAAATGTTTGAGTAGTCGAAAATAAATTGCACTTCAAAAGGTTCATTGATTGTGCGTTAAATACAGTGCTAGCAAAATAGAAGATTGTTCTTATTATAATTATATTTTTTATAATTATAAGTGTGAGGGCGTGCGTGTGAGCACCAGCGAGTGCTGTTTAGGTACTCCAACAGGATATACGCACATGCTGGTATGTGTCCTTGGGGCGTCGTTTAATTACATTCATCAACAATTGGCTTATTTCAAATACCTTTTGTTAGACAATTTTATAGAAATGGGTATGGGAACACACACATCTACCATGCGTATACCCAATAAGCACAACGGATATGATCCGAATTCTAATTCTCTGATAATATTATCGCGAATGCAAATTTGTTGGAAAGTAACTTATCAATGGCGGTTCGATCACTATTATTTTTGCTTTGAGAATCTGCTTCTAACTTTAGATGATATCAATATCGTTTGTGTTTATTGGGAATATGTTGATATGTAGATTTATAACAAGCCACTTAGGCGTGTGTTTGTGGATATCTTTTGAAAGTGGAAGCATCTGGGGCAAACAAAATATTATTACTTGACAAGTATGTATGTATATCCAAGTACATGAGAGTTGCTACTGCCAGACATTACAGCTCCCTAATCCAATACTAATTGCTGTGCGTGCAAATGACGCACTTCAATTAATTGAATTTCGTTTACTTCATTTAAGCCAAACAAAAATCAGCTTAAATCTTCATATCCACTGTACTTGTACATTTCTATATGTTGATGAATTAGGGATGTCATAGGTTTGAGCTCGTTGGCCAGGAAAATTTGCATTAAAAAAAAAAAGAAATAGTCTTATAAATTTTTAAGACTCAAAGACAGCTCTTTTTCGCGCTGTCCAAAATACTGTGAAGGAGTCAGGATTTGGCGTATAGTCAAAATATGGTGTCTAGGCGATTTTCTATTTTTTATTTTATTTTATTTTATTTTATTTTAATTTAAGAATTTTTTTATTCGATTTGATTTGATTTTATTTTAATTTATTTTATTCTTATTTTTTTTTAATTTTGTTTTATTTTATTAAATTTTTTTTATCGTATTTTACTTTTTTTTTTCTTTATTTTATTCTATTTTATTTTATGTTATTTATTTATTAACATATCATAAAACCAACAACAAAATAAATTTATACCGTAGCACGCGGTTATGTACAATAACTATCTAAAAGTAGAAAGAAGAATGTACAAAAACAAAGTCCAACATACATGATTTACATATAGACAGAATGTCTAACATGTGGTGTATACCGTTGGCAAGATAACAAACAACAATTAGAGGAAAACTTGAATTAAGCAGCTTGGAAAACTACACGCCTATGGGTTAGGCAGCTGCGCTTGCAATCAGAGTGAGTGGGTTCGATTCGAAACTATACGAATTAGTCTGACGAGAAATCGTGGCTGTACTATATAACTATAGCCTGTATATGTTTGTTGCTTTCAATTTTTCCTCTAATCAGAAATAATAATAAATAACTAAGAATTATTATCAACTGGTCTTGAACTCGTTAAACTTACAAAAATATGTAAAAATGAACAGACCATAAAACCAACAACAAAATATTTTATTTTATTTTATATTAATTTATTTAATTTAACTTCATTTTGTTTTGTTTTATTCTATTTCATTTCATTTTATTTTATTTTATTTTATTTTATTTTATTTTATTTTATTTTATTTTGTTTTGTTTTATTTTAATTTATTTTAATTTGGTTTTAGTTTTGTTTTTTAAGTTAATTTAATATAATTTTATTTTATTTTTTTTAAACTTAATTTGATTTTATTTTGTTTATCTATATATTTTGCTTTATTTTATTTTAACTATTTTTTTTATTTTGTTCTCTTTTATTTTATTTTAACTATTTTTTTTATTTTGTTCTCTTTTATTTTATTTTTATTTTTTTATTTTTATTTTACTTTAATTTGGTTTATATGTTTTTATCAGCGGTGGCTTCGTGGATATCTTACCTATATTTCGCGCAGCGCCATCAATGTACTTCTTGGAAATTGGTATTCTGGAAATCCATATTTATCAACTTCTTCAATTGAGTTCTATGAACAAAGTTGCTGCGTTATGGCCTTTTCAGCAAAAAGCACAGCATCAAAAGCCCAGAAATAAGAAATAAAAATTGCTTGGGTTTAGGAATTTAACTTTACTTTGTTGAAGCAGAAACAGAAAGCTTAGTGCAACCAACATTTATGCAATAGTTTAAAGGTTTTTTACGATCGAAGACGGAAATGCGCAGCTGAAGCAGCACCAAAAGGCACAGCTGTAGCTAAATGATGAAGTTGCGCATTGAAGTTTCAAATTGCAACTCCAAATAAAACAAATAAAAATAATTACTACAATTTTAAACTTCAGAACTCACACCTATTAAATCTTCCAGGTTGCTCGTTTAAATCTTAATAAATCTTGGCACAGCCTTCTACGTTCTTAAACCCATGCTGTAAACTAATGTTGCACAGTGGAGCCAAAAGCAAAGTGTTAACGAAAATTTATTCATTAATTTGAAGTGGCCTTCCGTTAATTAGAGAGAGAAAGCTATATGCTGTACAGTAGTTCACCTTTTTTGTCCAGAGAGTTTTCATCTCTCTCTCGCAGTTTTTCCTTTGGGAGCGGCTTTTAGAAAGCAAGTTATTATTAAAATATAAAAACATTAATATTTTTTATAAAAATTATTATTCTTGACCTTGATCTCATTTATAGTCTTGAATACTTTAAAAATATACAGGCATTCAACGAAATTGCTGACATACGATACAATATAAATGGACATATAAAATTATAACATCTATCATACGGAATAAATGCCGGCAGATGGAGGTGCGTGCACAAAAGTTATGGTAAAATGAATGGAAATAGGAGTTTATCTGACACAAAACCAGCCTAGAGGTTAACAGAGCGTGCTTAAATTTCTCTGAAGAGGTATAGCAGCGTCGGAAATGGATCTATAAGAAAAGCGATATCGGTTGTCTCTTAAATTTTCGTTTTCTATTCAAATAAAAAGCTTTAAATAATCAATTAAATTATTAAAAAATTTAAAACATAAATAGCTTGTATAAAAATTACTGTTCTTGGCCTTGAGCTCATGAAAATCGCGAGTTCGTCTTACTCACGGCCCCACTGTACACCGAAGTTTTGTTTTGCTTTCTTTAGTTGTGCAAAACAGTAAAGGAGATATGTATGGAAATGCAAAACAGTTGTGCCTAGTAAAAACTTGAAATGAAAGATGCAAATACTGTCGTAAGCCAATGAGACGCTTCAGCTTTTGCCGGCTCACATCCAGTCACACACAAACATACATATATGAATGCCCGTAAACTCAGTTTCATTTTCTCTAAGTCAGACAGCCAGCTTTAAGCTATTCAATTTCATTTATTGTGTGCCGCTTTTGCTCAGAGGGGGACGTGCCCAAGTTAATTGAGTGCCTGAGTCTTTGGTAAAATGGCAGTTTTGGTACTTCTGCTTTGAGTCGTTGTTTATATCTGTTCTAAGCGGCCGTCTCACAAATGCGCATGTAAGCTTTTGTAATTGTACTACGTGTACCGCGGTAGTGCATGCGGCTGTTAATGCGGTTTATTGGGTAGGTACTGGCCTACCTCACCGAAGGTTCCAGGTTCGCATTCGGGGAAAAGTAAAATGATAGCAACCAAGTTTCGATGTTCCCTGTGCTGTCACTGAAACCAAGTGCCTCCCTTATGGTAGGCCAGCACACTAAAACAATGTTTTAAATTTTTTAAGCTTAGTTCAAAAAATGCTTTCAAATTGGGCTTCCAAAAATAAATGGATTCTGTTTCTTTTTATAAAATTGTGTGAAGCCAAATAAAACTTTAAGGTCCCTTTTTTAGGATCTATGACCACTTATATTCATAAATTATATTAATCAAGGAGGGTATTTCGGTCATTCAAAGATATGGGCTAAAAATGACTACTATCGCCCACTCCTAGATCCGCTACTCACTGGTGCTGTGCGTTTTAGCGGCCGCGGTGGTGTGGCGGTGGTGGTGCTGGCCTACCACACCGAAGCTCCAAGCGTCGATTCCTGGGATAGGTAACATCAAAAGTGTTTGGAAATGGTTTTTTAAAAACGAGGCCGCCCCTCGGCAGTGGTTTGGGAAACTCTCCGAGTGTATTTCTACCATGAAAGGCTTCTTAGCGAAAAACTATCTGTTTTGTAGATGCTCTTCTGACTGTATCAAAAATTAAAAGCAGTACACCATAAATTGGTAAAGAAACTTGGCCCTTAATTCAGTTAAAATTTCATTCATTTCAACTAAAGTTAATTTGACACAGGAAAAATTGTCGGTCCCTGCAAGGCTTTATAATTCAACCCTTTAGGGCTTATTTCAGGGACTTGCAACGTGTGTTTGTTTCGATAGCATTCTAGAAGTAAGTAACGAAACTGACTTGTTTTGAAATATGCGATGACGAAAGAGGTAACAAAACTGCTAGAGACGATACTCACTGGGATTAGAAAGAGGAACAATTTCCTGGAAAGGGATTCAGCGGAAACGAAACACCTATAAAAATTGCCCCTCCGAAATGCGAGATATCGAAGCATAAGTAGTGAAGCCATCCGAGTAACGAAACTGTCCCAATTTTCAGCACGTTCTTACAGCGAAACTGTTGCTTTTTTGCAAAAATATTCGAAAACCATTTTGTTTCAAAACGTCCTACGAATTTTACAAATGTCTTTATAGAATTAAAAAATTGAACCTACTTAATAATTTACAATTAGGATAATTTATGGTAAAATAAAAATTGCATTTAATTGAATTTGTTAGTACATTCAAAACTCAATAACGGCTTGACCGATTTTAAGAATTTTTCCTTTAATAGTTTCGTTCTGATTCAGGTTTCATTTATGACAACAACAAAATAAAGTAAAAAAACTTCAGCTAGTTATAAAGACGCGTTTCTATAGATGCGAGACGATGCACGAGAAATGTTTCTTTACGATGGTAGTGTAACATATTTCGTTTCCGTGCCCAGTTTTCCGTACCTGCTTAAGCTACCGCTAGTTTTGTTAGAGTTTCGTTACTCTTCCGTTTTTAATTAAGTTTCAATATTTCTGTGTTACTCGGAACAACAACAGCAGAAACAAAGTTTAGCCTCAGGTTAGCCTTTTCTCTAGCCTTGAAAAGGCCTTTAGCCTTTTTTGTCCTTTAGCCTAATAATTTTGGTTTAAGCTTCGTGGCTTTTTATGGACTTTTTTTCCTCCAACCCTTTTCTGGGCTCAACACTATATTTTTCATATAAAATTAAAATTAAATGAAGCTAGTATTGCTGACGAAATACAGAAAATTTTTCCTAAAAATTCTCAACTATTTTTAATGGATTTGATAACCCAACTGCGACATCGCCTACCTGATAATATAAACTCTTTATAAAAGATACATTTTTTTCAGGATAGTTCTTTGAAACTTACAAAGCCGGATGTATTTTCTCAATTTCAAAAAGAAAAGTCTAGGTATTCTCCAAGTCAAGTAGCATTGATTGAGCTGCAGTGGCGAAAGCTAATAACCGTACAGTGGACAAGTGTGACCTCTACCGTAGAATTTTGGGCGGAAGTTCGAGAACGTAAAAATTCATTAAACTTTTTTAGAACTGGTCGAATTCGTATTTAATTTTTTGGTATTACCTTTCAGTAATGAGAACGTTGAAAGAATTTTTAGTGCCGTGAACATTTTAAAAACTAAGTTAAGGTTCAGATTAAAAATTAAAATGCTGAACTAGCTGCTTAATATTAGATGTTCGTTAAAACGCTTATTGAAACCGATGATCTCATCTCTATGATAAATACATAAACTTTGTACGCAGACTCAAGCTTTTCTGACATCATCAGACAAAGAAAATATCATATAATTAATTAATTTGTAGTGATTTTTCTATGGTATGTATTTAAAAAAATTTCTAGTCAAGAAAAATGTGCCTGATTTGTGGTGAAACAAGAATAGTTTCATTAAGTTATGTCTACAGCTTCATATACAAATAGCTTAAACTAAAATAAAAAATTTGAAATGGATTTCGTAAAAAAATTTCTGAGTTTTTTTTTAGCTTTTTTTTCTTAATTTTAGCCTTTTCTAACCTTTTTTTGTTTGTCAATTTAACCTCTTTTTTTTCTATCACTTGGTCACACTGGTTTCGTGTCTTCAAAGGTTTCGTTACAAGTGTCTGGTATATTAACATATATCAGGTCCGACGGTGATTTCAGAGAATGAAGTGAGCGTGTGACCCAGTAAGAAGGCGACCCGAATATACTCAAAGAGGACATCTTAAACTTTGATTCTATATGATGTTTTTCGCAACTGTGACATTTTATTTTTCATACATATCTGGCAACTCTACACACATACATATTGCACATAAACACAATGTCTGCATTTTTCATTTGTCCCGGTAGTTTAATGAATTTTTCACAACTGAGGTTGACTTGCAATTAATTGTGAGCGCAGACGCGTTATTAATTAACACAACCGCATGTCAAGGAAGGTAAAAAGCTAGAAACCAAAAGTATAACAAACTAAAATAACAAATAGGGAATATATTGCCTATGGCTGCCTAGACTCAAATTCAAGAAGTATAATTTATTCTTATGCATGTTGCTATATATGAGCGTCGGTGAGAGTGCAGAACATTTTATCAAAGAATTTAAAAATAATGTTAGCGTAAAGAACTAACATCAAAATCTTACATAATCACCATGTTTCGGAACACCCTGTATCAGGAATTTTTTTTTATTTCGAAACCATTGTATCGTGACGCATTTACGTTGAGATAGGGCGTTGTTCAAACAAATACTGAGATGAAAGGATTTTCGTTTGCTAAGATTATGTGATCTTTGAGCATACAGGTATTCATACCTTGTGGGGAAAATCTTTAGTTCTGAGCTTGTGTATTTCTAGTGCATTCGCAAGCACTATTAGTTCATTGTCAGTTATGACATGTATTTTTTGGTTTTCTACCGGAGATATGCGGGTCTATCAGTAATTCCGACGGAACTGCCGGCGATTAATAATTGTAATAGGGTCTTGTGATCTCTATCCACTTTATCGAAATTCACTGTTAAATTACGATTAAATCGATTGAATTTTGTCATGATCTTTTACATTTTCCACTGTCGACAGTTCCGTCGGAATTGCTGATAAACTCCATGATCTGTCAAAGTTTGGGCTTTTTTTTTAAACAATTTGATTTTTAAAACTTAAATTTCACAGCGTTATCAAAACTTTTAGTGCTAAAAATCATTCCTGGGTCGAAAGAAAAGTTTTCAGATATTTCTCTTGGCATTTTTAATTTTTTTAAAATCGCACAAGTCGTTTCTCCAATCATTCAGTTTGTCTTCAAACATTTGCAATTGTCCAATTGTGTTTATACAGGTTTCACAACTTCGGCCTTTGAGCTCCAACTAGTTTCACAAAGCCTTTTGACAAAAGCGAATAACTATGGTTAAATGTTTTTTAACTTTCACTTAAAAATTTGAAGAAAGATTGTTCTACATTTCATCAATTAACCATACCTGTAGAAGTTGCTTCATGTGAAAGATCATTCAGCAAAATTTGAACCATGAGTTTAAGTGGATTATCCAAGCAGCTGCAATGTTAAGTTACGAGGATTAATGTACTACAGAATTTGTAGTAAATAATTCGAGAAAAGTAAGCGGTTGAGTATTTTGATTGTTAAGAAGAAAGAGTTTGAGTTTTCACAGTTTCGAGATTAAGAAAATAAGATCTAAAGAAATTTAATTTGTCATCGAAAATTCATATCAAGTGGCAACGTAATATTTTTCAAAGATATAAAACTCAATTTGATTGTAAAAAAAAATTCGTACAAAACAATGCCCCCCTCGTCCTCTCTTAGGTACGTCACTTATTATTTTAGAGTTCTGGTTTAAACATAAAATTTAACATTTTTATTTTTATAGTTTCTTCTTAAAGATATTTAAATCTTTTAAAGTAAAAAAATATTAGCAACAAAAAAATATATTAATGAAATCTCAAATTCAAAAAACAATAAAGGATCTGCCTTGCAGGACATTGAAACAAGAATGATTTACACAACAGCGAAAAAAAATACGTTTGGAAAAGTTTTACAAATTCGAATTAATCATATTTTCGAAGTTCCTAAGTTTTTGTCTAATTTCTCGCATTGATAAGTCCGATTTTGTTAATTTTTAAAATATATATATACGAGTACAAGATGTTAACCTCTTCCCAACCGCATTTCCATTTTAAGGTATTGATTTTTTTTTTGCAAAAATTATTCGCAAATTTTTCAATATTTTTTACTTCTTCCTCGCGGTCAGATCGCGTTTCAGGATGATGTTGTTGGTCATTCCATTACACACTTTTAGCAGAATAAAAAAATTAGATTTTTTACAAGAATGTAATTAACTTTGTACAAAAATTGTTTCCGGCACGTACTGTGTACTATCCATGCATTAATAGTACTTCGAATGAATACGTTCTTTAATAAAAATTAAGTGTCTAGTAAGAATTGTCAGTACTACATCGTTTATACTTCTTATATTTTTATTTATTTATTTTATTATATTATTATATTATTTTCTCTATTACCCCAGATTAAAAAAAAAATTAAATAGCTCCCGTTCCCAACAACATTATCCTATAACGCGATCTATCGTCGATAATGAAGTCGCAAATATTTGAAAATTTGCGAATAATTTTTGCGAAAAAATACGTATGCCAAAATAAGAAATACAGTTGGGAATAGGATACCATTTTGTAAATATATTTAAAAAATTAACAAAATCGGACTGGTCCATTTGCTATCTAACTAGTTCTTGTTTTTCACTTTATATGTACTTCTGAACAAGAAACTGATCTTACTATTTAGTTACAAAGTTCCTCTCAGGGTACATAAATACCTGCCGAAAAGAACATATTTTACTCTTACTCATTAATATTTCAAATTGTCTTATTGTTTTGACGCAATATGTGTGCGTGTTTTTTTCTTATTTCATAAATCTATGTACGTATGTTCATGTGTCTTTTTTTTTTGCAATTATTCGTACGTCAAGAAATTGTTCGTTCATTAGCCATTGTCCTTCCTCTTTGTATGAATGGTTGTTCAAATTGTCGTCGCCGTGTCGTAATGTCGCATGCGATTGTGGCTAATTGCGCATTTTGCCAAAACCATTTGCCATTCAGTTATTAATAGAATTTCGCAAACAATTAACAATCCAAATTATAAATGTTGTAGAGAGTGGAAACAAGTGGCTAATGTGTGTGTTTGAACAAAATAAAAAATTTTGAATCTGAGTCATACCACCAAAAAAATTTCCACCTTGTTGATTTTACACTATTAGGTTAAGTGGCAGCACTACTTATTTCATAGAATCAAAGAGATATAGGGAAAATGAGTTCTGAAACTGGTCCAACATGTTAATGATTGCAAGATTTCTTATACGAGGTGTGTTCAAAAAGTATCGCGAATTTTGAATTTTCGCTGGTTACGTATATTCGAATTTCGAATTTTTTGTGGCGTTATGTTGGTACTCATGTCTCTCACTTATGCCGACAAGCTCGGCCATTTTGAATGTTCAGTTAATTGTTGACAGCTGCTTTGCTTGCACGTGTTTTGGATCGTCTTCGATTTTTACGCGAAATTCGTACCAAAATTGCGCAATTGTGACCAAAAACAGCATCGCATGAACATTGGAGATGTTAAACTCTGTCCGCGACGACCCAAATTTGCTCCAGAGGGACATAACTGGGTTTATGGTTATGACGTGGAAACCAAAGCTCAATCATCTCAATGGAAGCTGCCGCACGAACCAAGACTGAAAAAAGCGCGCCAAGTTCGGTCGAATGTGAAAGTTTTGCTGACAGTTTTCTTCGATTGCAGGGACGTGGTGCATCATGAGTTCTTGCCACAGGGAAGAACGGTCAATAAGGAATATTACCTGCAAGTTATGCGCAATTTGCGCGAAGCAATCCGCCGGAAACGCCCGGATTTGTGGAAGAACAAAAATTGGCTTTTGCACCACGATAACGCCCCTGCTCACGGAGCGTTGCTTGTGCGCGACTTTTTGGCCAAAAACAACACACTAATGATGCCGCAGCCACCGTATTCCCCAGATCTGGCCCCCTGTGACTTTTTCTTGTTCCCTAAACTGAAGAGGCCCATGAAAGGACGACGTTACGCTTCTCTTGACGAGATAAAGACAGCATCGAAGGAGGAGCTGAACAAGATACAAAAAAATGATTTTTTGAAGTGCTTCGAAGATTGGAAAAACCGTTGGCACAAGTGTATAATGGGGGGGGATTACTTTGAAGGGGACAAAATAGATATTCATGAATAAATAAATAATTTTTGAAAAAACACAAAATTCGCGATACTTTTTGAACACACCTCGTATTTGCTACATATACGAGTATATCCTATTTTTCTATGATTATGCCATCGAGCACCCTTTGTAAGAGACTACCTTGTGTATAAGATTCATGGTTCCTAAAAAGTAAATATTATATAATGGCTCTTCTAATATATACAATAGAGTATAACAACTTAAATAGAGCACTTAGAAAACATCTTTTAATATACGATCTGTCCTTCATATTTTTGTTAAAATAAAGACTGGATATGTTGATTTATTTGTTGATTTTCCGACAGGGTAGAAAGTTGATGTAGATCGGAACGATTTTCCGTCATCCCTTGTCAACGAAACTAAACACTGAGGATGGCGGAACGCCGAAACCGGTTTGTTATAAAACCAAATTTTACAAGGGATGGAGGAGAATCGTTCCAACATACCGGTTATTTTCTTTATTTTCATATTTCTAATGCCTGATCTTTTCAAGAGTTACTAGCAGCTTGCATGAAAAAAATTGTTTTTTTTGACGGTTCTCAATCGTTATAAAAGAAACCGCGGGGAGCACAGTATACATGATAGAAGTTGTCTCTTACTTCTTTAGGGCGGATTTTTTTGGTGTCATTTTGGGTCCTTTTTAGTATTAGTTTGGTATTCTTTCCAGGATCATTTTGGGACCAAAAAAATATTTCGAAATAGTCCCGAAAAAGTTCCATAAACAATTCAGAAATGATCCAAAAAAAAAAAAAGAATGATCCCTAAAAAGTCCCAAAAATCATTCTAAAATATCAAACCAATCCCAATTTGATACTAAAAAACACTTAAAATGGTGCCAAAAAAGTCCCGAAAACAGTCCTGAAATGATACCTTAAAATAACTAAGAAGTCCCGAAAATAAATATCTTGAAATGATGCCGAAAAAGTTCCGAAAAATCAAAATATTCATTCTATAATATCACAACAATCTCGATTTGATACCGAAAAACACTTAAAAATGGTCCTAAAAAAGTCTCGAAAACAGCCCTGAAATTATCCCGAAAAAATACCTAAGCAGTCCTGAAAACAATTATGCTGAAATGATGCCGAAAAAGCTCGGAAAACTATCAAGAGTTTATCCTAAAAAAGATCCAAAACTGGTCCCGAAAATCATCTTGAAATGATCCTGTAATGTTGCAACCGTAATTCCGAATTTAGCCCGAGAAAATTTTCTCGCCGAACGCACCTACTATTTTTCCATGTTTATTTTGAATTATAGCAGATATTAAATTTTCTTTAATAATTATTGTTTACATGATCCATTCTGAGCTTTTCATTCAAAAGCGCCCTAAATAAGCTGAAAATGTATTGTGATAGTGCGTTTTTGAAACTCACTCTGAGTTAGAGCAGTCTTGCAAAAATTCTGAAAAGGGGGATTATGGAAAAAAAAAATTCTGAGTAAGGCCGTTTTGGAAAAATATACCTATATGTGGTAGAACAATATGGGTGTCAAACGAAAGGTGCTAATTAAATGAGTTTCATGTCTCAACTGGTTTCGCAGATAAAATGATTAAAATAGGGCTCAGCCCATTGTAAGTCCTAGTCCATGAATAGGTTCATTATTTAGGCAAAAAGTCTTTTTAAAAACCAAACATCATTTAACCAAAGTATGAGCTGCAGTTAGTTTCTCCCGTTTTGCGAGCAAAATTTTTTTGTGCGCGCTATGTACATGTCCTATTCAAACTTTAAATTTAAGTGTAGTTGCCTTCATGTATCTATCGTACTATCCATGAATGAGTACATCATTTTGCACTTTGTCTCTTAATATTTTACTAAATGAAATAATGAAATGAAATTTTGTGTAACAATCTCGTTCTAACAAGACATTTTTTAATTGTCACTTCGCAAAGAAAAATTAATATTAGCATACACTAACTTGTAAATGATGTGCCTGTTGGCAGCAGGATGGCGGGGGTTTAGTTGAATTTAAGGTATTTATGTTCATTGACGTGTGTTGTTGCATATTTGCACTTTGCGAATGCGCATAACTAATATTGGTTACAAAGTTTTCCGAAATTTTATAAGGACCCCACCATCAAGATCGATATATTTATAAAGTTTTATAATCAGGAAACAAAATGTTTTTAAATTATTCTAACAATTTTAGACCCATGTTTTCTTAAGCAAGTAAGGTCAGAATGATATGTATATTATTTTTCGCATTCTCGATTTTTTCGGCGGTCAACTCTTCTTTCTTTTTTATCTGCGTCGACGTTAGATCTCTGGAATAAAATTTGACCGGTTTCTAGACACCTCGAAAGATTTGATAGAAGCCAACGCTGATTTGAGGCGTGAGTCGTTAGAATACTTAACACCGTGGGGTCTTTACTAAAGTCACAGAAGCCAAAACAGCAGCTTTTAAAATTTGTGTCTGTATGTTTGTTCTTGCATCGCTCAAAAATTGCTTGATTGAATTGAATGGAATTTTCCGGGATATATTGCTAGGTGTCTTACAGAGAGTTTAGAATCCTTTTTGCATTCTTCTTTACTTTTCATGCCTGGCTGTCATGTCAAAATGAAATGAGCTTTTTAACAATTATATTGTTAGAGTTCAATATTGGCAAATAGTACACATTTGGCCATTGCTGCTGCATATATTAGAGTTTGTGAAGGGGCCCTGCACAGCCGTAGACATCTTGTTATCAATAAAAATAACATTTGTTATTATTGAACAAAAATCAACCCTTTTAAACAAACATCAACGTCATCTTGCCAGATTTTTAATAAACTCTACCAACCGCCAAAGAAAACGACAAATACAACTGCGTTTCATATCTACCAATCGAATAACAATGAAACCTATCCAAACACAGTTATTATAAAAGCAAAACCCGCAGCCGAACCGAAAGGGGTTGACTCTTTAAAGGAGTGGGATGAGAGAGATCTTTGCAAGTCAAATGCTAACTAGTCCCAGTAGTGACATTTGCAACATTCTAGAGCACTTTCCCCATTAAAAAAATATCATTCTTGGCCGCAGATAAAAGGCAATATGCCATTAGGGCGCAACAACAACAACAAAAACATAAAAGAAAGCGCACGCTAACTGCTTGACTGCCAAGATATTATAATATAAAGTTGTTGGCAGATGAAATGAAAGAAATGCAGGTAATATGAATTTCATGTTGATGAGATTTTTTTTAAACAAAAACAAAAATTGGTTTAGTAAGCTTGGACTGCATTTTGAGAAAGCTGCAAGAATTTTTAGTTAATACAAAGAAAAAATTAGCTTCGAGCATTACACTTCTAAAATATGCTATTATAATTTATATTAAAAGTTTTATGCCTTTTTTGTTGTCTGATTTGCCATCCACCCTCTAACGTAAACCATTTAAAGGCAGCAAAAATCAGCAGCGTAAAAAAAAAAGAAAGGCGTCTTCATTATTAAAATATAAAAGCAACCAAATCGAAATGCTTTCTTGTGGCTTTGACAAGCTGCCAACCACACCCACTTACATGTGCTCTCGCTTTTTACGCCCATGCAAAGGTGAAACCTCAGTCACTTTATGGTCGTTAAGGTTTTTAGCCGCAGTCTCACGCCCACAAAATACCTATACACTCACAAATTATCCCTACACCCATACGCTTGCATTATCCTTAGTCGTACTGAAAAGGAGTAGAAGCAGTGACATCTCAATGTTTTGCTTGTCAAAAGGTGCTTTTTCATTCATTATGGGGCATTACTGCAACGCCTCACCTTCTTCAGCTGTTTCTTGGCCACTTTTAACACATACATACATATTTGGAAATGTGCTGAAAATCGAATTGTTGTCACTTTATTGATTTGATTTGTCTAACAAGCTCATTTATTGTTTTACAAGTGAATAACAGATTTTCTTGGTACATCAACTTGTACACTATTTTATACCAGTGACGACTTTGATACCACATTTATTTGCATAAAATATGCACTCAAAAAACATGAATTGCCAATCGAAAATTTGCATAATTCAATAAGTTTCTCAGAAGTTGAAATAAATGCTTTAGCAGCTGGATAAGTGTATGAATTTGAATTTGAAATGTAAAAAGCTACGCTCAAATGCTTATTTCGTGGTATTCCTCCTTTTGTATGAGAATTGAATCAATTAGTAGGTGTTGGTTGAGCGTATATGTCTATATTAGGGTGACTCATTTCCGCGAAGCTCTTTTTATTGATGTTCAAGCAAGAATTAGTATTTAGCCTATGTGCCAATCGGGAACATTTTACTCAGAGGAAAAATGAGATGGACAATTTGTATGGTGTAAAAATATTTTCCATTTTGTGACATATGCGAAGGAAACTTGGGACAGTTGAAAATTTAGGACATGGGGAACACACCTGCGAAATTAAGTATTTTGTAAGCAAACTTTAAATATACAGTGCCGCGCATAATTATTGGTACAGCTACTATTTTCCCTTTAGATTTATTTTACAGCTGAAAAACAGACTATAGAATAACGAGACTTCTCTACTTCGTGAACTTCCATCTCCTATTCCTCTTAAAATTTTGTACAGTAAGTTGTCGTGGAAACCAAATGTAGAAGAGAAAGTGAAAAAGCTTTCACGGCACCCTATGCAGGTAATGGAGTGCTGGGGTGCACATGGGGACTCTCGCCCGCTCTTTCTCATTGGGTATTCAAGACAATTGTGAAACCAATCCTTTATTATGGAGTCTTAGTTTGTTGGACAGCCACACAAAAGGGAACGTATGCCGATAAACTAGAGAGAGTGTGCAGATTATCAATGATTAGCATAACAGGAGCTTTGAAAACCACCCAGACAGCAGCATTAAAGGCTACTCTGCACATCCCACCCGCAGGCCTAGTGGCCAAGAACAGTAGTAGTAGTAGTGCACCGCTTTTGCACTTCGAAAAGTTTTCTGAAGCTACAGTATAGGTAGATGGCTGGCGTAAACACGTGTACACCGATGGTTCCAAACTAACGGAAGGTGTGGGTCTGCTGTGTACTGTGCTGATAATAAACAGATCCTACAAGCTGCCGGGACACTGTAGTGTCTTTCAGGCGGAGGTTGTAACAGGTGCTAAGAATGATTGCGACGGAGAGGAACTTATATCTATACTGCGTCCCCGTTCTTGTGTATACAGTAGAAGTTCCGATCAAACTTTGAAAGTTAAAACGCAGCCAGGAATCAAGCGCGGGGCTGCAAAGTCTCCAAGATCATGTGTAAAACATATGACATGAAGTCAACTAAACTACTCTAAGGAGGTCTGCAGGCTCATGATGGGCACTTTTACATGGCACTGCGTTTTAGCATCGCACGCCTATAAATTAATTCTCGTCGGTGACAACAGATGCAGGAAATGCGGGCTACAGGAGGAGACGGTTGAGCATGTTTTGTGCTTCTTTCTGGTCTAAGAAACTTTTGGTAGCACTATTGACATTTTCAGTCTATGTGAGGTCTTCACAGACCGACCAGCTCAACCTAAATTTACGAGTTTTTTATTTTTTGAATCAAAGAAGCTTAAGGTAGCTTGGTATCTGACCGACGGGTTCAATATAATTATATATGTTACCGACGTACTACAGACAAGGTAAGCATGTAGGGTTCTTGCAGACTTCTATAATGACTATGTGGTTCCCTTAAGGTAAGAGGTCCTCCTTATAAGTCACAGAAGGAAACCCGTTTTAAGTAAACACTGGGATACTCTTCTCGAGACATTTTACTTCAAACGTCTCGCATGGGTTCTCACTATAGAGTTCTTGATGTTCTTCATATTACGATAGAAAGCCCAATTGGCTTCCAGGGTCTACTCGGTATATTCATAGACTCGCGCAAAGCTGAAAAAATCTGTTCCTGTATTTTACTTTATTTGGTTCCTTGTTGTTTGAGAAAAGGATGTTGAATTCAAGACTGGATTATACCCTCAGCTTGCATCTGCTTATGTTTCTTGTTGCTCAGTAGTCTTGCGGTAAATTTTTTCTCCTTAAAAAATTACAAATACTATGCCCTTATAATAAATTAGTACCTGGGCGACTGAGCTTTGCTCGGCATTTTCATAGGTTGCCATACAATTTAGTTTGCTTTGGATACTCAGCTGTGGAGCTTTTCAAAGAGGGCTTTTAAAAACATAACTTGATAATAGAAAGATGTAAATTTTTTTTTTATTGGTAACAAAGTTTGAATACACATAATTATAATTTTGTGGCTGCTCAAAAAATGTTCCCCATATTTTCTACAAGTCAAATAATCCAGAAAGAATAAGGTCAAATAAGTATACTTGTCGATTAGTGATCTATATATCGGTCAACATTCTTTGATTTCTTTTTTATTTTTCAGTAAAGAATTACCCATAAATTTTTATATTTAATACAAATGAAATGTAAACCAACACTTCCTTCCATAAAAATCTTGAACTCTTGAAAACGCCACATATAACATACCATGCATAACCTTCGATGAATTAAACTTCACTGCGACAAACTCAAAAGTTTTTGCCTGAGCTTAATCCGCAGTCTTCGCATATGTTGGCCTTACTGAAAATTAATGCTGTTGCAGGGTATACACTCGCGGCCCCTTGGATGAGTGATATTCTCGGTATTTCTTTGCCGGATTTTTGTCGTCGAAAAATGCAAGCCTACTTAGAAATATACTTAGAAAATTTTTAATACGCAGAAAAATACCATTCATTTAATACCCATATTTTCATATATCATTTTATTTAAAAGAAAAGAGATAGTTGGCAACTCTGTAAAAACATCCTATGTGGCAAAACCTAGATAAAAATTCTTATAATGTGGTACGCTACCTACATTCCAAATTTCACCCTAATCGATTTAGCCATTTTCGAGAAATTCTGAATATACAAATATACAAGGATATCACTTTAAAAGTTACAAGATATAATAAGCTTAGATGGCAACCATAAGTGGCAGCCCTACTTTTAAATATATTGTTTTTTAGTACGCAGGAAAATACCTTTGGTCTGGTACTCATATTGACTTATTTTATTTCATTTAAAAAAAATCAGAAAGGTGGCAACCCTGTAAAGATATCCTGTGTGACAACACTTAGGAAAAAATTCTTAGATTGTGGTACACTATGTACATTAGGGTGGGTCGATTTGTATGAACGAAAGTTAACCGATATCGCGCCATCGATTTTTCGATAGGTTTTGGGCTCAGGAAAGAAAAGTTCCACTACGCATACCCAAAAAAATAATTTTCGAGCCTGCAAATACGTTGGCGATAACAGTTTTTTGAAAAAAAAAAAATATTTTTTGGGTTTTTGGTCGGGTTTGGCGACTTGTTTTGGTCGAAAAATCTACTTTTCCAAAACCCGAAAATAAAATTTTTTTTCAAAAAACTGTTTTTAGCGCATAATTTTAAGTGGGGCAGGAAATATGAGACAAATTCGTTTTTTTGCATGTATGCTGAAAAACCCCGTAAAAAAATGGTGAAAGGGTCAATATTTTGACCAAACCACTCCCCAAAGCCCAAAACATTTTTTTTTTCAAAAAACTGTTATCGCCAACGTTTTTAGCGGACATTTTTGGGTCGGACAGGGTATACATAAAAATTTTAAAATCAAATGAAAATTTTTTAGTAGGTCATGAAAAAAACCTTAAAAATCAAAGGCGAAAAAAGTAAAAAAAAATGAAATTTCTCAGGCTCGAAAATTATTGTTTTGGGTATGCGTAGTGGAACTTTTTTCCTGAGCCCAACACCTATCGAAAAATCGATGGCGCGATATCAGTTAGTAAATCGACCCAGTCTAATGTACATACCAAATTTCATCGAAATCGGTTTAGAGGTTTTCTAGATAGTCTGGGTATACAAGAATAGCTCGTGTAAAGTTATAAGATTTTGTATTATGACGTAGTATGTAGACCAAATTAAAATTAAACAATATACCTACCAACACTCTTCTGTTTAACACCAGTCTTAACCTTTTTGGGTTTGTCTATGGTGCCAGGATCCTTTACTAACAAGAGGAAGGCACATCTAGCATCTTCCCTTATTTGGCACCATCAGTCTAGCTTGCTTGGTAGCTTCTTCCGCGACCCTGCCTGCTTAGATCATATGTGGTAATGTGCTTTGAGCCTGTACATTCGATGCCAGGCCTCCGAGTACACAACGTAGTTACTCTCATCTTGCTGTCTAACTCATGCTGGAGTACTAGAAGTGCGTTTCTCCATTAATACTCCATTTGTAGATGCATTATTGAGTCAGTGGCTACATTTGACGCTAAATAACTCTGAAGAAAGGGTGTGGAGGTCATCTGGTTACCGTTACACCCCCGTATACATTTTTCCCGTGATTGTATTGCGCCCTCTTTACGGAATAGATGGCATTGCTTTCATAACCAACTCTGATGTCAGACAGCACTTATAAAATCGATCAAGAGATAAGATTGCCTTTTCCAGGACTATATCCGATTTGTTTGTAAGAATGAAGTTTCATCTGCACACAAAACTTTGGTTACAACTATTATTTAGCGCAAGAGTGTATACTCGTATTTTCCTCACTCAATGTTTACTAAGAAAAAAATTAGAGTAAAGTAAATTAAACAAAGATAAAAAACAATGAGATGAAAAAAGTAGAGAGCTTGAAAAGAAATGAAACCACGACGTAGGTTGCTTATTATCCTTGCAATCAGAAATTCATCCTTACACTGCTGTGCTCATGCTTATTTGAGTTCAGTTCCTTTCTTCCTCCTTTACTTGCCCAAATGCCAGTTTGGAATTTAGAACTCCGTCTTTAAGCCGTATCAACGACCGATGAAAGCAACTTTCTCAGATTGTTGCTGCTTTTTCTCAACGTTTCAGTCTTATTTTTTTTTTCTTTCCATTTTCTTCACTTGGTGTGAGGCAACTACGGTCGAAAGGATTTCTCAACAACGATAAGGGAATTGCTCTGTCAAGCAAAGTGATATATGGTCCAAAAGGACTTCAATTTATACAATTTTTATACTTTATTCTTCTATTCTATTTCAGCGAGAAGATGCGAATTTGCGATTTTATTTTCAATATTGTAGGTTGTATTGTATGCGGTATTCATTGGATTGTTGTTGTAGTCAGTACTAACGCCAGAGCTATTGTTCCATGGATTGTGTAGCTTTTACTTTTTATGCGGCATTTTGCTATTGTTGTTGTTGCTATTGTACTACAACAACATAAGCAAAAGTTATAGCTAGCAAGACGAGCTAACAGCTAGTAGGCTAGGTAGGGCGGTGTCATGTGGCAACAAAACAAAAATAACGAAAATTTCCTGAGTAAGGAAAAACGAAATTTTAATGGATTTTATAAAATGTATCAACACGCATACAAACAACGGTTACGCATATGCAAGGATATGGCGTGGGACGGGTTAGCAGGCGCTTATATTGGTTTACTCGAGAAGCCTTTCATCTTATTGTTTTTGTTAGCGTAACTTTTTAATTTTAATAAATAAAAGCATGGCGCCTCGGCTCTAAGCAAATATATTCCCCATTCCTTTTCCGATAACGTACAAATTTACTTACGCATAAGTAAAAATAATTCGTTTTTCCCGCAATACAATTTAAAATATATCATATTATTGCGTTAATTTTGCTTTTTGCTGTTGTTGCAATATGCATTACTCACGCGTACTCCACCTTCAAAAACCCACCAACACAGCTTGGCTCAATAGCTACACTGTAATGTAAAGAGCAAATAATCAGCTAATAGTTAGTTCATTAAGTGCTTAGAGTTGTACCAGTTTTAAAAGAACCACAGTAAGCAAATATTTCTATATTATAAACTAATGGCCGAGCCTGAAGTAAAATAAAACTAAATTAAATTAAATTAAATTAAATAAAATTAAATTAAATTAAATTAAATAAAATAAAATAAAACAAAATAAAGGAAAATAAAATAAAGTAAAGTAAAATAAAATAAGGTAAAATAAAATGAAATAAAATAAAATGAAATAAAAAAAATTAAATAAAATAAAACAAAGAAAAATAAAATAAAGTAAAGTAAAATAAAATAAAATAAAATAAAATAAAATTAAAAAAAATATAATTAAATAAAAAAAAAATATAATAAAATAAAATAAAATAAAGTAAAATGAAATGAAGTGAAATTAATTGAATAAAATAAAGTAAAGTAAAAAACAATCAAATAAAAAACATAAAGCAAATTGAAATAAAATAAAATAAAAATATTTTGTTGTTGGTTTTATGGTCTGTTCATTTTTACATATTTTTGTAAGTATAACGAGCTCAAGACCAGTTGATAATAATGCAATCAGAGTGAGTGGGTTCGATCTCCACAAGATCCTCTGAAAATAGCAAAACTATACGAATTAGTCTGACGAGAAATCGTGGCTGTTTTCGAAATAGTACTATAACTATAGCCTGTATATGTTTGTTGCTTTCAATTTTTCCTTTAATCAAAAATAATAATAATTGACTAAGAATTATTATCAACTGGTCTTTAGCTCGTTATACTTACAAAAATATGTAAAATAAAAATAAATAAAACAAAATAACACCAAATAAAATAAAATAAAATTAAATAAAATAAAATAAAACAAAATAAAATAAAATAAACTAAAATAAAATAAAATAAAATAAAATAAAATAAAATGAAATAAAGTAAAATAAAATAAAATAAAATAAAATAAAAAAAAATAAAAGTAAGTAAGTAAGTAATAAAATAAAATAAAATAAAAAAAAAATAAAAAAAAATAAAAGTAAGTAAAAAATAAAATAAAATAAAATAAAATAAAATAAAATAAAATAAAATAAAATAAAATAAAATAAAACAAACTAAAATAAAATAAAATAAAATAAAATAAAATAAAATAAAATAAAATAAAATAAATAAAATAAAATAAAATAAACTAAAATAAAAATAAATAAAAGTAAGTAAAATAAAATAAAATAAGATAAGATAAAATAAAATAAAATAAGATTCAACAAAAAAAATGAAATTAAATAAAATAAAACAAAATAAGATAAGGTAAAAAAATTAAATTATTATTACATTTTTTAGATAGAAAATAGGAAAATTATGTAAACAAAAAGAGAAAAAATAGCACATTATTTGTATACTGGTATAATGGTTACAACTACCTAGTATGTTTGACTCTAGGGTAGCAGCAAAAGGACACAACTGTAAAATATTCGTGTCAGCGGAATTGTAATTTTCGCAATTGTCACGTTCACCATTTCAAACGATTATGTTGGGGTTAGGTGGTGAGGGGAGTTGGCGCGGGGTCACAACAATCTGTGGTCGTATTATCCGTTCTAATCTAATTGAGCGCACACAAAATCGCTGACAATAAATTTTACTTATGCAAATATTTCAATTTTTTTTTTGTATTCGTATATATTGCTGAAAGATGAAGTATTCAACCGAAAATGTGTGTGAGTTGGGTCGATGGCGCTGAAATGCAGTAATCCGATTTATATATATGTATGGTTGTGCTTTATAAACTTGCGTAGTTATTTATTCGAATAGAATTCAGTTAATTTGTAAATTCTTTTATTGAAGAATTATCGGTAGAACAATTCATCGTCTTGCTTTTAAGATTAAAAGGAACATTTTAATGCGTAAGCATGATAGTATAAAAAAGATATAAACAGACATTTAGACGCACATATTTTGGTTTATGTGCGTTTTATATTATATTTATATGCCCAAATTGACTGTTTGGCAAATCATTCTTTTGCCTTCCTCTAACCAACTTCAAACTTCTTTTGTGGAGCGGCAGTTCGACTTATTCCGGCAAAGTGTTGCCTTCACCCGCCTAAGCCTTCCGGGGTGTGTCTGCGCTAAAACGGAACAACAACTTTCCAGTCCCCTGACATATGCTACAAATCTGAAGGACGAAAAGCTATTGCCTTTGTTGGCATGAAAAGAGCAAAGGGCTCGAAATCCTTAGGCTGATGTAAAACACCTTGGCAATGTGTGCTTTTCACTTACCTAGAGGTTCTCTTTAATTAATCCAGATCTACCTTTTTCATTTCCGAAAATCGCAACAATCAAGGCTTGTACCGCTAATTGTATGCTAGCTGACCATTAGCATGCTATCAACATTCAAGTAAGGACCGGTTTCAATTTTCGAAATAGACAAGCCGCAGCACTCGTAAACGATTGTGAAAAGAATATTGTTCCCGCAAGCTTTAAAGGGTGAACCATAATTTTACTGTGTGGTCTACTGGTATCTGTGATATCTAGTCTCAGAAATCAAAATCCAGGAGGACTAAACATTCTTATTATCATTCCATTTTTACATCTTGGAACTTGATTAAAATCTGGAAAAATTTTCCAAAGTTGCCTATGCAGAAATCAGTAGGATAATACCATTGGTTCAGAACTCTTTCACGGATCTTCTGTGCCCTAAACTTATCGATTAAATCCTGATCCTCTCTGGTTTCTTAACATCGAGCTCTGTCCATACGCATGACTCGGAATCATGAACGAATTAGAGGAAAAGTTCTCCAGAAGATATATGGTATGAGTGCAGGAATTTCATATCAAACACCAATTTCGGCATCGGAAGAGTCACACCTCACTGTCTAGCGCAACGCCCAAAATCGACTAGGCTAACGAATAAATCGAGGTGAGTTAAGTTTCTTCTTACCCTCATTGAATGTGCTCAAAGTGGGAGATGTGGAAACTGGTCGATATGTGAAGTGGCATGGCTAAAGTTGTTGTTGTTATCACAGAAAGAGCCTCAAATATTTCGGCGATTGTTACAAATCTTAATTCTAGTACTTCAGGCCGACTCACCTTTCTTATTTGTTGCCCAAAAAATGTTTGGACGTAACAATGGGACCTGCTGCAAACGAAAACTGGAGATTGGTTCTGTGAGTTAAAAAACGTCAGCTAAATGGGTTATATCGGTGGTTTTGTGTGTGACTAGGTTGGGTGTACAGATAAAAAACTATATTCAAATACATTAAGCATCGATCTAAGACTAAATCTTACCTTATCATATTCTATCTCTTTGAAATTTTATCAAGCGAATGCGATGGCTAAGACGTTATATACGAATTTGGTCATGTCAAATCGTAAAATAGTTGGAATCGACTACTTCCGAATTGAATGAAATGGTGGGGAGTTAGCTTTTAGCATTAAACAAAGTTTTGCCTCAGAAAAACATTAAAATTTGTTTCTTAAAAATGTAGGTAAATTCGAATTTTCACTTTTTTCCTTTTTTTGTAAAGTCTATTTTTTCAATATTTCGGAAAGTACTATATTTAAACAAAAAATTTAAGAGTTTGTTAACTTTATAGTAGTTCACTGAACAATTTAGAATATCTTTAGATACATGATTCACGATTTTGAAAAAACGGGTCTTTGCATTTGCGAAAGTTTTTTTGTTTTTTAAATACAGTAGTTTCCAAAATATTGAAAAAATAAATTTACCAAAAGAGAGAAAAAGGGAATTTTCGAATTTGCGTAAGATGTTAAATTTTTTTCTATTGCAGAACTTTGTTTTATGATAACACTCAGCTCCCCAAAAATTTCTATCAAATCGGAAGATCGATTCCAACTATCTGACAATTTCTACCCAAACCCTCCACAGAAACTGCTCGCAACGCTGATCATAGGAACAGAAGTGTACCCGGAATACGGGATATCGAAACAAAACTAGTTACGCTACTTGAGTAACAAAATTGTAACGAAACGTGCTGGTATAGAAACAGAACTTGTAACGAAACTTCAGGAACATTTGAACTATCTAGGTGCATTGTAGCATCGCATGCAATTTATTTTATATGAAAAATCACAAAACGAAGTGGAATTTTTGCGAGCAATATATTCAAAACTTAATTTGAGATTTACTCTTTTAAGTTCTTCGAGTTGTTTTGATATATTTTAATGCAATAAACTATATTTTCAGAATTTAAGCAAATTGGAAAAGTTAGTTAATGTTCACATTTTTAACAATTTTTCGTGGATAAAAACTTGATTTTTTTCCAAAAAATGTATGAAGCGCTTTCTTAGTAAATGTCTCACAAAACTTTGCAAATGTCTAATAAAATTTTACCAAAAAATTTAATCTACTTAATAATTTATAATTACGTGGTAAACAAAAATTGCTTATAACTATAAACAAAATGGATCAGCAGAAAACATTATTATTAGTCCCGTTTCGACATACAGGGTGGCTGATGAATTTTGATACATTAAGAAACTAAAATAATTTTTTTTTCAGTGTATGGAATTCATTTTTCTTTTATTCATGTTAAAGCTCATTAAATTTTATTAAATATAGCTTAATTAGTTTTAAAAATAATGGAATTTAAATGCCCCCCCTGCTCGTTGATGCATGTGCGGCATCTTACCAAAAAGTTGTTCATTACTGCTTGGAGAGTTGAGACAGGAATAGCCGCAATTGTTTCTCGAATGGATTGCCTTAGTTCATTCAAATTTGTTGGTTTTGCTTTGAAGACTTCCTGTTTGCAATAACCCCACAAGAAAAAGTCAGGTGCAGTAAGGTCAGGCGACCTGGGTGGCCAACGGAATGTGGAGTTTCTGGATATCAGCTTATGGGGAAATTTTCGTCGCAATTCTGTCATAACAGGTTGGGCTATATGAGGAGCTGCACCATCTTGCTGAAACCACACAGAGTTGAAAGAAATTCTCATTCGGCGTAATTCTGGATAGAAAAACTCTCTCAACATGCTCAAGTAACGGTCTCCAGTAACCGTAACGGTGTGACCGTTTTCTTCGAAGAAGTAGGGCCCGACAATGCAGCGTGATGAAACTGCACACCACACTGTGACACGAAGTGGATGCAATTCCGTCTCATGGAGTATCTGTGGGTTGGAAGCACTCCATATTCGACAATTTTGTTTGTTTATGTTGCCGTTTAAATCGAAATGGGCCTCGTCAGACATGAAAAGACAGTTCAACATGTTTTCATCCTCTTCCACCATTTGAAGCATCTTCTGGCAAAATTCCAAGCGAATCCGCAAGTCTGCAGCGTTCAGTTTGTTGGCCATTTAAATTTTATATGGGAATAAGTCCAAATCTTTGTGCATAATTGACTGTAATGACTGTCTGCTTACACCCATTTGCGCAGATAAGCTTCTTGTCGAAACACGTGGATTGTTTTGTATGGCAGCAGCTACAGCAGCACGTTTCGTTACGATTTCGTTATCCACGTAACGTTACAGGTTTCGTTTGAGGTAGCTAGAGGTTTTTTACTCGTTGGGAACTGTTCCAATCATTCCGTTGCTCTTTATGTTTCAATATTTTCTATATTACTGAGAACAATAACAGCAGAAAGGAAGCTTCGTTTCTATACGAGATTATGTTAGACACAATTGCGAAATAACAACCACAGCTAAAATTAAAACCATTCCCAGTAATTGCAACGACGTGACATTTAAAGGTGACCAACGACTACTTAATAAAATTCTAATTAATTGTTCATCGCCGCAATAACGATGCTGCTAGTTGATGATGTTGCAGTAAACAAACAAACAAACAAACATATCTAAACCTCTCTTATAATATTGTTGCTGTCCTTTCGCAATTTAAGTGGCAACAAAAACAACATAAACATGTTTATGCCTGCAATGAATATGATTTATGATTTGTCCGAGTTTTGATACTGATTTTGCTCACCCCCTGCCAGTGCTTTCGCTGCTTTTGCTTCATAGTGTTCTTTCAGGCGCGCTGACTTAGTTTTTCTTATTCTATTCGCTTTGCTTCTTATTCTGTACTTTTTGATGTCATTATTTTTATTTCACATTTTGCAAGTATGTTTAATAAAATATTTCACTTGACATAATTGGAATTTATTATGCGCTCTTGCCAAACTTAGTATGTACATTGTTTGTGTATTTCTCTCTGTATGTGCATGTGCGGTGCTCGGTGAGCGTAGGGCAAAATGTTGATGCTAATTAAAGTCATTTCATATGTCAAATTAGTTGGATATTAATTCATTGCTTGCATACTTATTAAGCCACTTTTGTATTTTATGGTTGTAAGAAAAAAAAATATTTGTATGAAATATTTGAATTAAAGCAGTAAAATCTTAAATAAGTTTTATATTTTATTTGAACTTTGGAACAAAGACTTTACATTATAGGTACTGGTTTATTGCACTGTTTTCCTAGGATAGTCCGTTTAGGCCCTGAGTTGCTTTGCTTTCTTTTTTAAAAATTGTTAGTATTATATGTTTTTTTACGTGGAAAGTAGCACAACCTAAATATCTCTTGAATAAAATTTTACAATAAAGAACTCGGAAATAAAATTCGCATTCGTAAAATAGTCCTACAAAATGAACTGATTAAAAAGCTTTGCTAATTTTTGGCACTCATCTCCGAGCGCTTTTTAAAATGGGCGAAATCGGATGATAGCCACGCCCACTTTTTGTATATATAAGAAAGGGTTTATTCACACTTATAACTACTAAATTTGGTGCGCACATTAATGTTAAGGCGGAAAATAAATTTTTCAAGAAATTTTTGAAAATCCGCCCTCTTTTGATTAAGTCAAATTTTAATATAAATCATAAATCAAAAACCGCTCAAGATATCGGAACGAAATTTAGCACACATATTTATATTAATACAAGGTATATTCCGGAAAATAATGGACGAAATTGGTTAAGGACCATGCTCACTTTTATACGAAAGATTTTGAAAAGGATCATAGATATATTTAATAGGCAATAACTTTGCGTACAAAAGCTTTATATCATTTCTATTTCACCTTCAAAGTGTCTGTGAACGAAGAAATTCGAAAAATATAAATTTTTGAAAATGGGCGTGGCTAGTGGATTATTCCACAAAACCTTTATGCCATAACACCGGCAAAAAGGGATTTATCGAAATTTGGCGAAAATGTTGAATATATAAAGATAAATGTTTTTTGTAAGAATTGGCGAAATCAGTCAACGGAAACCCCCAGTTTTTTTATATAGTTCTGAATTATTTGTTTGTAAAATGTAAAACACGATATTTTTTTAACCATGCAAGCTATAATAGATATATACATATAATATAATATAAGATCTTGCACACATAATAAGATTTTTAAGCAAAACTCGATTGAAAACAAATTTTGTGGACTTTGCGGAAGTAGCCGTGGCGCCCCCCCCCCCCCCCTTCAACATAAAAATTCTGCTATTTTCAAAGACGATTGCTTGTAATTTCAACAAGATATTTCAATTAAAATTGTGGTATATTCCTGCCAAAAATTGAACAAATTGGATAACAAACAAGTAAAGGCAAGTTTAAGTACCCCATTGCAATAGGGAAGTTATATACCTTTTTTGATTTTCATACCTTCAATGAACATGAAATGTAAGTATGAGGAGAGGAAGAGATGGGCCCATCAATAAGCAAACTGAAATGATAAGAACGATGAGCTGAGTCGATTTAGCAATGTCCGTCTGTCTGTCTATTTGAACGCAAATTTTTCAAACATAAGGTGTGCATGTATTGGTATTTTGAAAAAATGTGGTGATGTGCCGGTAGTATTGCCGGCCTACCACGCCAAAGGTCCAAGGTTCGAGCCCTGGGACAGGTAACATCAAAAGTGGTTTGAAAAAGTTTTTCAAAACTGGGTCGCCCCTCTGCAGAGGTTTGGCAAACTCTTCGAGTGTCTTTCTGCTATGGAAGGCTTTTCAGAAAATATGCTTCTACGTTGTAGATGACGTATGAAATCGGAAAATATCTGTAGGTCCCGCCAGTTAGTAGGAAAAAACGGCACACCACAAATTGGAAGGGAAGCTCGGCGCAAAAATCTCTTAGGAGGTTAATGATGATATACCTGTTGTATATCGCGCCAAACATTCGAGCTCGTTTTATGAATACATGAAAATTTTTTTCAAAGTAATTTACCCCTCAAAACCCATAACAGAAGTTTGTTTATTGAAAACAATCAGCTGGCCTTATAATACGACCTGAAAAGTATTAAAATAGGCCTGCGTAAATTGGTTTGCCATTATAGATCACTACTAGGTATATAATGTTCGGTTCCACCCGAACTTAGACTTCCTTACTTGTTTGTTGTAACTTTTTTGTAGTTTTTGTAGCTTCTATTGTTTTACTTACAGTTGTTTCACTGATTAACTCTCCCATTTTTTATTCAATCGGTCATCGGCTCAAAACGCTCCTTGAGGAAAGAAAAATTTTTATCTATTATAAATTATTTATTTCTTTCTTCTTCTTTTTAAATGGTCATCTAACCGCCTGGGCGATTTTGACCGTCCAACATAGCTCGCCAGTCGTTTCTTCGTTGCGCCAACTGGTGCCAATTGGAAACACCACGGGATCGCAAATCGGTCTCCACTTGGTCCTTCCATCGGAGTGGTGGTCTCCCTCTTCCTCTGCTTCCACCGGCGGGTGCCGATAATAATACCTTCTGGGCTGGAGCATCTCCGCTCATTCGCACTACGTGGCCTAGCCAGCGAAGCCGCTGTGTTTTAATTCGCTAAACTATGTCGGCGTCTGCGTAAAGTTCATACAGCTCATCATTAAATCTTCTTCGGTACTCGCCGTCGCAAACGCGTAGAGGTCCACAAATCTTTTGAAGAACCTTTCTCTCGAATACTCCCAGAGCCGCCTCATCAGATGTTGTTAGTGTCCACGCTTCTGCACCATATAGCAGGACGGGTGCGATGAGTGACTTGTAGAGTGTTATTTTCGTTCGTGGAGAGAGGACTTTACTTTTCAATTGCCTACTCAGTCCGAAGTAGCATTTGTTTGCAAGAGTAATTCTTCGTCGGATTTCTAGGCTAACATTATTGTTGGTGTTAATGCTGGTTCCCAGGTAAACGAAGTCCTTTACTATTTCAAAATTATTGCTGCCAACAGTGGCTTGGTTGCCAAGGCGCGAATGCGCTGACTCTTTGCATGATGACAGAAGGTACTTCGTTTTACCCTCGTTCACCACCAATCCAATTTTCTCCGCTTCTTTTTCTAATTTGGAGTAAGCAGAAGTTACGGCGCGGTTGTTAAGGCCAATGATATCAATATCGTCAGCATATGCCAACAGTTGGACGCTTTTATAAAATATTGTTCCAGCGCGGTTAAGTTGTGCAGCTTGTATTATTTTCTCCAGCATTAAGTTAAAGAAATCGCACGATAGGGGGTCACCCTGTCTGAAACCTCGTTTAGTTTCGAACGGCTCAGAGAGGTACTTCCCAATTCTGACCGAGCTGGCGGTGTTGCTCAAGGTCATTTTGCATAGCCGTATAAGTTTTGCGGGGAAACCAAATTCAGACATAGCGGCATATAGGCAGCTCCTTTTCGTGCTATCGGAAGCGGCTTTAAAATCAACAAAGAGATGATGTGTGTCGATTGTTTTTTCACGGGTTTTTTCCAAGATTTGGCGTAGTGTAAAAATCTGGTCGATGGTAGATTTACCAGGTCTGAAGCCACACTGATAAGGTCCAATCAGTATGTTCACATCAGGCTTCAGTCTTTCGCACAATACACTTGATAGGAGCTTATATGCGATATTCAAAAGGCTGATTCCGCGATAGTTGGCGCAGTTTGCAGGATCGCCCTTCTTGTGGATTGGGCAGAGAACACTTAGATTCCAATCTTTAGGCATGCATTCATCCGACCATATTCTGCATAGAAGCTGATGCATGCGCCTTACCAGCTCCTCGCCTCCGTGTTTGAATAGCTCAGCAGGCAAACCATCAGCGGGCAAACCATCATTTTTTCATTTAAATATTTTTAATGTTGTTGTTGTTGTTGTGAACAGTGCTTCGCCCTGCCCAATGGGCTCGATCACTCTAACTTGTCATCAGGCTCTTCTAACGGAAGTCCGATGAAACGCGCAGTTTCCACAGGGTTGGACCAGAGTGATGTAGGTGTTAGAAGAGTGGGTTCAACTGAACAGGTAATCTTGCTATTTACTTCCCTGCAAAAAATGCGATTGGTCTGGGATTAATCCGGGAGGAGTCGCAAAGAAGCATATGACCAATGCAAGTCTTTGTATGGGTTGAAGCGATCCCTTTTGGTTGAGCATGTCTTATGCCTGAAAGGGTAGTGTCGCACATATTCCCTTTGTTCCCCTACGGGTACGGTCGGACAAGTTTACTTACAACACCTAGAAGTATGCTACAGAAATTACAATCGACTTATTCCAACTATGCCTATAACGAAAAAGGTGGGACCATTTGTAAACGTGTGTAGGCGAAAGGCATTGATCACGGATCACTCTCTTTAAAGATCAGTCGCACGATTTTTGCAGGGTACGTTTTACAACATTTTACCTAACCTCATTTCTTCAAAATAAATTTTCTAATTACTTTTTCATTATTTAGTAATGCTGCACACATTTGAATTTGTAAAACCATTGATATGATCGCGAAACATCCAGCTGTTAGGGTCAAATAATACCATACGCATACGACCCATACTTACCACAAATACACACACACACATACACACGTATTGAATCGTTGAAAATAACATGTTATCCTGCAAGCTAAATTAAACCTAAATCCTGTTAAACGTCGACAAACTCCCAACTATACACCAGACTTGGCTGCATTGAGCTCATTCACATCACATCAACAGCCCACATTGACGGTTGCATCTTATCAGTTGTCAAAGATCTTTTAATGTGGCGTTGTTTTGAGCGACGCCTGCAGGCCTCAAGAGATGATGGTAAAAAAGAGATGGCACACTGGTAACCTGGTGAGGGACAAAGCAAAATGGCAACGAATTTTTAGTCCCACGGAAGCGTGCGACTGTGTGTTTTGACTACTAGCTGCGATAAGTTAATCCCTCAAACTGCTTACTTATATAACGACACACACACACACACGCAGATACCTATATAAGTACTTTACGCTTAACAATGACTGCGAATTGCATAATTTTACAATTTTCCATTTGATGCTCGTTTTGTGCCCTCTTTGATGGCTTTGTTGTTATTCCTGCTGCTCCTGTTTCCCGTTTTGTTTACTGTATTTTGTTTTTGTTTAATGTTGCGCTTGAAGCTACTAGCTGCTGTCGGCGTTGTTGTTGTTGTCATTTTTGTTACTTGCTATTGTTACTGCTGTTGATAGTGTTTTGTGTCTATTGTGTGGCTGCCGCTCGTCGCTAGCTTGTGAGATTCTTGTCTAATCAACTGTCATTTGTTTGACGTTCCCTGGAGAATTTCGGTGTTGCCACTTTTGTTAATGTTTCATATATATGGATGTATGTTTGTGTGTGTGTGTGTATCTGGTTTTCTTTGTTACCAACAATAGGTAGACTAGTCTGCTCCCGTTTCTAGTGGGTGGGCGCTTGCAATACATTTTTAGAATGCTAGTCGGTGGGCGGGTGGTGGTGCGTTTAGGGATAAAAGTAAAAAAGGACAATGATTAGGTTTGAGTGGGAAAAATAAAGAACGCCTTAACTGAAATGTTGTTTTCAGTGAATTTGATTACTTTTATGTGTGTTTTGATGTGCCATAGACGAGATCAACATTTAAGATGACAGTTCAATGACAAGCAAGGCAATCGTACTGGGTCCTGGATGTTTTTGTTTGTTAACCGTTTTATATGCCCATTGTATGTGTTGTTGTTGTGTGTGGAACACTTGAATGGCAATTATGTGCGGACGCAGTTTATTCAACTGCAGAATTGTTTCTAATTAGGGTCATCAAAGTGTTATGGAAATTGTTATGGTATTTGACAAATCCGCAGATAAGGAGTGTTTACGTTTCATTATTGTGATCTGCTTCTTAAATTTTCTGCAATTTGCATGTGAAGTGGGTTATTTAGGATTTTAAATAAAGTTTGAATTGAACAGCAGAGATGTTTTTGTAGTTAGACGCCTCTTAGTGTGGCATTCAAAGTTTCTTCGTCAGTGTTTTACAAATATTCAAAATCCAAGAGAAGCGTATGATGTCGTTTTAAAAATATCGACCTATTGAATTAGAACAGACCTGGTAAATTTGATTACTAACTAGTAATCAATTAATTAGACGGCTTTTTAATTGGTTATGATTATTTTAATTGCTTTTCAAAAAAAAAACGATTAGAACAAATCAAAATAAAATTTAAAAAAAAATAAAAATGATAAAATTAATCAAAAATGTTGTTTTGGATATTTTTGATTGTTTTTGATTATTTTTGATTTTTTAGTATTGTTGATTTATGTGCTTCTACAACAATAATGAAAAATCTAAATAAAATAAACAAAAATATTCTAAGTAATCAAAAGTAATCAAAACACCTTTCTTTGATTATTAAACGTCAAAAATAATCAAAAGTAATCAAAACAACTTTTTTTGATTATTTTGATTTTTTTTTTAATAATCGAACAAAATTAAAATTTATTTATTTTGATTATTTTTTCAATTAATTGAAAAATAATCATTAAAAATTTAAAGTAATCAAACACTAAATATATAAATTAATTAATCGTTACGATTAGTAATCATTCTTTAACAAGTCTGAATTAGAATTCAAATAGCGCTAAACATAGTCTGTTGTGAAACTTCTTTGGGCGAGTTCGGCATTTTGTGGGAAGGGAAAAAACATGGAAATTCTCAATTAATCTCAAATTTGAAAACAAAACAGCTGTTGCCTCTCTCATTGGTTAATGACTACAAATTTTAAAAGTTTGTGGTTTTTTTGTTACGTCACGATCAGCTGGTTTTCACTTTAAATCTTACTAAATTAAATTTTTTCAGAAGAAACTTGCAACTTTTGTGTCACAGAACACTTAATTGTAAACAATTATAAACATTTTATGCTCGCCGAACAATGCTATAATTCTTTTGACTTTTAAATTTGAAGTGTCAGATGACAAAGCTTTTGTGAAAAGGGTTGCGGCCCGTGCAAGTATTTAGAGTGCACAAAAAGACGACATTTCCCAGTAGAAAGTCTATCTCCAAAAGTTTAGAAACTTTGTTGAACTCAAACAAGACTCTCTCAATCAGGACTACGGAGAGCTCTAGCTGGAATGTCAAAAAAAATATTCTCAAAGGAGCACTGATAGCACTAGGAAACAAAACGAAGATTATTGACATCGACAAAATTCTCCTCCTGTTTTGCAATGACTTTAAGTTGATCAGTAAGCCGGGAGAGGGTCCTTAAAGCGTAAGTGTGCAATTTAATTTTGAGTCAAAAATTACTCCCACTTACCCACTTACTTACGAGTTATCAATGACATTGACTTGGTTCGAAAATGTATTATGAAACCATGTTTTATTAAGTGTTAACTACAGTTGGCAACCCAACCGTGGAATGACAGGTGAAGCAATAGAGAGAGATGAGAATTAACGAACGAGGAAGCGAACAGTCGCAAGACGACATACATTTTCTTTTTGTAATACAATAACTAATCAACATTCATTACTCGTGTAACATTTAATATTCATTAAATACTTATTGAGTTAAATTAAATAAGAGTTCATTTATTTATTCGGCATCCACGACAAGTGTTAACTGATTATTAATACACAAGCTGCTAAATTCATCCGATTCTATACATTTTAAGATCATTCCCATAAAACAAAAACCTTACCTCAGAAAAGCAAAGCAAATGTCGATGATAAACAATAGAAAAAACAGTGGACCTAAGATGCTTCCTTGTGGAACACAATAATAGACAACGAAAGGAAGAAACATACCACGAAAACCTGCGATGCAATCATCAGAAAATATAGCTAAGTAAGACCTAGCTGACCGGGCCGGAAAGGAGCCACTAATTAATTAGTTTTCATTTGTTAGTTATATTATTTTACTTCATACTTTTATTTTCAGGGACTGAAAATAATTGCCTTTTTTTTGTAGAGCGAGTTTGTTACGCAAAAATGGTCCTTATACTATTTTGAGAATTTTTAACCATTATGTAAGAAATATTCTTTTTGGTCGCAGTAACCAATATAAATAAGAAATATTTTTTTTTGTTACGAATAACCACTATCAAGATTTTTGTTTTGTTTTGGTCATTTTATATGTGCATCAGATATATTATATTCCCAATTTTTTATGCAAGCATTCGTTTTCAGGACAAAATAAAAGGTTTTGACAAAGTTATCATTTAATATATGTAAGTATATAAAAACTTATGCCGACCTACTTATAAAGAGTTTATAACTAACCAAAACGATCTAGTCAAAAACGACAAAAAAAAAATAAAAATCTTGATAATAGTTATTCATAACCAAATATGGCGTCCAAAAAAAATGTTTGTTATAATTATGGTTAATTATAACCAATATTTGGCATTCATCAATTATAATAGTCAAATACGACCTCATTTCTATAATAACCGTTACGTCCCTGTTTATTTTACATAGCTTAAAATGGTGTTTTCTTTCATGTAAATAGGACAATAAGTAGTAAAATATAAATATATATATATCACTTTTTTAAAATGGGCCCCCACTTGTTGCAAAACTTCGGTTACCCTCTAAAGTAAATGAATAAGGGGGTTACCTTCTGCTCAAAATTGTGTTTGTAATGTATAAAAAATTTCATAGTAGGTACGTGAGGTCATGAGCTACAGCATGGGATATATGTATTTTAAGAAAGGTGTGTGGTGCAATGACCCTAGCGTATATAAAATTTCAATTCGTCATAGCTGATTTAAAGATTTTGAACTTATTTGACCAACAGTTTTTGAAAGGAACTAGCAAAACTAGATTAAGCAAACAGAAGTTCTGCTCTAAGTCTCAAATTTGGTCATGCGGATTTGGAGCGAATTTAAAACTTCCATCAGTCTTCCCTTGTGATTGTTTTACAGAAGACAATCGGAATACATACAGTCTAACTACATATCCTAAAATTTCTTTATTTAAATATGAATTTTCGACACATTTTTTTTTTCACAAACTTACAAACTCCCTTCACGCACAACATTTTAATACGGTGTCACATCTAAACGAATGATTTACGACTGCTAATGTTAATAATATAAAACTACAACTTCACCATCTAAAACTATAAATAAATAAAAATAAAAATTTTAATATTAAATATACGCAAGGCTATACACTAAGAGTGGCGAGACAGCGGATTAACCCATACTTTGGTTAGCTGCAATGAACATTGCTCCACAGACAGATGTCGACGGCAACGACAAGCCAGAAAAATGTTGCATGTGGGTGTTATCAGGCGACGATGAAATGATGATGAGCATGGCCCCAGTGGGCGGTTGTCGTATATGCCGGAACATGGTAATATGGCTAAAAATATTTGTACAAAAAGGTGCGCAAATGGCAAAATAATTACAAAGTAACAATAAAAGTTTTAAATGTATATACACAGTTGTGAGATTGTAAGAAACAGAGTTTGCCCAGTATCTTTCATATATTTTTTGCAGTTCTTTTCCTTCTTCTTTCGTTTCTTTCTATACTATTTATTAATGGAGTATGTGTTTCAATTTTATAGCTTCAATTCGTTGTTGCTCCTGTTCTTGTCTTTTACTATAATTTCCTTTCCTTTCCACTCCTTTTCTTTCCTTTCCTGCTCGCCGTTCATATCCTGATCTTTCCTATCTGTTTTTGATTTAATTTAATTTATTTAATTTCTGACAGATTTATTTCCTTGTTGTTCCTTTTTTTAACTCTTTTCTCCCCATACTGTACTTTCATCTTCTTTTTGTCTCTTCTTGTTTATTTGTGTTTTATAATACAGCTACGTTTTTACTTTGCTTTATTATTGTATTTTATTTCATAAAAATTTTTTTTCTGTTTATTTTAGTTTTTTTTTAATTTTCTTTTATTTGTTTTTTTTTTTTGTTTTATTTTATTTTTTTTAATTTAATTAAATTTAATTTTATTTCACTTTTTTTATTTTAATTAATTTTATTCTGGATTTATATTGGAACGAATTTTCGTCATCCCTTGTCAATTTTGGTTTTGTAACAAACCGGTTTCGGCGAACCGCCATCTTCAGTGCTTGGACGAAATCAAAATTGACAAGGGATGCCGAAAATTCGTTCCAATATAAATCCAGTATCCACCCTATCGGAAAAACACAAAACCAAATCAACTTAATTTTATTCTATTTCGTTTTATTTCATTTCATTTCATTTTATTTTATTTTATTTTATTTATTCCTCTTTTATAGTGGATTATTCCACAAAACTTTGCATGCCATAATTCCGGCAAAAATTGATTTAGCGAAACGATATTTTGCGAAAATGTTGAATATATAAAGGGAAATGTATTGTTGTAAAAATGGGCGAAATCGGTTAATGTCCACGCCCAGTTTTTAAGCATAGTTCTAAAAATTTTACTTGCAAAATGTAAAACGCGTTAGTTCTCTAACCATGCAAGCTATATCAATAAGATCTTGCGCATGTAATAAGCTTTTTAAGCAGAACTCCATTGCAAACAAATTTTGTGGACTTTGCGGAAGTAGGCGTGGCGCCGCCCATTTTTGAGCATAAAAATTCTGCTATTTTCAAAGGCGATTGCTTGTAATTTTAACAAGATATTTCATTCAAAATTGGTCAGCTGCTTCTCAATAGTATGTAGTATACTCCTGCCAAAAAGTAGGCAAATCGGAACACAAACATGTAAAATATCCGGGCAAGTTGTTAAGTCCCCACTGCAATTGGGAAGTTATATACCTTTTTTGAATTTCATACCTTCAATGGACATGAAATGTTTGTAAGTATGAGAAGCGGAAGAGATGGGCCCATCAATAAGTAAACTGGAACAACAAGGACGATGAGCTGAGTCGATTTAGCAATGTCCGTCTCTCCGTCCTTCGGTCTGTCTGTCTATTTGAACGCAAATTTTTTAAACATAAAGTGTGCATGTATTGGTATTTTGAAAAAATGTGGTTAGCAGTTGTTGTTAGGGAAGCTATACAAATAAATGAATGGTGGCCGCCGTGGTGTGGCGGTAGTATTGCCGGCCCACCACAACAAAGGTCCAAGATTCGAGCCCTGGGACTGGTAAAATCAAAAGTGGTTTGAAAAAGTTTTTCAAAACTGGGTCGCCCCACGGCAGAGGTTTGGCAAACTCTCCTAGTGCCTTTCTGCTATGGAAGGCTTCTCAGCAAAAATGCTTCTCCTTTGTAGATGACGTTTGAAGTCGGCAAAAATCTGTAGATTCCGCCAATTAGTAGGAAAAAAATTCAAAACGGCACACCACAAATTGGAAGGGAAGCTCGGCGCAAAAATCTCTTAGGAGGTTAATGATGATATACCTGTTGTATTAAGCGCCATACAATCATATTTTTTATTTATTTTTTTATTATTATTCTTGGCCTTGAGCTTGTTTTATGAATACATGAATACAGAAGTTGGCTTTATAATACGACCTGAAAAGTATTAAAATAGACCTGCTTAAATTGGGATGCCATAATAGAGCACTCTAGGTATGTAATGTTCGGTTCCACTAGAACTTAGACTCCCTTACTTGTTTTGTTTTACTTTATTTCATTTTCTTTTAGTTTACTGTAATTTAATAAAAAAAAATTCAACCCACCCTAATGCACAGCAAAATATCAAGTACATAATATTAAACGCCATCTAACAAGTTGGCTGCAATGAAAAAATGCAAAGGACGGTTGAACGCAAAATAAGACACTCAAGCTGTGTCTCATACCATTACCGCCACCGCCACCGAGTGGTGCCGTTGCCATTGCTGCTGACATGACACTTTCGCGTTTATGTTAATCACCTGCGTGAAAGCAAAAGATGAGAAATGTTGACAATGGCAAATACACATGCGCACGTAAATTCAACCAAAAATGAAAAATATCAAGTGACTAACAGCCAAATGGGCAAGCAAATGCAGAGGCAAGGCAATCGAAAAGCTACTTTGTAGGTGCATTATAGTAAGTGCAATAAATAGCAAAAAGTAAAAGCTACAACAACAACTACTTATGAAGAAGAACAACAACATACATAAGTGTTGTCTTATTTCGATTTTGTTGCTGCTGATGGGAGTACTGGGCTCCATTGAGCTTAGTGAAATGTGAATGTGTCCAAATTTAGAACACATAGGCGCAAACACAACCAGAAGATCGCTGCTATTTGCATTCAAAAGTACTTGAATCAAGTGATAATTTTTTTGGGATTGCAGTATCTTACAAAGTGCTCCATTGTCTTGCATTATAGAACAATTCGTGTCCCACAAAAGAGCACAGGCTCTGATACTTTTCCGAAAATATCTTCTGTAAATCCTAGAAATTTCTAGCAATTAGAAAACAAGTCTTGATAGAGGAGTAAAGAACAACGATAATTTTTTGAGGCAGAATTCACTTGATACAAATATTTTTCGACTATTTATCAATATTGACCATATCTAAAGAACACAGAATGGTGGGTAATAGGAGTTGAAACCAATTTTTTCATAGATGGCAACCCTTATTGTAAAAATAATAGTGCGTCATCAAAGACACTATAAAGATAATAAATCAAAAGTATTTTCATACGCCATCTCAAATTTACAACAAAATTTGCTCTATACAGAAAGGTCGGTTAAGGTAATAGCGTCGCGATTCAATGAGTTTTTTCCCATCTCAAAAAATGTCAATCTCGTTAAAGAAGTTTTCACTTTTAAAATTTTCCTAGAACCAATTTGTTGCAGTATTTGCAGGTCTTTTCGAAAAATATGTTGGATGTATATTTTCTTGCATCAGCTTGCTTTGAATGTGCACTACTATAGGTCCTGCACAGAGTGCTTATGACGGCAGCGAGTGATAGATACCTTGACCCTTTCCTAAGTCATGTGAGCTTTTGGGTACTTTTTAACCACAAAGAAGTATTCCCTACTTGCACTCGCGATTTTTGCAGTGTTACTCTAAAAACTAAAAGCCAACACGCAAAGGGAAAAGATATCAGGTCAAGCTTCGTGCTATCCTGCGCTTGTTACTTGCTTGCTATCACATGTGCAAAGACACTTGCAGGCATACAGTTACTGTTAAGTAGAACAGAATAAACTGTGTTTCCTTTTTTTACTATATATAAAGTTTGTGGTGGCTATTTATGAGAGAAATAGTAGTTCCAATAGATGTTTTCTGCGACATATAACACTTCTTTCTCTTCCTTTCTTCCCTCTTATTTTCCTTTCCGGTTCCACTTCGCTATTCTTTATTGGTTTTTATCGCTTCAAGCTCGAAAACAGCGATCTTTCTTTCTATAGAGACTCATCCTGGAACAACCTTCATAAAGGCACTTATCTATATAGATATTAAGTTAAAACTAGTTTTACGGCCAAAGTTCAATTTTAGGATATAAACATTCATCTCAAAATAATTTCAAATAGATTATTAAAATATGGAGAAATCAGTTTAGAAGTATATATATGTATATAGGCCTTTGTTGTGTGAGTAGACGTGTCAGGCATGCTTGCTTGTGTTGAGTAATCGCTGCATACAATTCCCAGTGTGAGGGGCTCTCTCTGAGAGAACGAACAGTTGCTTTGATGGAAACATTAAGTCTACAATGTAAGCAAATATGCAAACTGCTTTTATGATACAAAAAGTGTTTTCAAAAACGAAATTAGTGATTATTTATGCTGGAGCTGAGAATATTAATATATGGTTTATGTATTTTTTGTGGCTAGAATTGCACAAAGTAAAGAAATATAAATTATATTAAATAAAATAAAGTAAACAAAAATTATTAATTATAATAAAACAAAATAAATGTCAATAAAATAAAATAAGATAAAATAAAATAAAATGAAATAAAGTAAAATAAAATAAAATAAAATAAAATAAAATAAAATAAAATAAAATAAAATAAAGTAAAATAAAATAAAACATAATAAAATAAAATAAAATAAAAAATAAAATAAAATAATAAGAAATTAAATGAAATAAAATTTAAAAAAAATTAAATGAAAAAAATTAAATAAAAGAAAATAAAATAAATTAAAATAAGATAAAAGAAAGTAAAATCACAAAAGTTCAAGCTGTAATACTAAATGTTAAGCAATAAAAGAGAGGGAATTAAAAACAAAAATAGAAATGATAATAAATTATAAGAAAGGAATGGAACGGAAAGCAAAGTAAAGGAAAACACCAGTTAAGAGAGCTACGGAAAGGAAGGTGAACAAACGGAGCAGCGAGGAAATTATACGATAAAATAAAATAAATTGAAAACAATTAAGGAAGCCTAAGTTCGGGTGGAACCGAACATTATATACCTTGTAGTGTTCTATTATGGCATCCCAATTTACGCAGGTCTATTTTAATACTTTTCAGTTCGTATTATAAAGCCAGCTGATTGTTTTCAATAAAAAAACTTCTGTTATGGGTTTTGAGGTGTCAATTCATTTATTTGTATATAAATAGCTTCCATACCAAACCTTACTAACCACATTTTTTCAAAAGAACAATAAACTCACATTTCATGTTGGAAAAATTTTGCTTTCAAGTAGACAGGCGGACATATTTTACTTGTTTGTTATCCGATTTGCTCAATTTTTGGCAGGAGTATACTACATACTATTGAGAAGCATCTGACCGATTTTGATTGAAACATCTAGTTCGAAGTACAAGCAATCACCTTTGAAAATAGCAGATTTTTTATGCTGAAAAGTGGACGGCGCCACGCCTACTTCCACAAAATCCAAAAAACTTTGTTGCCATCGAGTTTTTCTTAAATAGCTTATTATGTGTGCAAGAGCTTATTGATATAGCTTGCATAGTTATAAAAATATCGGGTTTTACATTTTACAAACAAATTTTTCAGAACTATGTTACAAAACTGGGCGTGGCCGTTTACCGATTTTGTCCATTTTTACAACAAACATTTATCTTTATACATTCAAAAGTTTTGCCAAATTTCTTTTCGATAAATCAGTATGGCATAAAAAGTTTCTTGGACTAATCCACTATAAAAGGGGCGGAGCCACTTCCATTTTCAAAAATTTATATTTTTCGACTTTGTTCAATAATCCTGCAACCGATAGCGAACGCATCCTCTTACACATTTTCAGGGGTGTAGTCAAACCGGGATACTGTATCAAGCAACTGGATAGACGTGTGAAGAGAGTTATAAAAAAGCTATGTGGCTGAAGTAGCATTCCGCGGACTTCCTGAGACTGAAGGATCCAACTTGGCATCAGAAACCCATTACGGATGAGGTTTTCAAGGCGATTTTTTAAAGAAAGGCTTATTCCTAGCCGACTGTGGTAACGAGAGTACGGCGGACTAATTGGCGAGTGTGGTACCGAGCCTGAGTGGTTGGGTTGGCACTATTTTGTACACAAGAAAAGTGGACGATATAGCGGCCATATACGAGGGGCTGAGCACGTACATGTGGCATACGAGGTGTGTTCAAAAAGTATCGCGAATTTTGTGTTTTTTCAAAAATTATTTATTTATTCATGAATATCTATTTTGTCCCCTTCAAAGTAATCCCCATGAGATATTATACACTTGTGCCAACGGTTTTTCCAATCTTCGAAGCACTTCAAAAAATCATTTTTTTGTATCTTTTTCAGCTCCTCCTTCGATGCCGTCTTTATCTCGTCAAGAGAAGCGTAACGTCGTCCTTTCATGGGCCTATTCAGTTTAGGGAACAAGAAAAAGTCATAGGGGGCCAGATCTGGGGAATACGGTGGCTGCGGCATCATTAGTGTGTTGTTTTTGGCCAAAAAGTCGCGCACAAGCAACGATGCGTGAGCAGGGGCGTTATCGTGGTGCAAAAGCCAATTTTTGTTCTTCCACAAATCCGGGCGTTTCTGGCGGATTGCTTCGCGCAAATTGCGCATAACTTGCAGGTAATATTCCTTATTGACCGTTCTTCCCTGTGGCAAGAACTCATGACGCCCCTGCAATCGAAGAAAACTGTCAGCAAAACTTTCACATTCTACCGAACTTGGCGCGCTTTTTTCGGTCTTGGTTCGTGCGGCAGCTTCCATTGAGATGATTGAGCTTTGGTTTCCACGTCATAACCATAAACCCACGATTCGTCACCAGTTATGACCCTCTGGAGCAAATTTGGGTCGTCGCGGACAGAGTTTAACATCTCATTAGCAATGTTCATGCGATGCTGTTTTTGGTCACAATTGAGCAATTTTGGTACGAATTTCGCGTAAAAATCGAAGACGATCCAAAACACGTGCAAGCAAAGCAGCTGTCAACAATTAACTGAACATTCGAAATGGCCGAGCTTGTCGGCATAAGTGAGAGACATGAGTACCAACATAACGCCACAAAAAATTCGAAATTCGAATATACGTAACCAGCGAAAATTCAAAATTCGCGATACTTTTTGACCACACCTCGTATTACCAATAGAAGGGTTGAGGATACGGGTCTTCATCTAAACTTAGATATGAACGAAGACCCATACAACGGGATATGGAGGCTGGTTTTAGGCTAATCTGAGAACAGAAGGTACCAAGTAGAATAATTTCCGCCCCTGAAGCAGCACATGAAGGGAATGTAGGGGAAGTAAATGAGGTTGGCACCTCATCATGGAGTGAAGACTTCTGTTTTCCACAAGTAAGTATCGTCCCTGCCTAAAAAAACGGCAGCCTTTGCTTATGTCGCATGGCGAATGAGATCTCTGAGAACATTCTTTTCGAGTGCGATGCAGTGTTGTGAAGAGAAGAGAGCAGTATATGACTGAGGTCAAAGTGTTATCTTCAAACGCGATACGACCCCTGTTATTTTTCCTCTAAAGAACTAAATCGGTTGATATGAAAAAGTTTATCAGAAGCCACGATGGCACCCAGTGAAATTTTTGAAATGTATAGTATTGCCAATAAGATAAAAACTTTCGGGAAAAATCGGATTATTTTTGATAGTAACTGTAATGTATTCCATATCGTAATCGAGCGCATTCATGAAAAACTCATTACCAACCGTTCGTTTGCAATTGATGATAAATTTCCATTTCTTGCGCGACGCCAGCAAATTTTCACATTTCGTGCCGAGAGTGTTGCACACATTAATCTTGCCGCATGCAAGCAATGCAAATGCAAAATGCAATGAAATGTGGCAAATGCTCGTAGGGTCATAGAGGCAATTGTGGAGGCGGACGCATAGGTATAATGTAAGATTATTGAAAATACCAAAAGTCAAAAAGTATCCTTTGGTATTTGCTATCACACACCCGCACACACACACGAATAGCAGCGAATTTATTAAGTTTTGTGCGTTTGTTGTTGTTGTTGGATGCATGTGTAAATGCATTGCGCGTTAATTATCGACGACCAAATGTTGTTAGTAGGAGACCAAAAGGCATTTACCCGCACTCATCTCAGTTCGCATGTTCGTGCGCGTATTGCGTTTGCTTATGCAGAGCCGCACATTCATTATCTCACGAAAGCACACTCATACGCCACGTAGACCCCGCCGTGGGTGTGCTTCCTTCATTTGCTGAGTGCGCTTGGAGTTTTCGCATTTAGTAGATTTCATTGAGCATCTAATAGAAAGTGGAGTGAATTAACATAGCATTAGAAGCTTGCTTTAGAAATGGGGCTGAAAGTGGAGTACCTACTAGCCAGAAAATTGCAACTTATTAAGCTTACTCATACTCAAAAGACTTGCAACATGAGCTCTGAAAGTTGTAAGGAGTGTCAGTTTTATGTGGGCAGAAGCAGCTCGCTTATATATTTTGATTCGACACAACCTTATCGCTAAAGAGCCTTTCGTTAGGCATGTCGTCAAGCTTAGTCGTATTGGATAGGGATTGCACTTAACCATTCAGAGAGGTTGCTTGATCTTATTTGTTGTTCTTCATATTAAAAGTTCTCAATCAAAGCGCATGATCATTCTAAAAATCGTCACTAAATTCTTTCAACGGAGTTCCAAAGAAACAAGAAGTTTCAGCAGGGCTGGACCAGAACGCATAGATGTTGGAAGAGTAGCTTCTATTGAAGAGTTGAAGAAATGTTTGGTGTTATTAGGGGCATAACACATGCAGGGCATATATTTGGTACAGTGGTATTTATTTTGGATGGATAAAGGTTTCATCCTCTTACAATTCACAGTTCAAGCTGGAAAAAGATCTTGTTTTTTATGCAAATTCAAATGGTCAAATGACAATACCGGGGTTCACAGACGTACACCGAGCAGAGACATCTACCGAATCAGTGTCGATGTCGTTAAGAGACATTCTATGGTTGCGTGAATCAAACGGCTTAGTAATGTGATATATATGAATGCCAGAACGTCCGCGAAAGGTGTGAGGGGTATGTATATGTTAAGATTTCCAAAGTTAACATCGGCTGACCTGAACGCAATTCCTATACAGAGTAGTTGTAGAGTCACAACATATATACAGGGTGGCTGATGAATTTTGCTACATTAAGAAACTCAAATAATTTTTTTTTCAGTGTATGGAATTCATTTTTCTTTTATTCATGTTAAAGCTCATTAAATTTTATTAAATATAGCTTAATTAGTTTTAAAAATAATGGAATTTAAATGCCCCCCCTGCTCGTTGATGCATGTGCGGCATCTTACCAAAAAGTTGTTCATTACTGCTTGGAGAGTTGAGACAGGAATAGCCGCAATTGTTTCTCGAATGGATTGCCTTAGTTCATTCAAATTTGTTGGTTTTGCTTTGAAGACTTCCTGTTTGCAATAACCCCACAAGAAAAAGTCAGGTGCAGTAAGGTCAGGCGACCTGGGTGGCCAACGGAATGTGGAGTTTCTGGATATCAGCTTTTTGGGAAATTTTCGTCGCAATTCTGTCATAACAGGTTGGGCTATATGAGGAGCTGCACCATCTTGCTGAAACCACACAGAGTTGAAAGAAATTCTCATTCGGCGTAATTCTGGATAGAAAAACTCTCTCAACATGCTCAAGTAACGGTCTCCAGTAACCGTAACGGTGTGACCGTTTTCTTCGAAGAAGTAGGGCCCGACAATGCAGCGTGATGAAACTGCACACCACACTGTGACACGAAGTGGATGCAATTCCGTCTCATGGAGTATCTGTGGGTTGGAAGCACTCCATATTCGACAATTTTGTTTGTTTATGTTGCCGTTTAAATCGAAATGGGCCTCGTCAGACATGAAAAGACAGTTCAACATGTTTCCATCCTCTTCCACCATTTGAAGCATCTTCTGGCAAAATTCCAAGCGAATCGGCAAGTCTGCAGCGTTCAGTTTGTTGGCCATTTGAATTTTATATGGGAATAAGTCCAAATCTTTGTGCATAATTGACTGTAATGACTGTCTGCTTACACCCATTTGAGCAGATAAGCTTCTTGTCGAAACACGTGGATTGTTTTGTATGGCAGCAGCTACAGCAGCGATTGTTTCCTCCGTTCGAACTGAAGGGTTTCGATGGTAAGGTCTTCTGTTGACTGTCCCATGCTCGGCAAAATTGTTTACAAGTCTTATTATGGTCCATCTGCTCGGAGGATTGCCGCCAAACGTGCGCCTATACTCTCTTTGAACCGAAACTACGGACTCCAGTGCGTGATAGCGGCGGACAATCCAAATTCTTGTTTCAGTGTCCCAGTTATCTATTTTTGTTAAATGTAAAAGTCAATCTGCAAAATAAAAAAAAAATTAACCAGATTCATTAAATAGAAAAAAAGTTATTTAATTTTTTTTTGGTAGCGGCTTTCATTAGCCACCCTGTATGTGTCTAAAGGTTGGTGTTGCAAAGAGCTGGGCATATCAGTGTGGTGTAGGAAGATGATCGTTGGATAGATGGAGGGTATGCTGCCGCTGGTTCGCAGTATTGCTGTTCTGCGGATAGAATGTGTGAAACACAAGCGGTCACACAAGTTCCTAATCGGAATCTCTCCCTCTTTTCATCGCTTTTAGTTTCTTTGATTAAAGATTCCCACCAGTCGGAACTGACATACCTTAATAAGTATTTATACAAACCCATTGGAGTGGGGGGCGTAAGTACTAAGCATCTTGTTCTAGGTGATATGGAACTATAAGGCTTCGGTTTTAGTTCTTCGCGCATTGAGATTCCGGTAAGATTTCGGTATAATTCTAAAGTCCTATGCAGAGCTTAAAAGGAAAGTAATAGACTGTACCCAACCAGCACAAATAGTCACCAAAACAGAGCTGCGCCCATTGTTGTGACTTAAAATTGTCGAGCCACCAGTCAAGGGCACCTAATAAAAACATGTCTATAACATACTTGTAACCAAAACGGAATATTTCGTCGGTAACCGCAACGTTCCAGCGACGATCCTATAAGATAACCGAATAATACTATTCGAATAAAAGTATTAGTTATTCGAATAAATACGCCTAATGTATGTATGTATACCGAAAGCACCCAGTAATCGGTTCTGCAAATACTGCGTTGTCTGATTGGAATGCATTTGCATAGCATGTTCCTCCGCTGATAGCTATATATGTACCATTCATTTTTGGTTGGACAAAAGGAGTTTTGGTGGCATGTCGGGTACTTGGCGCTGTTGGCGCTTGATATGGCGGCCGCGCTGCAGTTGTGCTTGAACGCATGAATTTGTGTTGGCACTCATGCAACACACCCCGTAATTAGATGAAATGTCATTTTAGCGCACACGCACTACACTCATTCTACGTGCGGCCATTGGAGCTATGCAACAATTCAACATTCATTGTGCCATGCAAAAGCGAAAAGATAACAAAACAAGAGAAAAGAAAAATAAGAGTGGCATGAATGCAACATCCAATAACAAGAACAACACAGAAATGCATACGGATTAGTGTTCAGTACAATGAAAGGTTGCAAGTTGTGAGGTACGTAAAAGGGGAGTGCATTCAAGGCGCTTTTGAAGAGTGCAGAACATGCGATATTTAGCAGTCTGCCCTGCACATTAAGCCCCAACAATTACATTCCTGCATATTTACGCTATTTTGTCAGTAGCTGAATTGTGCTGTTTTTGCCATTTCGAGCTCGTGTATTTGCTGGATTAATCGCTAAATATTCTAGTAAATCTGTATAAAAATGTCGATCACCAGGCATGAAAAGAAATCTGACTATTTTAGCAGGTAAATAAATGAATATAGGAAAATCGATGAGTTTTTCCAAAAAATTCGGTTTTAAACTTCAATTCTAAAAATTTTAATTTTTGCACATAAATATTTCTTACAACTAGTGGATGGTTTGAAGTCATACTTGTACGTGTGTGCTCCATTTCAAAGTGTTTTCACTCGTAACGCGCCATACTTGCTTAGAGTTTCTTTTTGAATGAAGAAAATAAAAGAATTAAAATATTTGCCATTTTGCAATTCTTTAAGCCAATTATACAACTTGCATTCAAACAACTTAGTCGGCTTTTAAAAATATCGAAGATATGCTAAGTTTATATCCCGTTTGGATTATATCTATCATATATTTCTCGTCTAACAAACTTTGTTCGCAAATACAATAAAATGATGAGGTCGTTTCAATAAAATTTGGCATCGAGTTAACAGATCGTTGACCTTAAAAGATAGCATACTTTTTTTATCAATATCTGGAAGAGCGTGTCATCGCTAAATCGTTTAATTTTTTGATTTTGCATATCCTTGGACAATTATTCAGTTCATCCCGAAAATGGGGAATGACGGAAAAGGGGTGTAGCACCTCTCATACTAATGGAATTTTTCAATGTATATAAATCTCTGTAGAAGTGTTCATGTAAGAACTATAAAACTCGGGAAGGAGTTATATGAAGTTAATCACTAACACATCAAGAAAAATGGGCAATAAGGAAAAAGAGGCTCCTTGAAATATAGCAAAAGTAAACAGAAAAAGCAGCGAATCGAAAATTGGTAGCCGGATATGTCTAGCAAATCAGTACTATACTCAGAAAAGTGTAGAGTTTCCCGGTAAGTTGGTGGCACCTCGAATGCAAACTGAATTTTATACTGAATACCTGAATACCTGAATATGCTCAATAAGTACTATCAGAAGGCTGAAACTTGGAATGGCAAGGGGTGGGATTTTTGTTTAACTTCAGAACTTTGGGTACGATTGGAAATCAACACGAAATATTTTTGGCTCACTTCTGTCCATATTTTTCTTTGATTGTATCAAAAGAACGATTAGAATCTAACGCAAGCTATTAGCAGTTCTGAGACACATCGAATCGTCGCCGGGTTTTGCTAATTTGTTTGTAGTTCGTTAAAGGGGGAAATGCCCGGGTTAAAGCCTTCGTTACTAGATGCTCTCCGAGTGTGAGACTCCCTTCTTTTATTGAAATACATCTGACTTAAATCTAACGTCGCACGGCCCGCGAACTTTTCCATACCTAGAACCGCGTTGAACAGTACTTCAAGTACAAGAGCGCGCCACGTGAGCTCTGAGAATAATATGTCGCCAAAGTTTTATTCCACCCGCCTTCGTTGTTGAAGAAGGTGTATTATACGTTGCCCATGCCGCCACAGTAGATGCAGTTCGGGTTTCAACCTTTTTCATTCTGTGAAGGTATTCACGAAGGTGACCATGTCCGGTTAATAATTGGGTCGGGTAGAAGTCACAATTTCTATGGAGACAACTTAAACCGTGTTTACGTACTGCTGAGCAGAGGTCTTAAATTATTTTTCTTTCCGAATCGAGTAGCTGCTTTGGTATAGTCCCTGAAACGACTAGGACAGCATCTGCGAAGGCCGTGCGGTATGCTGAGGTAATCCGGAGAGCCCCTCTGCGCTGTCCTGTGGTGATAACGGCTCGGTACTTCATTGCATCCGCCCAGCCGCTTTTTTATGCAAGGCTTTGGTCCGCCTATGTTCGCGATTACTGGACTCAGATTTGCTTCAATGTGCGCAGAATTCGCGCATGAACTTTGAAAGTGGTCTTAGGTGCTGTCAAGCCTCACATTCAGATATTTCTAGGACATACGAGTTCTAATAGTTGTTCCCCAAAAGTCATGCGATGATGGTGGGAACCCGCCTTGCTTCTCTACCATTTTGTATATGCTGATTTAAATTTTTTCCTACAATTTGACGATATCTATAAATACTTTGCGGACTACGAACCGCACCTCACAAGGCAGGACAATATTTGGTTCTTCTAACCGTGTATTTTTTTTTTTTTTTCAAAGCTCTGCTACCCCATCGCCGTGATTGGCAACGCTTAGAATTTATCCTATGAATTAAGCTGGTACCTGAAACTGCGTACTGATTGGATTTTGTCCTCCATAAAACTGTGAAATCGCTAGCCTTTCACAAAAACTTCGTTGGCTGGTTTTGCAGGCAAACAATCGTGTCCTATGTGGAGCCCTTCGTGAATTCATAGCGCATCCGTTACAGCTCTTTAATCAATGCTTGAATAATTTTAAATTTGTTTGGATTTCTATAACCCCCGGATCTTGGGATTTTTTCTGGGCTTTAGTCAATCGTTACTGTACAAGACTGAAGGTGAGAAGTAAAAATTAATAACTAAGCAAAATCTATACAAATTTGTATACCTAGTAGTGCCACGCACCTAACGCTAGTACGTAACGGTATAAGCGAATGGAAATAAAGGGTGTTTTTTTAGGGGTATAGAACTTCGAATTGAAATAAAACACAAGAAAATCGTTTTAAAGTCCATCAATTTGGCTTTGTTGGAAGGATAATTTTATGCCATTAATGTTTAAATATGATTTCGGGCATGTGGCCGCCGCGGCTGGCTCGAATAAAGCCAATTCTACAGGTCCAATTTTCAACCACTTTTTCGAGCATATGTCCGTATGTCGGCAATAACGCCACGAATGTTGGCTTCCAATTCCCCTAACGTTTCTGGTTTGTTGGTGTAGACGAGCGACTTCACATATCCCCAAAGAAAATAATCCAATGGTGTCAAATCACACGACCTTGGTGGCCAATTGACAGGTCCATTCCGCGAAATTATGCGCTCATCGAATGTTTCCTTCAATAAATCGATTGTGACGTGCGCTGTGTGGCATGTAGCGCCGTCTTGTTGGAACCACAACTCATCCACATTCATGCCATCCAATTCGGGAACAAAATAGTCGGTTATCATGGCTCTATACCGGTCTCCATTAACGGTAGCTGCCTCTCCAGCATTATTGCGGAAGAAGTATGGCCCAATGACTCCACCAGCCCATAGAGCACACCAAACAGTCAGTTTTTGTGGATGTAATGGCGTTTCAAGGGTCTCATGTGGATTCTCTTCACTCCAAATGCGGAAATTTTGCTTGTTGACGTAGCCATTCAACCAAAAATGAGCCTCATCACTGAACAAAATTTTGCGATGAAAATCAGCATCGAAATCAATCTCATTTTCGACCCATACACCAAAATCACGACGCATTGCATGGTCTCGCGGCTTTAATTCTTGCACAAGCTGGATCTTGTAAGGTCGCAAGCCAAGATCTTTGCGCAAAATCTTCCATAAAGTTGATGGACAAAGCTCCAATTGCTGTGCACGGTGGCGAATCGATTCATTCGGGTCCTCTTCAACACTTTGCTCTACAGCGGCAATTGTTTCTTCGGTGCGCACTGTTCGACGTCTCTGCGGATGCGTATTATCACATAGAGTAAACGTAGTGAGAAAACGATCCATGGTTAACCGAATTAATTGCTCTGATGGACGATTATGTCGACCATAAAATGGACGGAGCTCACGGTAAACTTCGCGAACTGAACCATTATTTTCGAAATAAATTTGCACGATTTGCAAGCGTTGTTCTTTTGTCAACCTGTTCATGATGAAATGGCAAACTAAACTGAACATAAATGACATTAGAGTTGCCAGATTTGACCACAAAATGCCAGTTTTATCTCTATTCGAAAAACAAACCTGTAAAAAAAACACCCTGTATATATCGACTGAGGTAAAGGAAAAAGGAAAAACGAAACTGATTAAGCCATGTCCGTCCGACGGTCGTCTGTGAAGACTATGCCTGGAGCAAGTTTTGAGATATCTTATTGAAATTTGGTATGCAGGTTTCTTAGCACGCATCTATCGCTATCTAAAATGGGCTAAATCAGTAATTTGGAATTACAAAAAAGTGTTTACTCACTATGTAATAAATTTTTTGAGACTACATTTGCTGCGTAAATTAAATATAAAGCAGCCAGTTGATTTTTTAGAAATTTTTGGAAAAAGGCATGGTACCGCCTACTTTCGATTAAGTGAATTTCATAAATAATTAATCATAAATCAAAAACCATTGCAGTTATTACAACAAAATTCGGCATATGTATGTATTCACAGCAAATGATGCGTTGAAAAATAGGCGAAATCAGGTAAAGACCACGCTTACTTTTATATAAAAGATTTTCAGAAAGATCATAGACGAATACAATAGGAAATATCTCTGCGAAAAATAACTTCATTGTTATTATATTTCACTTGCAACGAGTCCCTGTACAGCGAAATTCTAAGCATATACATTTTTGAGAATAGGCGTGTCCCTACCTCTTTTATAGTGGATTTTTCCACAAAGCTTTTCTTGGCAAAACTCGAACAAAAATTTAGTTGTCGTTACGAAATTTTCTGAAGATTTTGCTTTTGTAGCAATCATTTTTAGGTGTGATAGTATTCGAAATCGGTTAAAGGAACGCGCCCACCTTCTTAATGTAGTTCTAAACGCAATATTTCTGTAACGGTGCAAGCTATATCATTAAGAAATGCCGGCAAACTTAACGCAACATTCAAGCAGAACTCGAGTGTACTACTACGTTTTACCCGAACTTAGGCTTATTTACTTGTTCTAAAGTGAAAGTTTTTCGAATTTTTAACAAACGAAATTAAGATTTTCAAAAAATTACACATCAAAAACTTAAGTAATTTTCATAAACAAATCACTCATACACACAGCTGTGTTCAATATAATAGTAGTGAAAATTAAATAGAAATTGTTCGAAGAAATAAGAAGAGGTTGTGATTTTATTAATTTTCATTTAAAATATAGCAAATTCTATAACAGAAACCACGTACACAAAGTTCAGGAAAGTTAATTAAACTTTAAAAAGTGTCCATTAAAATCTTCAAATTTTTTGAGTACGCAGTTCTTTAGACCAATCAATTTAAGTGCAACATTGTTCAAATTTGAACTCGCTCAAAAATTACCCTGAATTTTCAGAAATTTTTTCGTCAAGGATGTTAAGTGATTTCATCCACACCACGCATGAAGAAACATTACTTTTGTATGGAAAAAATACCCAACATCTTTGACAAACAACTTTTTAAATTCAGGGGTAATTTTGAGATACTTCTAACTTCACATCAATGTGCTAAAATTGAATGAGCTATAAAACTGCGTACTCAAAAATTCTGCACAAAAATATTGAAGTTTTGACGTGAATTTTTAAAAGTTTAATTCACTTTCCTGAATCTTGTGTAAAATTTGAAATTTCTTTTTATGTGGTTTCTGTTATAGAATTCGCTATATTTTAAACGAAAATTATAAAAAACACAGCTTGTTTTTATTTCGTCGAACGATATCGAATTTAATTTCACCACTATTATATTGAACACAACTGCACATAGTTTCTTGCAAGATATTTTCAATGCCTTCCTTCTTCCTTTCTTGCAAGCCCGTGATTTCCGGCATTTAAAAAGCACGCGATTTTGGGAGTTGTATCCTTTTTTTCTGCATAGATATCTTCATATATTTCATCTCTTTCACAAATCATTTATTTAGCTAATACAATTATATGGATAATATGCAAATTACCTTTTTATATCAAAACAAAAAACAAAAATTCATTATCCTTGTAACACAATTTAAGTCATATCTTTATGGCACATCCAACTGTGATTCAAATTCATTCAAACTTAACAAAAGAGCAATAAAAGTTGAGCAGCCAAAAGCTACACTGCAGCAATCGTGGGCAATACTATAAGTAATGCATAACAAAAAACTCAATTCCCTGCACTCCCATTTAAACCTAAACACAGACGCCAATGGCAGCACCACAGGATATGCGTAAGGCGTAAGCAGCAACAAAGATTTTATGTAAATATGTATGTTCGTATTTGTAGGCAAACTCAGCTAGAAAAGGATTTAACTTAGTGATATCATAAAAATCCTTATCATGCATTGCCCTTGGTTGTTTCGTTTAATTTTTTTGTACTTCAGGTTCACTCACTTGTATTTACTGCGTTTTCAATGTGAAAATAATTTCTTTATCCCTTTTATGCGGTCATTTGACATGTGCCAATGCACAAGACAGAGCTTGACGAAGCAGCGCTCAAGCATACACATTGACAAGTAGGAGTATTGGCTTATTTTTGCGCTATTTTTATACAACCCAGTGGTAAAGATATTGGCGTGGAGGAGAGTACACGTGATAGAAGTTAACTTATTATTTTTCCGGATGGTTTTCAAAACATGTGCTTTATGATCATTTTTCGAAATGACCCTGAAACAATCCCGAATTGATCACGGAAAATTCCCAAATATGCTCCCAAAAAGGGTCGAAATGATGATGAAATGATCCCAAAAAGTAAGAAGTTAATTTCTATCACGTGTACAAACTGGTTTTCTTACTGCTGGTAATAGTACTTAAAACAGTGCCAAAAAATTTCCGAAAACAATATCGAATAGATCCTGCAATGATAACGAAAAGTCAATAAAACAACTTCGATATGATCCTGACAATGTTTCGAAATGGGCCTAAAATAGAGAAGAAAACAATCCCGAAAGGGCCCCGAAATTATTCGGAAAAAATCCCTTCATGATGCCTAAAAGGTCCTGAAAACCATTCGTTCTTAATCTGATGCAGTTACCAATTTCCTTAATTTCATCTTACCTAAATTCTACTACAATACTCTGCTACAATTTTATATTTCCGTTTTATCAATAAATCCACTACAAAAAAACTTCAAATTTTACTCTCAATCAAAACTTCACATCACCGCCTAAGAAGTTAACTTCAAAAATTAAATTTTTTATTTATTTGTTGCACATATTCTCAAATTGTTAGTACAGAGAAACTAGCCCAAAATGTTTAACCCATCTAATTTCAGTTGTATGGACAACAAATATAAATACGTAACGGTAAATACTGGGAGACACAGAAATACATACATACATATGTTTTACACAACAATAACAACCCCAAATGGGTCATTTGCGTATCCTCAAACAGCGAATAAAAATCAGTGAATGAGAAAAACCGGAAGTGTCAAAGGATATCCGAGTTCAATTCTCATTGTCGAAAAGTTTATAAAATAGGCGCGTAAAGTATTTTGTTAGGGTGATTAACTAAGTACATAAATAGTTTTAGTTGAAAGTGAGTACTCTTTTTGAGAATAGATTAGATCTGAAGCGAAGTTTAACAGCATATAAAATGATATGATGAAGAGGGGGGGGATCAGAGATATGAAAAGTTAAATGTTGAGAGGAAACAGTTAAAAGTAAAAGTAAAAGTAAAAGTAAAAGTAAAAGTAAAAGTAAAAGTAAAAGTAAAAGTAAAAGTAAAAGTAAAAGTAAAAGTAAAAGTAAAAGTAAAAGTAAAAGTAAAAGTAAAAGTAAAAGTAAAAGTAAAAGTAAAAGTAAAAGTAAAAGTAAAAGTAAAAGTAAAAGTAAAAGTAAAAGTAAAAGTAAAAGTAAAAGTAAAAGTAAAAGTAAAAGTAAAAGTAAAAGTAAAAGTAAAACTAAAAGTAAAAGTAAAAGTAAAAGTAAAAGTAAAAGTAAAAGTAAAAGTAAAAGTAAAAGTAAAAGTAAAAGTAAAAGTAAAAGTAAAAGTAAAAGTAAAACTAAAACTAAAACTAAAAGTTAAAGTAAAAGTAAAATTAATAGTAAAACTAACAGTAAAAGTAAAGGTAAAAATGAAAGTAAAAGTACAAGTAAAACTAACAGTAAAAGTAAGGGTAAAAGTAAAAGTGAAAATAAAAATAAAAGTGGAAATAAAAGTAAAAGTAAAAATAAAAGTAAAAGCAAAAGTAAAAGTAAAAGCGAAAGTAAAAGTAAAGGCAAAAATAAAATTTGAAGTAAAAGTAAAATTAAAAATAAATGAAAATTGAAAGTAAAAGTAAAAACAAAAGTAAAAACAAAAGTGAAAGTGAAAGCAAAATTAAAAATAAAATGAAAATTTAAAGTAAAAATAAAAGTAAAAGTAAAACTGAAAGTAAAAGTAAAAGTAAAAGTAAAAGTAAAAGTAAAAGTAAAAGTAAAAGTAAAAGTAAAGCTAAAAGTTAAAGTAAAGGTAAAATTAATAGTAAAACTAACAGTAAAAGTAAAGGTAAAGGTGAAAGTAAAAGTTGAAGTAAAATTAACAGTAAAAGTAAAGGTAAAGGTAAAAGTAAAAGTGGAAATAAAAGTAAAAGTGAAAATAAAAGTAAAAGTAAAAATAAAAGCAAAAGTAAAAGTAAAAGCGAACGTGAAAGCAAAAGTAAAAGTAAAAGCAAAAATAAAATTAAAAGTAAAAGTATAATTAAAAATAAAACGAAAATTTAAAGTAAAAAAAAAAAAATTTAAGGAAAATTAAAAATTAAATTAAAAGTGAAAAAACATGTAAAGGTAAAAGTAAAAGCAAAAGTGAAAGTAAAGGTAAAAGTAAAAGTAAAAGCAGAAGTAAAAGTAAGAGCAGAAGTAAAAGTAAAGGTAAGACTAAAAGGAAATTTAAAACAGAAAGTGAAAGTAAAATTAAAAGTAAAAGTAGAAATAAAAGTAAAAGGAAGACTAAAATGAAAGGAAGGGGTTATTGGGGAGAAAAATTAGATGATGATTAGCCTTCATACATAATTATTATCGTTAATTGTCGCTCATCCAAGTTCAGTGATAGCTTTCAATATTTAAAAAATATTCGAGTCATTATCCAACGACTTTTTCAATCTCACTTAAAATCGCAGTTCTTCTGCTGCTGATTTAGGGTTTAGGCAGAAAAAACCTTCTAAGTCAGAGGTATCACTGGAAGGTGAAATCTTCTAATTATTTTTTTTTTTAACGAAAATTAAAGTCGACGAACAATGACGAGGACTTTCAATTTTCGTCAAAATTGGCTGACAAATAATTTTGTTAAAATCAAAAAACCCGATTATAATTAGAAAATCTAATACTACCTTACTTGGAGATAATGTGTTGAGTATGTTGTTAATTCATGATGCATTGTTATTGTTAAAGGTAAAGTCCTTCAAGGTAAATACCATAGCATCAGAGAAATCTTATACGCAATTGGACTTTCAATGAATGAGTTGAATTTATCCTTGAAGCTAATGCGATGCGCACATCCTTTCGTACGTTTTGTTGGTTTAATTGTTTGCCGAACAAAGGAGAAAGCGATGAATGGGAATGTAGTCAGTTGAAAGCAAGCGAAGAGGAATATGAAGACGACGTCGAAGCACCCACGCAACACATTCAAAGTGCATGTGCAATAATAGAAGCATCAAAAGCAATAACAACAACAATTAGAGTAGTGACAACAAAAGCGAACACAACAATGAAAACCACATAAACAACAATAGCAATAACAAAGGGTTGTACAATTGCTTTGCTGCAACTAACAGCAACAACCACAACTATGGCACACTCAATAACAACAAACAAAGGAAAATGCCAGAAGGCGAAAGTATGAAGTATGAATGCTCGCAGAACGTAGTAACGGCAATGACAACAAAGCCACAACTGTAGCATCAACTTACGTCCAACAACAAAACTCGTCGAACAAAAGGACACCAAGAAACAGAAAACATGAATGCAATTTGATCCTTGCGAAAGGGGTAATTCTGCGCAGCACATTCGCACATAAACTCACACGCACGCACACACACGCGCACATGCGTTAGAATTTGTCGTATTTCTATTGCGGGCTGTTACGCACGCGGCACTTGCAGAAACTGATAAGGACCGTGGTGAACGAATGCATTTCATTTGTATGCACTCGAGGCGAGGTTTTTGAGTTTTTTTTTTTGTTTGAGAAAGGGTTGCTGAAGTATTGGTCAAAGTTCAGTTGTGAAGCTAAGAAATGCGAAAATAACAATAGAATTTTCATTCTCAGCTGATGTGACTGCAGTTGATGTGAAGGATCATAATTATTGGCGTGTGTTTCCATTTTTTTTTTGCAATAATTGTTAAGAAGTGTTTACGAAAGGGTGGCGTGCCTTATATGCAAGATTTTCGGATGCTAAAATGGTATTTGGTTAGTAATAGTTTGGCATAGAAGTAGAGTCAGTGATGGAGAAAATTAATGGTTGACGTGTAAAACACGTGTCTCGTTCCAGTTCATAGCAAATATATATCATGTGGGAACATTCGTCAAGTCAAAGGGCTTAATCTGTACGCTACTCATCAAGGAATTGGGCAGAGCTAGCCACGGCCAACTGAAATATATAGATTATTCATGACTATAAATGAGCTTAAGGTCAATAATAATAATTTTTTATATGAAAATTGTTATTGTTCCTATTTTTTTAATAATTATTTTTTAATTAACCATTAAAGTCTTTATTGGAAAAGAGAAGGAAAATTTGAGTCATAGAACAAAAGAGGTATTAAGAGACAAATAAAGTGTTTTCTTTACTTCTTAATTGCGCAGAGTGCTTGTCCGTTGAATTTCTCAACTTACTTTGTTTCGGTGTTATCCCGGAAGTCCATAGTACCTCTGAAACAGCTGTGATATGGTGGCGTTTTCTTTGTATTTGGCTGAAGCAGCTCTCTACTTCCTGGCGCTGGCATCCAACTATATTCTGGATAGCCACTCAATACCCCTATAGTGGTGAGATGAATATATGAGAGACTCTTTTTGAGTTGACGAGAAATGCAAACGCTGTAAGGATAACGAGTATAGGGCATGCACTTGGAATGCCCTCTCCGTTAATGTGGAAGGCGACTCTCCCTTCAAAGCCCTCGCAACGGAAAACGCTGACATCACCGTCATACAAGAGATGCAATGTACGGAAGAAAAGAACGGCGTGGAAAAGATTTATTCTGCGAACGCTTGGATAGGGTGGGTAATGACGGTGTTTTCGGTCCCATAGTCGAAAAGTTTACTCTCCACGTTAAGATTTCGCCAAACATATTTAGGGTGATCGACTTCGCCGATGCCAACCGTTTTAATGGTTGAAACCCATTTAGGTAAGTAAGTAAAAAGAACGAAAAGACTGGTCTTGCCCGAAGTGGGGCAAAAACAGTTTTCAAAAAGTTTCTGTCTCCCACTATCCCTCTTGTATTTTTTCACCCTTCGGCTCTTATACCTCGTTCTCTCTTTCTTTTCACTTGACTTAAGTTTCTTCTTCTCTGATTTTAATTTCCCCTTCCCATATCCTACCCTACTCTCTACCATTGCCTCTGTCCATGTACCTCTGCCGCAGCCTCAGCCTAGCTTATCTAACTTCCTTCTATCACAACCTCAGGGTACAGAACAGAAGGGTTATTAGTTTAACTAATTTTCTTAGCGAATATATGCGAATACAAGATTAAAGAAGGGGTCACAAGTGATGTCGCATCGTCATTATTATTTTTTACCAGAAGGAGTCCAAACTCGGATGGCTATACAATCATAGTAAATGGACTAGGTTCTCCCAACTAACCAATTAAAATCAGCGCCAACAATATGGTCCACTTTTACAGATCAAATGAGGCAAATAGTTTACTACGCTTAAATCTTGGATGTGTCTTTTGATAACGGTCTCAAAGTCAGTGCTCAAAGACACCGCACTCACAACTGCCACGAGATGTCGGCTTATGACACCGGAACTTCATTAACATAGTTAAGTCAAACTGCTAGGAGGAGGTAAAGAACATCAGAAGTGGTTACACACCTCCTGCGAAATTGTTGACACCTTAAGGATAACTGCTTGAGCACCATAAAACTCAGCTAGTCGGTAAGTTCGTCAGTTAAATAATTCCCGGTAAATGACTTAAACCAAGCAGAAAGAGCTGCAGAAGAATTCCGGGGGATGTGCGCTTAACTTTAGCTTAGCCAGACTAAATCCAAGCATACCCAATGCATGATTTTTTTTTGTTCAGTTGAACAGCAAACTCATCCAACCCTGCTAAAACTGTTAGTTTCTTATGACTTACACTGTATGAGATTGAATACAATTCCCACAACGGACGTGCCCATTCGACAGACCAAGGCAGTGGTACACGCACCTTAACGAGAATTCTCACTGGTGGCTTCGTTGCAGATTCGTATGCGGAAGGATTTTAGGTGCGATCCCGGGCTTTAGATTATTCAGTTCAAAATACAGATGGATTAAAATACTAAATCTGTAAGGAGCAAGAAATTATTATTACTTCACAGAACTTATAATATGCTGACTTCGATTTTATTTTGAGATATGGAACTCAATCACATCGCTTATCGCAGCACTTATTAGCGCCTTTCATTTGGTGCCCATATTGTACTAACTCATTTTGGGTCGAGCTGGTCCACGTATTGGTGCATAACTCCCAAACCGGTAAAGTGTTTGAGTTAGAAGATATCTTTAAGTTTAAGCTAGACATCTAGTAACACAACGATGAAAGTTGCATTGAATTCTATCCAAGAGTTTTTGACTGATACGCGTTCAAACATATAGACAGACAGACAAATATTTTAAAAATAGTTTCTTTGGATTCCTTCGCTCAATAATGATACCTGCTATACATTTTTCTGGAATATCTCCAGACATCGACCTGTTGGCATTTTGTTGTATGTAGAAATTATTATTATTAATTTTATTTATTCGCTTTTATTTTCGTTCCTCTTCAGTTTTTTTCTCTTCCTTACTTGGGTTTCTTCAGTTGATTTTCCAAAAGGGTGAGAAATTGATGTAGACTGAAAAGATTTTCCGTCATCGCTTCTCAAAATTGTCTATGGGATAAAAAGGATGCAGCTTTGTGCAACTCCGTTCATGTTCTGATCAGCTTCGATCTTTTGTTTTGTATCAATAGTTTGTAGGTACTGGAGCAGGTAATGACTTCCTTTCACCAATAATTATTTAGCTCCTTTGAACTCTTTTTTCTTGCGCTGCATTTCATAGTTTCTCTTGTCATCTCTTTGCTTTGTGTCTTATTTCTTTCCTGGTCTTAGGCATTCTTATTAGTACCATAGTTGTTTTCCGAATCCTTAATATCTTCTCTCTCTCCATCAGCAAATAGCAACCTCCCGAGTCTTAACTTGTTTCATACCATGCCTCGCCCTGATTAAAACCCCCTTTAAAACGACATTCTAAGTTTCGCTAACATTTCATTGTAATAAAACGGAAGTCAAACTTAAAAATTGTGCGCAAATATGCCGGAAACTCTTTAGATTGAAATGCGAAACAAATCGGAAGTGTAGAAAGTAAACTTTTTGCATAGTTAAATTTGGTGAGCGATAAAGAGTTGCGGTTAAGAGCCGGTGGGTTGGGTTGAGCGCATTCGAAGTCTTTGGCGTACTACGATCTCAACATTTACAGTCAAAATAACTTCGTAAAAAATTAAAAAAAAAGAAAAAGAAAAAAAAAACCATTTAAAAACAAGTTTTGCCAAAAAGCAATTGAAATTTGTTCACTCGCTAGAAAAGGGTAAAAAGCAATAAATTTTCTTCAAGTGTCGATATTTGGCAAAGTTACCAGGACGACTTGCGGTGCTTGCAAACAGAAAAAAAATTCAAAACGCCCAAAGTAGCGCGGGCGTGCAAAAGGTTGGCAAGGCTGTTATGCTAAAAAGGATGGCGGAGAAACCTACAAAACCCTTATGGAATGCTGAGCAACTACTTTACCGCCAACAACACATACGCTATTTTATTATTATTATTTTTATTCCACTCGGAATAGCGCAACAAACAATTCGAGGTCGAGTGTATGGGGCAGCTGAGTTTTACATACTCAAAAATGTGTGTGGCTGGTGTGGAAGATGAATCTGAATTCGGCTCCTAGTTAAGGGCATAGCTGTCAGAGTGGTCTTGGAAGTTGGCAAATCATTTGGTTGTCGGTGCAACTTTGAGCAGTATTTTATTTTTCTATTGCTGCTTCTACGCTTACCTAACCAATAACCAAGTTAGATTTAATTTTAGCTTTTTATAAACTTGATAAAGAACGCAATGAATTGAGCACTATAGAGGTGGGTTCAATGAAAATTCTGTGATATTTGAATGCATTCAAAGTGAATCAACGCAAAATCTAATGTATAATAATTGAAGTTTTCAAATTATTCCCCGAAACGTAAAATACCTTTTCCAGCTTATTTTGGGCCTCTTCGTTAAGAATACACCGAGTAGGATCTAAACTTTATTTTAAAGTTGTATTGATTCTAGAAAAGCCTTCCAGGTTTCGCTGTGCCGCAGAACTTATACTTATCCGATTTCAATCATTAAACCTCCGAAACGAATTGAGATATGGAACTTAATCACAACGTTTATTGCAGCTCTCATTAGCACCTTTCGTTTGATATCCATATTGTACTAAAATATTTTGGGTTGCATTGCTCCACATTTTGGTGGATAACTCCGAAACTTGTTGAGTTCTCGAAAAAGGCGATATCTTAAGTTTTAAGTTAGATGTCTAGTAATGCAACACTGTAAGCTTCATTCAAATTTATTTAGCAGTTTTCGAGTGATACGCGTTCAAACAGACAAAGAGACAAAAATTTCTAAAAACGCTTACTTTGGATTCTATTGGCTCAATAACGTTTTCTTCTATGCAATGTACATGACCTCTGACATATTTATTATATGTAGATATTATTTGACAGAATGTTGAAGAAAAACTATCGTAAAATTTACCAATCAAAATATTACTTCATACGCATGGGCCATTTTTTTCCCAAACCGTACGAATTTTAGGAAAAAGTAATTATGATATCTCCGATTTTGCTGATTTTTTTTAATAATTTTTTTCTGTTTTCTTGTTTTGGGAGAATATTTTTGTTTTGGAAAATATCGGTGTCGATTTATTGTATTTTCTGAATGTCTCTCTATTTAAAATTCGATATCTCAAGTTATGTTGATCAAATCAATACCGTTTTTTTTTAGTTTGTTTCTAATTAAATAAGCTTTCGAAAACAATTACAATTTTTATTTATATTGTATAGGTTTTTAAAATTTTTGTCTGTCTGTCTATCTGTTTGTCTGTTTGAACTCAAGGATCTCGGAAGCCACGAAATGACTTTTTATGAGACTTTCACCGCTGGATAGCCTGTAACTTAGGACAAAAGATATACATATTTAAAGTTAGGTACCAGAAGCAAAATTTCCATTAAAAACTATCCATACGAAACAAAATGCACTTAGTTTTGGAAAAAAATATCAAAGCATGTCTCTGAAAAATTTTTTTTTACTTTTTCCGTCAATTTCACCTAAATTGAAAATCAATTTCAAGTATAGATTCAGTGGCGTACCAAATACTTAATTTAATTGAATTTATTTTTTTAATTTATCATTCGTCCACACATCTTTAATAAAATTCCAGAAAAAATTTTGTAGCAGCACACGAGCGAAGCCAGGTACCCTGCTAGTTTCAAAATAAAAATATTAAAAGTAGAGACATAACAGTTATAAGTTTTATCGGATAAACGTTGCTTCATAATAGGTATTCGAAGAAGAAACAAATTAATTTTTCAAATAAGAGTTATACGTCAACGGTTATTTTATTTTTTGAAAATAATAGTTATTTGTCGTTAACAGTTATTAAGCAACGTTAAAAATAAACCTTGACAAACAACTCTTATCCCCAAAAATATATTTTTTTTCTTCATTGAATAATTGTTATGAAGCAACGTTTTGAATAAATTTTGAAATTCGAGCAACGTTTTTGATACAGAAATTTCAAATAACAGTTATTTTTTGTCCCTGATTAAAAGTCCTTTTTTGGATTCACAAAAATTGATTAAAGTAGATTATCCTAGGAATGCCCATCCGGATTTAAAAAAAAAACGATATAAAAAGCGATATATAAATGTCGTTAAAACAGAAATAACAGAAAATTGTTTAGAACAAAATATTTGGGAGAAACGTTATTAAAAACTAAAAATCTGTTCAAAGAATGTAGTTATATGATTTCTTGGATATTTATCACGTTACGTTCACAGGTTATGGCTAGTAAAAGCGGCGAAATAATATCATTTCAATAGAAAGTAGATTTGGGATAAATAGTCGATTATTTTATTTAAAATCGATTATTTTCTTTAAAATCGATTCTTCGCAAATTTATTTATCTCTAAACAAGAAATAGAATATTGAGCAATTGATTTTTTTTTTTACTTTTTTTTGATGAGGTCTATTTGTTGCTAACCACGCCCCCCACTTTCATATACGAGGTGTGTTCAAAAAGTATCGCGAATTTTGAATTTTCGCTGGTTACGTATATTCGAATTTCGAATTTTTTGTGGCGTTATGTTGGTACTCATGTCTCTCACTTATGCCGACAAGCTCGGCCATTTTGAATGTTCAGTTAATTGTTGACAGCTGCTTTGCTTGCACGTGTTTTGGATCGTCTTCGATTTTTACGCGAAATTCGTACCAAAATTGCTCAATTGTGACCAAAAACAGCATCGCATGAACATTGCTAATGAGATGTTAAACTCTGTCCGCGACGACCCAAATTTGCTCCAGAGGGTCATAACTGGTGACGAATCGTGGGTTTATGGTTATGACGTGGAAACCAAAGCTCAATCATCTCAATGGAAGCTGCCGCACGAACCAAGACCGAAAAAAGCGCGCCAAGTTCGGTCGAATGTGAAAGTTTTGCTGACAGTTTTCTTCGATTGCAGGGGCGTGGTGCATCATGAGTTCTTGCCACAGGGAAGAACGGTCAATAAGGAATATTACCTGCAAGTTATGCGCAATTTGCGCGAAGCAATCCGCCAGAAACGCCCGGATTTGTGGAAGAACAAAAATTGGCTTTTGTACCACGATAACGCCCCTGCTCACGCATCGTTGCTTGTGCGCGACTTTTTGGCCAAAAACAACACACTAATCATGCCTTAGCCACCGTATTCCCCAGATCTGGCCCCCTGTGACTTTTTCTTGTTCCCTAAACTGAAGAGGCCAATGAAAGGACGACGTTACGCTTCTCTTGACGAGATAAAGACGGCATCGAAGGAGGAGCTGAACAAGATCCAAAAAAATGATTTTTTGAAGTGCTTCGAAGATTGGAAAAACCGTTGGCACAAGTGTATAATATCTCATCGGGATTACTTTGAAGGGGACAAAATAGACATTCATGAATAAATAAATAATTTTTGAAAAAACACAAAATTCGCGATACTTTTTGAACACACCTCGTAATAATTTATTACTACATCTAAAACTCACAGCTGAGTATATGAACGCCTATTACACACGCACTTAGAATGCCTTACCTGTTTCTGTATATATATTTATAATACCTCCAATGTACGCACGGCATCCAACAAAGCAGTCCGAAAAAAAATCATTGCTCGCCAAAGTAGAAAGAGTTAAATTTACAGGATATGGAAAACATAAACAACAGCTAGCTAGGGTTTCTTCGATCCAGTAGTATGTATGTATGTGGTCCAGCCTTTGCATATTTGAATTATAATGTGTTTTCTTCCTTTTCGCAATCCAAATGCCAACGTCAACGTATAACATCGACATGGCGATGATTGAATGGACCAACAAAGCAACTGCAAATAACTCTTAGAAAGTAGGATATGTATTGTGTGTAAGTGAAACGCTTAGAGCTCCCCACTATGACCGCGCAGTGGGGTGCGTAAACACAATTTGTGTGCCGGATATGTTACAGCATACATTAAAAGGATTTTCAATTCGCACGCGCATAAGAAAATACAAAACCAAACGGAGGAATTTCTATACGCAATTGATAAGCATGCAAAAAAGGGATTTCAAAGCGGATATACAATTACATAAGGATATTTAACGCCACATATACATGTACACATATATATATATATATAGGTACTTATGCATAACCGTTCTGCTCATTTTAATTTTTTTCATTTTTGTTTTGTGAGGGTTGTAGCTTTTGTGAAATAGGTGTGTCGGGAGGCTGGGTTGACTTTGCCAGTTGGCGTGATTTATGGGTTCAGCGCTTGTGGTTAACTTGAGCCAAGTAAGTGGGGGAGGGAAAGTTTTGTCACTTATGGCTCTTAGCGGAATAGAAGAAATGGAGTTAAACCTTATTGGTTCAGGAATTAAATTGTGTAAATTGGCGGTGATTTTAAGTCTCTCGTATGTATGTATTTTTAAGAATAAAGTGTGGTGTGTTGGATGTTTAATTATGTTTCAGCGGTGTAAATATTAATAAAACTTGGCTGGATTACCGTTTTTCATTTAATTTAATTTAAATTTTGTAATCACAGAAATCTGAAAACATTCGTATAAATTTGTAACGATTTTGAGAAAACTGTTTAAATATTCAAGATAACGAAAACAATCACAAAATGACCCCAAATTGTCCCGAAGTTCCAACGAAATAGTCCTGTAGTGATCCCGTAATTGCTATACAAAGGACAATGAATATGACATAATAAAACCAAATAGTCCCGTCAAAAGTCTTATTTTGTACAGAAATGATTCCGAACTAGCCCTATAAAAGATGAGGCAAACCACGTTCTTCAATCTCAATTTATCCCGAAATAACCTAAAAAAACTTTAAAAATCCTATAACTGCGTGCACAGAGGGGTATAATTTGGCTAGATGTAATTTATTTGTATACCCAGTTGTACAATTGCACAAGCCATTATAGTTTTGTTCAAATAACGGAGGGTTTTAACAGTATAAAATAATCGATATAGATATAGAGTTCCTCATATCAAAGTTCCTGAAACGAATACACCATACGAATACACGACCAGCATCAAACCATAACGCTCCCTTTTTCGACATCGAAAATTTCGAAACACGTATAAAATTAGTTAAGTCATTAACAAAAGCAGCTGAAATAGTCTATATTTTAATGATTTTATCAACAGTTTGGGAAAGGGGCATGGCACCGCCCACATATGACTGAACAAATTTTCAAACTTCGACTGTTAATAACTACAGAACCGTTTATGCTAAAATAACGAAACTTGGTGGGAGGCATACCATTGTTGTGACAAATACACTAACGAAATCGCTTTTTGATCACGCTTACTCTTTCCAAAAAAGTTGTTTGAAAAGATGGCTGAAATACTAAACATGCTTCACGGATACATAAAGAATGCTGGAATTTGGTAGCTATATTGATCTATTCATCCTATTTATGATTTTTGCAACATTTGATAAGACCCTACACAAGCCAATGAATGCTAGAAGAGGAACAATATTTCTTAGCTGATTTACCGTCATCAGCTCAGCTCGCTAGTTCGTCGGAAACGCAGCTCCCAGATACACCCAACTATGATACACGCCGAGGCCAGATCGTTTATAGGCTGTAGTCAATCTATTGATACCTGCTCTACAATATTTTTGCCCTGAATGACTTTTGATCGCTGCTCGATTGTCCGAATAAATTGAAACTGATATAGGATTCTTAGATGGTAGCCATCGAATGGTCTTCTTTATTGCTGTTATTTCGGTTCGAGAGTCACTTCAATAGCTCGGTAACTTTATATAAAAGATTTTTGTTAGATTCCAATGTAATTTATTTTGGGAACATAGATTAAGCTGACTATGGATTGCGACATTTATCTCTTTCGGAGATTTTCATTGATATCTAGTATATACCCACCTAAGTGAAGTCATATTGTAACATTATTGAATTGGGCACAAAAAGCGGTCTTAAATTAAAGCCTTCCCTCTTTCGCAATCTTCGACTATCTTCACGAAATGGCGACGAATGGTTGTCAAGAAGTGTAGAGTACCTTTCCATAAGACGTAACTTTCGTTTGCTATGAACTTTAAGTAGAGGTTAACATAGAGAATTGACTAGGTGGCGGCACAGGTTGTAAAGAGTGGGCTCACTCCACTCGGATTAATGCAAGATGGTCTCTATTGAGAGCCATACCTTAAATCTTATTGAGAAATCTTTATTCTGAATATCAGGTTTCCTTAATATCTCTACTTTTTACAACGACTGGACCTTTGTGTTTTTTAAGCATTAGGGTGATGTGAAAAAAAAATCTATAGTTTCAACCAGACCTGTTAAGTAGTGATTACTAATTGTAATGATTATCGCTTTGATTGATTATTTCTTGGAAAAGCCCACTAATGGCTATTTACGCCCTGATTTCGGTTTTTAATGATTATTTTAAGAAATAATAAAAAAGAAAATAAAAAAAATCATGAAAAGTTAAAAGTAATCGAAAACAAATTTTTTGATAACATAGATTAAGCTGACTATGGATTGCGACATTTATCTCTTTCGGGGATTTTCATTGATATCTAGTATATACCCACCTAAGTGAAGTCATATTGTAACATTATTGAATTGGGCACAAAAAGCGGTCTTAAATTAAAGCCTTCCCTCTTTCGCAATCTTCGACTATCTTCACGAAATGGCGACGAATGGTTGTCAAGAAGTGTAGAGTACCTTTCCATAAGACGTAACTTTCGTTTGCTATGAACTTTAAGTAGAGGTTAACATAGAGAATTGACTAGGTGGCGGCACAGGTTGTAAAGAGTGGGCTCACTCCACTCGGATTAATGCAAGATGGTCTCTATTGAGAGCCATACCTTAAATCTTATTGAGAAATCTTTATTCTGAATATCAGGTTTCCTTAATATCTCTACTTTTTACAACGACTGGACCTTTGTGTTTTTTAAGCATTAGGGTGATGTGAAAAAAAATCTATAGTTTCAACCAGACCTGTTAAGTAGTGATTACTAAGTGTAATGATTATCGCTTTGATTGATTATTTCTTGGAAAAGCCCACTAATGGCTATTTACGCCCTGATTTCGGTTTTTAATGATTATTTTAAGAAATAATAAAAAAGAAAATAAAAAAAATCATGAAAAGTTAAAAGTAATCGAAAACAAATTTTTTGATAACTCTTGATTACTTTTGATTATTTTTTAATTTTTTGGTTTCTTTTTGGTATTGTTGCAGACAAACATAAGCACATGCGGCAAAATAATCAAAAAAAGTAAGGAAAGGGATGTCTTCGACTGTGCAGAAGACTTTATACCTTTCATCAATACGCATCAAGGTTTTAAGTGTCCGATCCTTACTCACAATTAGTAAAAACTCTGCAAAACTGATCATTTAAAGATACTTAGCCCAAACCCCATTTATCGGAACAATCGATTGAATGGGAGCTATATGTTATGTAGATCCGATCTGGCTGATTTTCACTACACATATTACATACATAACAAGTACCAAACCTGCAAAACTTTACGTTCCTAGATTTTTAATTGCAAAATTTATAGCCCGAAACTATCGATTGTATGCGAGCTATGCGTTGTATTGCTCCGATCTTGCTGATTCCGACGAATGATTAATCTCATGCAAAATGGCGACCAAATTTCATCAAGATATCTCTAAAACTAAGGGACGTACAAACAGACAGACGGACATGGCTAAATCGACTTAGCTCATCGCCTTGATTATTTCGGTATACTTATTGGTGGGCCCATCTCTTCTTCTACTCATACTTACAAACATCGGACCAAAGTTATAATACCATTTCATGTTCATGAAAGGTATAAAAAAAAAAAAAATTTAAAGTAATCAACCATTTGTATACCCAGCCTTTACTAGGGGTATTATAGTTCACAGGGTATTATAGTTCTGGTCATATAACGGTGGTTTGTAACGGTACAAAATAATGGGGAGAGATATATAGTTCCATATATCAAAGTTCTTAGAATGAACAGAGGAATCCATTAAGACAAGTCCGTCCGTCCGCCCGTGGACACGATAACTTGTGTAAAAATGGAGATATTTGAATGAAATTTGGTACACAGGTTGCTTTCTGGCCAAAGTAGATTACTATTTAAAATGGGCGAAATCGAACCATAAACACGCACTTTTTTCGATATCGAAAATTTTGAAAAACGTTTAAAAAGAGATAGTTCAATAATGAAAGCAGCTACAAGAATGAAACTTTGTAGATTTATTAAGTTGGTTGTCCTATTCGCAATTCTACCAAATCTTTGGAAAACGGGAGTGGTACCGCCCACATATGAGTGAATAAATTTTTAAACTTCGACTGCTAATAACTAAGGAGCCCTTATTGATAAAATAACGAAATTTGACTCATAGAAATCGCTTTCGACCACGCCTACTTTTTCATAAAAGTTATCTGAAAAGGAGATAGAAATACTAAACTGCCTATATCTCATTGACTGATACAGGTAGAATGATATAATTTAGCAGTTACCTCAATTTTCTTATTGTTTATACGATTTTTGTAAAATGTTGTAAAGTGGGAGTATGCCTACCGAAAATAAGCAAATCGGTGAACGGCCACGCCCACTTTTAAACCAAAGTTTTCTAAAAGAGAGGTAGGAAACCAGAACATGTCCTTCATGCATGTAGATAGAATGTTAGAATTTCGTAGTTACAATGAACTGATGCTCCTATTTTTTTAAATTTTGGAAAATGGGCATGGCAACGCCCATATATAAATGAGCAAATTGTCAAATTTCAGCTATTATTAACTTCAGTGTTAAATAAAATTACGAAACATGATACGGGGTATACTATCAATGCCTTTTAACATTATATATAGCCTATGTTGTAACCAGTGAATCCAAGAATCTACTGTGAAAATTCCATAAAGATCGGTTTAGTACCTTGGGCGCCTACACAAGATTTAAATTTATATAGAATGTGGGCATGACACCGCCCATTTTTCCAAAACTATATAGCCTATACTGTAACCAGTGAACCCACCAATCTACTGTGAAAATTTCATAAAGATCGGTTAAGTACTTTGGACGCCAGACACACATACAAACATTCATTTTTATTTATAAGATTGCCCACATGGTAGTAGAAAAAGTTTAAAACCTCTATGGGTCATAACTCCACAACAATTTACCAATTTACCATGACCACTTTTTCACAACTGCGTATTTAATGTTCGGTTCCACCTGATTTTAGACTTCCTTACTTGTTTTTGATTACTTTCGATATTTTTTAATTTGTAATTTTTTTTTTGTTTGGGCAACTCTTTATGTTTTTTTTTTTATTTTTTTGCAATGGTAATCAATTATTAATTGCAGAGTTAATTAATCGTTAGTTTAAGCCTTTTTCTATCTATCTAGTAGTAGTACAGTTGAGATAGGTTTTTTGTGTATGTTTTCCGAACCAGCCGTTTTTTTAGCTCATCGAATATGATTTTAATTTTTTTTTCATTGTAATACGAAAAAACGGAATTTAATTTTCTAAATTTTTTGAAATTAAAAAAAAAAATTGCTAAATAATTTTAAAAATTCTGACATCCTATTAGATTTCAAGTTGAGACGTTTCAGATTCAAGAACACCACTTAAAACTTTGTTTCTTTTGAAATTACCGCTATCGATCTATTATTTATTTAAAAATCGAGTGGGACACCTTAAAATGTTGAGCGCAACTCCCATTCTAAGAAATAAATCTTTTTTTACCCTCCCCAATAAACATTACACATATTTTCATAATTTTATAACCATACAGCTATATCCTATATCTAACCGTTAAACAAACTGTATACCTCATTTTCATTTTCATAAAATTTACTAAACAAATTGACTCGAGAACAGGTTCATTTGCGATATCAAGCAAAACCAAAAAAAGGCCAACGCTGTTGATTAAGATATTTGAAAAAATGTTTGCAAGCATCTTCACAGGTGATTCACCGTTGTGCAGGAGATGTAGTGGAGAAAAATATGACCAAAGCTCACAAGTGATGTAATTACATTAAAAAAATGCTACAACTTTTCCACACCTGTCCTCATCACACGAGAGTTGCTCTATGTAGATAATCATGCTACTTTCAGGCTTCAGCAGTTGTAGTGTGGTATTTTTATGTATTTCTATCTATGCACATATGCAACTAGAAGTTATTTGTTGCTTTATATAGCCACTACGCAGTGTCATCAACTACAATTAAGAGCCTATGGGAAAGTTTCTAATTAAATGATTGTCATCTTCACCACCTGACTTTGCTGGTTTATTTGGCTTTGAGTTGGTCGTACGGTCAAGTGATAGCCGGCAATGGTCAGTTATAATCAACTAACATATAAATTCATATACATATAATGAGAACAACAACAAAAACTACAATTAATATTTTTGCAGCTTTCCTGTGGTTACACGCTGCTAGTAAACAAATATAAAAATGAGAAACTTTTTTTCATTATTCCAAAGAAAAAAAATGCAGAAACTATCGCAGAAGCGCTGTGAAGCTAGAAGGCAGATACTTTGCGTTTCGTAATGTAACTAGAGGGTAGACGAATTGGCGTTGGCATCAGTCGCTGATCAAACTGAGTGCTACTAGCTTACTAAAGGAGAAGTGTAGCAGTGATAAAATTAAAAATTTGTCACTTTTTGCACTTGTGCATACGTTTTTCATACTTACATTATACAAAGAAACAAGACGAAATGGCCAAAGGGTGCGTGAATCTGCTATTACTTCTTTAGTCCGCATCCATGAATGGGTACAGTTATAATAGCGTTAAGTAAAAATTCAAGAATTGAAATCTTTGCGAGCAATCTTCTTCGAAACGGCTATACAGATTTGTATGAATTTTTTTTGTATATTCCGCTGGCCTGAAATAGGTTTTAAACTTTTGACGGCATCCCTGGAACGTGTTTGTACAATAGGTTAGTGGGATATTAAGTAAAAGCTGTAGATAAGCACGCTAACACAGAGTAACTTGAATCGCCAGATATCAAGCCATATGAGGCATTAAAAGATTTCTGCAATAATCCACTATAAAAGAGGCAGGGCCATGCCCATATTCGAAATTTTGTGGTTATCGTACACGCACACTTTAGAAGTGAAATGTAGTTGATGTACAGTTATTTTTCGCAGAAATATTGCATTTTATATTCACCCATGATCCTTTAAAAATCTTTAATATAAAATTGGGCGTGGTATTTAGCTTCTATCGTCCAGTTTTCTCCAAATCATTTCTCTGTATGTTATGATATCTTCTATCCTTTTAAGATTAATACAATTTGTAAAAATTATTTAATCAAAAGTAGGCGGTGCCACCCTTTTTTCTCGACTTTCCAAGGAATCAATTAGGAGTATTAACTTTAAATTTAAATTAAAAGACACTGTCTTCATTCCTTATAGGTGTATCAGGCACTGAATATTTACATGTTTTTGTATTTTTCAAAATATTCGAAATATCAAATATGGACGCGGCTATTATCAAAATTCTCCAATTTTAAATACCGATCGGAAATGAGTTTTAAGGAACCTGAGTAACAATTGTAAATAATAAAATCTAGAAAGTTGCTCAAGTTATTCTGTTTACAAACGCACGTAGGAACGGACATGGTTTAATCAATTTCTTTTCTTCTTCTGCACACATTGATATTAACGCCCTAATTCTAGTGTGGTAACAACATTCGTTTTACCGGCAAATAAATATTTTGGAAACTTCTACACCCTTTTGGTATTCTGCCGGATTAAGTTGCAGTTCAATTTCGTAACCACCAAAATATGTGGTTACGTCGCGTAACCGCGAAAAATTGCACGTCTTTTGTAAATATTTTTGTGGACAGAAAATACCGTAAAATTTTTTATACACACTAGTTCACAAAAATTAATAAACAATATAAACTCTTTTTTACACGAAGTTTCGGTCGCGTTTGCATTTTATCTATTGCGCATTGTTTGTTTTTGACAGCGTTGCCATGTACGCTAGAATCGAGGTTACATGAACTGCATTGCCAACGGCTACGATTTTCGGTTAGATAATCTTCCAGGTACAAAATTACCGGTTACGCACAGAATGGACCCGTAAGCCGATATCTGTCATGGTAATGCTTATTTGTAACAAAAAAAAATATCTCATTTATATTGGTTATGGCGGCCAAAAAAAATATTTCTTATGGTAATGGTCAAAAATTCCCAAAATAGTATAAAGGTCACTTTTGCGTAATCTTTTTTTAGAAAATAAAAAAATAACAATTATTTTCAGTCTCCAAACAAATGAAATCGTTTTTTGAATATGTAATCGATTTCCTTCGACTCGAGTCACATCCTTAAATATTTATTATGGAATGTTGTGAATGGTGAATTTGATTTTTACATAATTTCTTTGGCTTTTGGGTGTCGGTATAAACTTAAGGGTGTTTTTATGAGCTTATAAGCAGAACAAATTAATTAAAACAATTTTGTTCTTTGTTTTAATTTTTTGATTTCTATCGATATTTCGACTTCAATCTCAAGTCATCATCAGGACTAAAAAAATTAAACAATAAATTTTAACAAAACAATAACTTACATCTTCAGCTGTTATTTTAAGACTAAAAATCTCAACACTAATTATTTCTGACAAGAATATTTATTTTACTTTAATTACAAAAATATCTAATACTGCAAAATTTCTTCAAATTTTTTCTCTTGGCTTTCAATAGATTTTGGAACTAGTCCAGGCGAAGAAGACAGAAAATCGACTGAATATGGAAGTGATTCGGCCTATAGGTTTACAAAAAAAACACTTTGATGGAGAATTACCTCGGCAACAAACTGTGGAAGAAAATTTTTTGACAGATGTTACCATGACGGAAATAAATAAAAATAACACAAAAATGCATTTTAAATGGCTGCAGAAAAGTATGCTCTGAACAATTTGGGATTATTATTTTACCCTTTCATGTCCACTAGTAGGAGAGTTAGATAAACCAAAAAACATATGGTCCGTGCCACTTCCGTCCTAAATCCCTGTTACCTGGACTAAACACCTTCAAACTTAAATTTACATAAAGAGTGAGGTTCAAATATGAAAAAATATTGCAACACATAATTTAAATATGTTTTTAATTTTTTTTACACAGAACTTTTAATTTAAATTATATATAGATATTTAGCAAAAAAAAATATGCTGAGTCTTACTAAATTATTTACAGTATAGATGTATTCTTACAAAATTAAAAAATAATTAATAAGTCATACTTATCGACGAAAAAATTCAATATTTCAAAGAAATAATATAATTCAAAGACGGAGTACTTAGTACTTAAATCGTAAATCTATGAGGATTACATAAGGAGATTAGGGTATTTTATTTAACCCTTTCTATATTGATTGGACCCATACGTCGCAATGAGTGCTTTTGTCTTACTAAAAGCTAAATATTTCTAAAAAAAAAACACTGTTTATTTTTTAAAATCACTTTTTCACTTGTCAGTTATGCTTATTATGATACTGTTCTACTTATGTTTCAGATAATATTTGTGTGATTTGTCAAGAAATTTGTGGAGGAGAGTTTAGTAGGATTGGAACTGTATCGATCAGAGCAAAGTCAGTGATATACAAATTAGTTCCTCTAGAATTTCTCACCTACGCGTAGTAAACTATATATATAAACTATATATAAAACTAAAAACCTCCATTTTTTCCAACCAGTGGTCTCAACCGTAATAGAAATCATTCACGAGTAAATGGTGTATGTTACTTAATAAGTTAGAGGACAGGTATTCACAAAGGTAGTGATCTTGACGACGATAGCATTATTGAAGGTATAATATTTTGTATATATAAAAATAATCCCTATTGAAAGTGTTAAATAACTACTCAAAAGTACTTTTTTTACACTTATTTTATCAACGGTACGCAAAGCAGAACACACTTACTGCATTAACTACTTGACAATCACGCTAATACGGCCCCTCCCCAGTTAAATTCAACTATCGTTAAAATAACAACTATGCAACGTCAGTTCTATTTCTCAAAGTCTCATTTCGCATATGATGCCATCAATAATAATTAATACAAACAATTTAAAAGTGATTTTTTATCCCACTGATTTATGAGAATATCCAGTTAATGTATTGGCTTAAACGAGGAAGCAGCTAAGTAGCAAAAAAGACTAAACAAAATGATCCTCTTTCTAAAGCGTAGAACAAAAGCTGCTCAATCATCCATTTGAATAAATAGCAATAGTCGATCGCACAGTCCCACCCATAATACTGCTAAGCTTTTACATAAATACAAAGAGCATGATTTAACAAAAATGCCATAATAAATTTTGCACATAAGAGAGCAGGGCTGAATCTCTCCCTAAAAATCAAGCGATCACCATGACTAAGTACGACAATAGCAACGAGTATGGCAACACCTTAAACATTCCAAATGGTTGTTTGATTGACTGTCGTGGTATGTCGCTGTGATTATAAAACTATCGGAAAAGTCAGCGCAACAAGAGTAAAGGAAGTCAAATTTGTACAAACCAGCGATGTTATGGCTGAGATAAACTCAAAATGCGCACAAATTTAGACGTATCCGTTGAACCTACCACATACTACAGTGGTGTGCTGGAGTCGACAAAAGTGGGTGGTGTGAGGGGAATATGCGTTTTGCAGTCTATGAACGAGGTACACTGATGATCGCCTGCCATAAATCGTACCAACGACATTTAATGCTTCAATGACTGGGCGTTGGGATGTTGCGATCGCGGTAGCTGGAGAGTTTTTTATTCATACAAGCTGCCGCCAAAGTTTCAATAAACTCTTGCCACTATGACACACCAATAGCATTTGTATACATTTCATTGCGTTTAGTATGCTCCAAGACCGTTTGCATACAGCTCGTTGAGGTGTTTGTCCCACATCAGTAACCGGGCGCACAGTAGCTGATTAAATCGCGATCATCAGTCAAATGAAAAAGCGTCATCGTTCGCGTACCTGGACAAATGAGACGCCAAATAGTTAGGTTGAAACGTATACCGTATGTGAATGCGAATAGTCATGGGTTGGGGTATGCAGCGATTGTCGCCATAGATAATGCCATTGGCATGACAATTTAAGCAAAATAAAAAAAATTTAAGCAAAACATATTGTAATGCAAGGCCGTGCATAGTTGCCCATCGCAAAAAAAAAAAGCTTTACACTTACACTAACAATATGCATCCAACATTGTTGGCTCGCAATTGATCGGTTCAGCCATCAAGACTTTGTCGCCGCAACGATCCACAGTCGTTGCGTGTGTCTATGTGCTGCGTGTTTTTGTTTTCGCGCTGGACAGACGATTAGGTTGCACGTGTGTCTGTCACTGTGGCTGGTAATTTTGCGAATGGCGCGCCCGTCTGCCGCGTCTTAAAAAGCTGCCTTCATATTTACGTGGTTATGGCTGTGGCAAAAACTGTCGATACTTAATTGTTTCTCCGCTAATCGATAAACTTAATCAGAATTTAAATTTTTCAATAACAATTATCTGGCAACTAGTTAGATTTTTCTCTAAGTGTACGTGCGTAAAATTATTGGTAACATAAAGCTAATTACTGAATATGGGTATTGCGGAAAATCCTCTAAATTACCATTAGACCACTCACGGAAAATACTTATTCGCTATCTACAGTGCGGACCGTTAGTTAGTACTACGAATACAAAGGGAGAACACAACACCCCACCTACTTCAAAGAATTAATTTTCCGAAGTTTGAAGTTTTAAACTATGGAAGCCTCTGGTTCGCTCAAGTAAACTCACTTACCAAAATTGAATTTGATTGCGAAGTTGTGGACCCTTACTCTTTACTTCTATTCGAAAGTCTGTTCTACTTAAAAGCAAAAATCGATACACATCGGTGCTCTGTAGTTCGTTCGAATTTACTTTAGAAGATATTCGATAATAGTGGGCTTCACTGTTTCACAAATTTTGAAAACATATTGCATAAATCTTAAGTACAGTATTAGACAGCAGTATATGTCAAAGTAGCGCAGGTGATAAGCATCCTGACTACAACACGCGAGGTCGCAGGTTGGAATCTCGGAAAATAATAAAAAAAAAAAATTTTATTAAATGAAATTTAATTTTTTTCAGTATATAAATACTTCTAATCTAAAATTTTTTATTTTTAATTTATCCATTTATTTACCTAACATTCTTCTATGTTTTTTTTGTCGAAAGCGATTGCTTAGTTCTTTTTGCTATAAAAATTATTGTTTGATGAAATAAAAACACTAATTGTTTTATTATCAACATAGGAAAATATATTTTAGTAGATTTTCCTTTGTTAAACTGTTGTCGAATAGAATTTTCTTACTTTTAGACTTGCCAAAACGATGTATTTTCGAAATAGGGAGTACCAAATCTTAAGAAATCGAAAGGGAACAGAATGGAACTCGATCAACTAATCGGTTTACTCGAAAATTGCTTACAGAGTACGAATCACTCGCAAGCGAACAAATTTTCGAATAGAACCACAGAGTAACTTCCTTCAAAAATAGGTAAGTTTTTCTTTTCTGAAGTACTGCGTATGTTGCATTTACGAACACAAACATTATGTCACGAAATTAAAATTTAATGACATGTCAAATAAAGATTTCAATTCATATGTGGGGATGTTAAAATAGCTATCCGATAATCGTCCAAATCAGCATATGAATTTCTCATATACATACAAGATTGCTATACTAGGTGTTATTTTATTATTCGAAGTATATTTATGAATGCATATTAGACACGACAAAAAAAAATATTATTTTTCAGAATAGCTTAAAATTTTTTAGATCATAATACAAGGTGGCGCAAAAGTAAGCTTCCGATGTTCAGCATATCGGTTGTGGCACGTGCAGTGTGTGCTGTTGCACCGTCTTGTTGGAACCACATGTTTTCCAATCCCAATTCATCAAGTTGCGGCAAAAAGAACTCGTTGATCATTGCTCTGTAGCGCTCACCATTCACAGTAACCGTTTGGCCCCGACCGATTATTGGTCAAATAAATAGTCAGCAATATTCCGGGTTCTGGAGCAGTGTAGCGTAACATTGTTTATTAACGTGTATTTCGCATGTGTTTACTACACAAATGTCACAACAGAACTGACTTTAGGGGCCAATCGCAAAATTTATAGCATTTTCTGATGGGAGGATTACTTTTGCGCCACCCTGTACTAATTTTTAGATGCCCCCGGCAGGAGGCCGGTTAGGTTTCAACATTCGTGTAATTTTTGTAAATAAAAGTCAAAAACAGAATCTTAAACGAATTAAACTGTTTAAAACAAGTGTCAAAATATTCTATATATATTAGACTGGGTCGATTTATTAACCGATATCGCGCCATCGATTTTGCGATAGGGTTCCACTACGCATACCCAAAAAAATAATTTTCGAGCCTGCGAAATTTAATTTTTTTGACTTTGATTTTTAAGGGTTTTTTCATGACCTACTAAAAAAATTTCATTTGATTTTAAAATTTTCATGTATACCCTGTCCAACCCAAAAATGTTTTTTGTGTATGCGTAGTTGAACTTTTTTTCCTGAGCCCAAAACCTATTGAAAAATCGATGGCGCGATATCGGTTAACTTTCGTCCATACAAATCGACCCACCCTAATACTTATATTTCCTTCAGCATAAAGTATTGTTAAATTTTTTGTCGGGAATTTAGTTTTGTACAAGCAGAACGCAATAAAGTTTTTTAAGCACGACGTCAATTTTTAGACCTGTAATATTTTGTCGTCAACAGCATCATTTTAAGTTTCAAAATAAATTTTATTTTCAGGCCGGTCTAATGTACATAAGCAAAACATATATATGAGTGCATAAGGGGTGTAAGGGTAAACTCCCAATCCTTGCTGCTGTACCCGTATTCATTGGTATTAGATGCCCAACAAAAATAGTATAAACGTTTAAAAAACCAACAAAAAACTATTGATTTATGACTCCCAAGCGGCTTCACCTGAGATTAAAAAGTAAACCTTATACAACCAATTTTCTCGCCAACATTTCGTTACACTTCGATACGGCAAAAACCTAAATTATACAAAAGCAAATAACATACTGCAAAAGGTATATCGAAAAGTTATTTTCGTTGTTATGCATTGTGCGTAAGGATCAAGAGGAAAACCCTTTGCCTACATCATCTCGTGTGGCTGCCAACAAATGTAACAACAGCAAGAAAGGAAGGGGAAAAGCCAGAAGTGGCCAAAACCAAACGCGCCTACAAAGGAATACCGAAACCTGCAGATTCAGTAGCTGTGTTCGAGTAGAAAATTTCCAGTATGCTTCCGCTATAACCAGGAGGATATTTTATGAATTGGCAAAGTGCTTTCGTAATACCTTCTTGCAGGTTTTCTCGAAAGTTTTTTTGCTGGTGAATACCCGAACAGAGCTTTTTAATACAAACACACACTATCAAACTCATACATTTCACCCAGTAAGCAGTTTTGTTTAATATGAAGCTAAACAGAAATAACAAATTTCTGGACTTTCATTGGCCTTAAAAACATTGGCGCAAATTCTGCTTTCTCCAAATTTAAGAATTAATGCTGTCTTCAGGCAAAGAGTCGGAGCATGTGCGTGTGGAAAACTCGGCACTGGCCATAATTTTGAACTTCGTTTATATGGAAACCTGCTTAAATAACAACAAAAATACCAGCCTAGAAATCCAGCGAAGAATTACTCTTTCAAACAAGTTCTAATTAGGACTGAGAAAGACCTTTCTCTGTGAACGAAATTCGCATTCTCTGAAAAAGTTGTCATATTCGTATTACCAAAATCATGGACGCTGGCAACCTCCGATGAAGCCACACTGGCAGTTCTAAAGAGAAAGGTTTGTCGAAAGACTTAGTCGAAAGACTTATAAACCTCCACCTCTTGACGACGGGTGTACCACGGAAAATTTAATGATCATCTGTATGAGCTGTAGGCAGACATCGACATAGTTCAACAAATCGAAATTCAGGTAATAATGTTATTTCTGTGGCAACCCACGGGTGGAAACACTATTCTATTCTAAACCTTCGCTATTTTCAGGGAGCACAAGAAAGAAGCTACAGTTTTGCTGGCAAAAGCTATTTAAACGGTTAAGGTTTGGAATTTTTTAAAGATTCTTCTTCTTTGGAAATGAATGCTGGCTGGGATAATTGGAGCAATAAATTTGTGTAAAACACCCAGAAAACATACTAGTTAAAACTAGTTAGCTCAACTCTGTACGAACTAATAGCAAAATTTTTTAGAATACTATACCCAACAAGCATCTCCGTAAACATTTTTAAAAATACTTTAACGAAAACTTGCTGCAATAAGCAATATGTAGGCTTTTTCGGTTTTAAGTTATTTGGAAGTTTAAGGCACTTTTTTATAAACATCAAAAACGAGCACTTATCATTATTTGCCTTTAAAAATGATATGCAAATGTTTACAAAAACTCCAGAAAATGATATTTGTCGGTGTTTTACCTTTCAACTTAAAATATTTCAAATTCTTTTCATGGAAGAATTTACATGAGATGACTAAGAAAAAACAAAAACCATTGCTGCATCTAAACCACTACCGCATTTTGCTAATAATTGGTTGAAGTTGCAGCATTCAATGTATGGTTAGAAATTATAAATTGATTTTATTGCATTAGTTAAATAATATAAAAAATATAGTTTGAATAAAATTTCAGAGAAAACATTTATAAAACGCTTTCTATGAAAATTGTTTATAGGCTTACATTAATAAGCTTTTAATCAAGGTGCCGTTTGGTTCTTATTTCCAAACGTTTTATATACGAAAACCCAGCACTTTGTAAGCTTAGTATTTATTTCGAAAAGTTTTATAAAAATTAATTTTAAGTTTATTTTGCTTGTTGGGTGGTCTCAAAGAGGAATCCTTTCGGAAGTTAGTTGCTTTTTTTAATGTTTCCAGTGCCCGGAGACATTTAAATTATACTATTTCAAAAATTGACAACAAAACTTTTTAAAATTTGAAAATTTGTTATTTTTATAAAAATTAATTTAAATGTTATATCAGCGGATTTTTTTTCCGCAAAGCGCTCAGCTAGTTATGAATAACACTTTTTTTCAAAATTTAATATTTCATTTGAAAATGAAATTTTAACTTGTGCTTGTAAAATAGCAACCAAAATTATAAGCGAATTATTATTTTTGCTTACTTATTTATGTTATTTTTTGTTGCTTTCAATAAAAATGTTTTTTTGCAAGCAGAAAAATTTTATCTAGCAACAAAGGACTAATAAAAAACTGCCATTATGAATCGGAAATGTAGAAAGAGTTGGAAAAAATACAATGGCTTTTCGGAAGATATATTACGGAAGCTACTCAACTACACCGCAAGTCAATCACTGGACCATCTGAGCGCTGAATCATTTGCCTTCTAACCTATAATAACTGACTTTCTGCTGATTATTATTTATATATTGTACAACTAGAAAACCCGGTCATGATTGGTTACGTTTCATAACTTATCATAGACTGAGTTCGATTTTAATCATTTTATCTGCGCAACAAGTTGAGATATGGAACTTAATCACATCGCTAGTCGCATCACTCTTTGACATCCACATATTGGTCGATAACTCCGAAAACGGTGGAGTTATCTAAGTAAGGGATATCTTCAAATTTAAGTTAGACGTTTAGTAATGCAACGCTGAGAGGTGAAATTAATTATATTCAACAGTTTTCAGTGAAACGCGTTCAAACATGCAGACATACCAGGGGTGCACAACGAAATAATCAAAACAAAATTGTTTTTTTATGTATATAATTATAATCATCAAAAATTATTAGACTCCATAATTTTGGTTCGTTGATATTGAAAAAAAAAATATCAAAAAAATTTCGTTTTGTTGTTTAAAAAAAAATGTCCTTTGTAGATACATATGTACATAGTTATATGCATACGTAACATATATTTTACAAAAAAATCTATATTATTTTGATATCAAACCTTTTGCTGCAGCGAAAACAAAATCGTTTTCATTTTTTTTTTTGGATATTTAACAAAATTAAAATTTTTTGGATATTTTGTTTTGATATTTGTAGAAGCCTTTTTTTTTGCTATACAGGCCTGAGACAAATAGACGAAAATTCCAAAAACTGTAGATTTAATTTCTACTGGCTTAATAATTGTGTCTGCTATTACATTTTTTTTAACAGCTGCAATGTACAGAGATCGACCCAATACTAGTTAACTGCTTAAAAAAGACAGTTGGATAACTAGTTTGACTACAGCGCACTTTCCTACACTGATATGTGCAAGGATAATTGTGGCTTCCCGGTGAATGTGCGTATGTAATACTTTATTGTTACTCGGTTAAAGCTTTCAAACTGCAAAGTTGAGTAGGTAAGGGGGTGGTGATATCAAGTCGACATACTTTCATTTAGAATTTGCTTGTATTCACATTGTGTTCCGTACCAACGAAAAGAGCAACAAACATCATTGGCACCATATGCTGCGCGTAATTTGTGTTGACTCTGCTGAATGAAGTTTTTAATGTCACAATGCCCATGCGTGGCTCCAGCGTTTATTGCCACACATCTCTCTGTCGTGTATGAACCGCTTTGCTTGGGAGCTATTGTTACCTTAGCCTTTGATGCTTTTAATTCACATACTAAGATTGGTGGTGCGAAACCCATTTACGGTACATTGCGGTATGTGTGTTCATGTGTGCGTTTTGGTTTGAGGTTGTTTGTCACAGATGAGCTGACAAATGCGAAGTAAATAAATCAGCGCAATAATTGTGAAGCATCAACTTGTGCGAATGAGCTTGACACCTTCTGGAATGGAAAGATTTTATGTATGTTTTTTTGTTGTGGAAAAGGGGTAAAATGACAGTACATAGTGTGTGTGTGTGTATTTTAAAGATGGCAGAAATAAAATAAATTAAATATCTTTCATATACATATGTGTAATAATGATAAGGAACATTTAATGGCAGTTACGAATATGAGAATGCTTTCATAATTGAGGCAATGTGTGACGCAATCAATTCTGGGCAGGTTATGCTACTTTTCTGGGAAGCAGAGTAAAACAAGGTCTAAGATTAGAAAACTCTTAAAAAGTAAGCAAATATTTTTCTTAGTTTGCTTCAAACTCAAATCAAGCAAGTTATATAATTCATTAGGAGTTTTTTTGAAAATGATTTTTTCGTTTTTTGCAGATTATTTTCTATACATCATCAATAATAATAATTGATTTACAGAAATAGTTCTACGATATCCGGAAAATTTTGACTCTCCTGATTACAAATACAAAAATTTTCATATCGGCGAACCACACCAAAAACTTCCAGTTGCTTACTTAACAGCGGGTTTTTTTCTTGATTTTTTTTTAGCTGTTAAACTTTACCCAAAATAGAGAAAGATTAGAGGAAAAAAGCTAGACAGAGCAATAAGGCTACTGAATGATAAGGGGACTAGCTAAGTAGATTTACCCTTGTCCGTTTGCTTGTGGGCAAAGTTTTTGAGAAATTGATTAAGCCATCTGGATTCGTACGTCTGTGAAGACGATAGCTTGAGAACATTTTTGGAAATGTTATTGAAATTTGGTAAGCAAGTTTTGCTTCACAGATTTTCCATCGCTTTTTAAAATGGGCGAGATCGGATGTGGTTTAGTAAATGCATTGAAAATAAGGCACCTTAACTATTTCTTTTTTGAAATTTTTGAAAACTAGCGATCGACCAGCGCCTGAAATTAAACCACAAAGCTTTATTTCATTTTAATTACTTTCTACTAATTTCGTTCACCTTATTTCCCATCCTTTCTCTGCTGCTCCTTTCCGTAAGCATATTTTCGGTTCCTTGTTTTCCTCTCCTTTCCTTTTCTCTACTTTCCTTTCCTTTCCTATCCTTTCCTTTACTTCCCTAATTGTATTTTATTTTATTTAATTTCAATTCACAGCAGCCTAACCACAAAAAATACAAAAACCAAACTATGGTGTTGAATACTCTTTATGAATAATCAATTATTTTGTTTTTGTAAATACTGTTTGAACCATCAATGAAGTTTACATATATGTGCAAGTTTTTGCTTGCTTAATCCCCGAAAAAACGGAAATACTCCGTAGGAGTATTAAAGAGATGGTCCAATTTACATGGCAATGCCCTAGGATTGGATCACCTACTCCATCTCGGAGTACTCCATTTCGGGATTTCCATGCGGGATTTATGCTCTCAAAATGCTCCCAAAAGATTACTATAGTATTATATAGAGTATTCACCACCAAAGCGGGAGAGGCAGCAGGTGTACTTTTGAGGAACATCACAACAAAGTAACAACAACTAAAGGAAAAATACATGACACGTTTACTCACACAACAACGGCTCTTTAGTGCGAATATTTGGTTTTCATTGGCCCACTACCAACTCTTCGCACTCACAGTGAGAGCCGATCACGCGAGTAATACAAAAACATGCATTACATGTCTTCTCACACAACTACGGCTCTAAAGTGTGAAGACATGTTTGACACTTTTGTTAGTGTCATTTTTAAACTAATTTTTCTATATTTGTATTGTTGATACCTTGGATGTATAGTTTTACCATAAAGTGGGACAATTTCCTTCAACTTGCGCATTTATATTATAGATGGTAGTGGTACCTCCCACTTCTAATTAAGTTAATTTTGCAAGTATTATAAATCATAAATCAAAAACTGTTGAAGGTATTGTAACAAATTTTACACAAAATCGACAAGGGGTCACACCCACATTTTTACAAAAGATTATTCAAATTAGCATAGTTGAATGTAATTGGCAATAATTTTGCAAAAAAATTTTCATATCAACTATATTTAATTTCCAAGGTGTCCATGGTGTTTCGTAAGTGAATTCAGAAATCCTACCTTTCGAAAACGGGCGTGGTAACTCCGCTTTTATATTGGATTATTCCACAAAACATTTTATACCATAAATTGCGCAAAATTTGAATTGTCGTAAGAAAATTTGATGAAAATGTTGTTTTTATAACGGTAAATGATTGCTGCAAGCGAAGTCGGCTCACGGCCACACCAACTTTTTAATCTTATCTGAAAAATTGGTTTCTATAAACTTTAAACGCTATATTTCTCTGAGTCTACAAGTTTTATCTACAAAAATTTTCACACGTAACTAGCCCTCTTTTCAGCACATAAACTCTGATAATTTCGAAGCTGACTACTCGATATTGTGTTTTGTTATTCCCTGGCATATATAAGTAGCATATTTGTTGCAAAAGCAGGGACCGCAAAAATTGATTATTTGTATTTGTTACTCAAGAATGAGTATTGTTTTATTTTTCATAATAAAACTCAAAGAGTTATATATCCGGAACTATGCGGAATTGCATCTTAAAAATTTAAAACAAGACATCTCTTGCTATGAAGTGGTTGATCCCAAAGATAATTTATTAAAAATTCCGCTATAAATGGTGGAAAATGGGTATGAATATATACGTGCCTTCATTTCAATTTCCTAAATACCCATTTCCAACATTAAATACACCTCCATTTGAAGTAGAATTTTCAATAATCTATCATTAGGACCAAGAACTTTAAAGTAAGAAGTTTGTTAGTTCAAATTTTAACCCGAAATTCCACATAGTTCAGGATATATGATGATTTGACTTTTATTACGAAAAATGAAATAATATTCAAGAATGAGTAAAAAATATAGAGAATCATTATTTGCGGTCCCTGACAAAAATAGTGGTATCCACTGCTCTGCGTAAAGTAAGGTGCCCAAATAGATCACTACTAGGAATGTCATGTTCTGTTTTACCCGAACTTAGCTTCTCTTTCTTGTTTAACTAATTTTTCCATATTGCATTTAATTTTATTAAATTTTTTTTGACGAATACCGACGGAACTTGTTACTTTGCCAGCTTGCACATTCACTTAAGTAAAAATATTAAAATTTGTGGTGTCGTTATAATAGTAGTAGACAGGGTTAAACTGAAATAACGAAACGAAGCGAAGTGGTTTTGTCAACCACGCCGATATTTATTCGTAAGCACTAAGCGACAAATGAATAAAACAATGGAACTTCAAAAATTTGAAACCTCCTTTGAAAATCAAATTTGAAAGGAGTGAAAGAGAAGAAAGAAGGGTATTTGGATATGTTCGAGAAAAAGGAATTGGAAAAAAATAGCTGAGGAGCTTATTTGTTTGTAGAATAAATCCATTACGGTTTGGTACTATCACCTCTTGGTACGTAGCGCGACTGCCGCGGGAACGATTTGTTTAACCCCTTCAACTTTCGGGTGGTGAATCTTGCTACTGTTTCAAAAAATGATCTTCTTGATTTGTTAGACGACTCCTTGGAAGGCAATTGACTCACGTTAACGAACTTTCAATGCTTCTGAATGCCTGAAAGTTAGATACGAGTGGGGAGATTGTGGTTTCAGAGTACTGCTTTTTAATTCAAATCTAGTTTTTTCGGTCGATATAAATATAAAAAAATAATCTTCAATTAGTTGTTCGTCAAAAATGTCAGCAATAGAACGTGTAGGTATTAATGGCCCATTCGATATAGCTTTAAGAAGATAATAATAATCACATTTAAAAATAGCTGCCGTCAAGTACGAAGTGCTATGTCTGATTGGAAAATTTAAAAAACCTTAGTCCCACTGGAACATAAGAATGTCTTCGGTATGATTGAAAACACTTCAACGTCTAGAAAGCAGCTACCTAAACCTTAATACCACAGTAGACTCAAGGGAAGATTGCATGGGCGTGCTGGCGGTGGGAATGACAGCGCAACTAATACTGCATAGCATACAAATCAGTCACAAGGTTTGAACAAACTAATGCAGTTGAGAGCTTTAAAAGTGTACGCTTTTTAGTTTTTCATTTCTTTATCAAGCGCGGGTTGAGACGGCGCAATACATCCTGATAAACACTGCGCTTAAGTTAAGTGGGCTTGCTTTGTTAGTGTCTCAAGTTAATAAGTGTTGGAATCATTGCTTTAATGCTTGTTAGTGTGGACTTTGATATTACATGCTTTTTGTTGTTGTTGTTGTCACATATGTACTCCCTACCGCCTTGACATGCAATGCCAACAGAGTGTGTGAACAACCAGTAACAGCCTGAGCAGCAAAGTATGTCTCGAAGTCCACTGAGCGCGCTTCAAATGATAAGAATTAAAAGTAGCCAGCCATGTGATGATGGTTAAAACAAAAATAAAGACAACAAAAATCAAAACCTAAAAAGTGGCATTGCGATTTGCAGGCGACGATCATTAAGAGAACGTTTTGTATAAATTATGCTAATGATCATTCAATTGATTTGTAATAAAAATCCCGCAAAACGCAAAAGAAGATAAATATCCATGAAGCACGCACTTGTGGCAGATCTGGAGAGTATGAAAAAAGAAGCAACAACAAACAAAAAGGAGTAACGTCAGCTTGAAAAAAGCGCAATCAGCCAAAACAACCTGTCGTGCTGCTGCCGAAACATTTCATTTTGCTCGCTGTGTTCGATTGTTAGCGCGGCACGTTGTCATTGACTGTTGATTATAAATACATTTGTTGTTGGCTACGGTCAGTTGTTGTTGCAAGTGTTGCTCCTCTCGTCTCCTACGTTTTCAATTTTTTTAATGACTTGCGAGGCAACCGGCGCTTTGTATTAAAAGAAATCTTTAGCTTTTATAAAAATCTTCTCTTTTTTTTAATGTTGCCAGTCGCCATCAGCACCGCTTTGCAGGAGATATTGTCCCACCGTTAACGCCGCTGTTGAGCACATTTACAAGCGCGCGATATTGCATGGTTATTCAAATTAACCGGCAGCCAAGGTAGTGGTGTCGCCAACCAAGGTGAAAACGGAACAGAGCAGTAAGAAGGAAATACGTAGCAAAAAGACAATGTTGCTTAGGCCGCAGGCAATTTTGTGTCATCTGCCATCTCGGCGCGTCGTACTGATTGCCGCCGCATTTACATAGTGCCAGTGTTGGCGATAATGAAAAGCAATCGCCTCTAGCTTAGAATATGCATGTGATCATGTAAGTTTGTTAATGGCAAACGCAGTGAAAAATACAAGCTGGAATGCGAGAAATGTGGGAATACGCACTTCAAAGTTGTTCATGTGCCCAGAATGCAATGGCAAAGAGCATATGGCGATGCGCACAGAGAACATGCAACTACGAAGTTGTGTGTTAAAAATTGTATTCGGGATGTAATTGAAGGGATGTAAAATTTTTAAGATTCAACCATCCCGTGATTTTTAGGATCGTACTCTACAATACCGGGAAACGTCCTATTCTTTGGGTATTCGATATTCTGCAGGGGTTTATGTTGAAACAAAGTGGAGAAATTTTTTGAGGTACTATCTAACTCCAACAAGTCGCAAACGATCCTAGGAAAGTTTTGAAAACAATTCCGAAATGACCCTGTAATTATTTGGAAATGATACCGAGCAAAACTCGAGATCGTCCTGAAAAGGCCAAAAACAATCCCGAAAAAGTTCGGAAGTAATTCCCAAAAAGTCGCGGAAACCATTCCCAAATGTCCCGAACCCTGGCTAATTCTGCTACAAGTAGCTATTTCTTAAATTCCTTATTACCAAAACTACTACAATACTCTGCAACAACTTTTTTCAGTAAAAAGTGTCGATCTTCTACAAAAAACCTCAAATTTTACTCTCAATCAAAGCTATGCATCGTCGTCTTGAAGTTAACTTCGCAAAAATCGAATGTTTAATAAAGTGAATAAATTGTCTGAGAATCTAACCCTTAATTTACAAAATAGTCCTAAATTTTACTCTCAATCAAAATGTTGCATCGTCAAATAGCAGTTTACTTGAGTACAAATCGAATACGAGTATAAAATAATTAAATGGAAACTGGGGCATAGCCACAATTTCATGTTAAGAATAATAATCTTTATGAAAGTAATTATTGTTTTAATTTCTAAATTTTTTTAATAACTAAATTAACTCTTAAAAGGTTATTTAGTTGAATTGAAATATTTTTCATCAGAGAAAGTTTGGCACGTTATTTTAGCCATAAGGAATAACCAGCTATACAAAAAATTAAATTAAATACATGAAAAAAGGATTTAAATTTTTTTTTTTAAATATTAAGAAATATGTGAGTGAAGTCCGAATTCATATTTTACGTATTAAAACAAAGCTCAGATAGTACAAAGCAAACAAACAAATAAAAAAAATTTAGAAAATAAAAATTGGAAAAATTTAAACTAAAATATAAGAAAATAAAAAAAAACTTAAACAAACAAATTTAAAACTAAACAAAAATATATATGTATGTCAATGGAGTCTAAGTTCATATTTTACGTATTACAATAGGTCCAAGAAGCAAAAACACAAAAAAAAAATTAATAAAATAAAAAAAAAAAAGGAATTCAAATAAAATAAAAATACACAAAATCAGAAAAAAAAAAATAAAACAAAAAAATTTTAAATTTGAAATCAAAAAACGATGATATCCAAGTGAAGGTTAAACTCATATTTAATGTATTAAAATGAAGATCACACAACAAAAAGCAAACAAACAAAGTTAAAAAAATATAAAATAAAATAATAAATACCGTGACTGTTAACGAGCTCGAGGCCAAAAATAATAATTTATAGTCATGGTACTTTACAAATGCAAAGGTCGGTCTTTAACCACAATTAAATTGAAAAAAAAAAAATTAAAAATGCAAAAAAAGTTAAGATAAAAAGAAAAAATAATAAATTAATGAAATAAAAAATGGAAAACGGTTAAACCAAAACATGTAAGGAAAGGGCAGTCTTCGACTGTGCCAAAGACGGCTTTAAGTGTCTGATCCTTACTCACAATTAGTAAAAACTCTGCAAAACTGATAATTTAAACATACATAGCCCAAAACCCATTTATCGAAACTGACGTTTGTATGGGAGCTATATGTTATGTTGGTCCGATCTGGCTGATTTTCACTACACACATTAAATATATAATAAGAAACAAACCTAGCTTTTTAATTGCAAAATTTATAGCCCAAAACCCATTTATCGAAACTATCGATTGTATGGGAGCTATGCGTTGTATTGCTCGATCTTGCTGATTCCGAAGAATGATTAATCTCATGCAAAATGGCAGCTCCATACCAAATTAATCAAGATATCTCAAAAACGGAGGGACTAGTTTGCGTACAAACAGACAGACAGACGGACAGACGGGCATAGCTAAATTGACTCAGCTCATCGCCCTGATCATTTCGGTATGCTTATTGGTGGGTCTGTCTCTTCTTCTTCTAATACTTACAAACATCGGACCAAAGTTATAATACCATTTCATGTTCATGAAAGGTATACAAAAAAATAGGATAATAATGGAATTAAAAAAAGTATAAAATTTAAAAACAAATTTCAAAACCAAAAATTTGTAAGTGAAGTTTAAACTCTTGAAAACTATATTTTATGTTGGCTCACTAATGACGTATTTTTTACCACCAAGTTTTGATGAAATACAAAACTTCGTTCTATTTTATTTTCATACTCTAGAAACATTGAAATATGTATTTGAAAATCTGTCTGGATAGGGTTTTCTTTTTTTTTTCAAAGTTGAAAAGGAAACCAGAAGTCCATCGTACTTCTTTAAATTTTTTGTTGAATGTCTATCCGAAGGCATTGTGGACCTAGGTGGAGCTCAAAATCCGAAGCTGTGTAACAAGTTGGGTGTGAGCGATGAACTCCTGACATCTTCTTCAGGTTAACGTTGAGTAATATTTTTTGCAGAATCACGCAGAGCGAATCTTTTTAGCCCCGAGCGATTAATTTTTTAGGTACGCCACTGGATTGAAAGAAGTATTTGCTTCCGGTTTGAGATTAACTTTCTCAATGAACACATTGATTGCTGCATATATATACATACATAGAGGTGTGTCTTTAATTGAGTCCACATGTTAATCATAGAGGTCTACATTTTAGCTATTTGCATATGCTGCATATGTATGTATGTGCCTATGAGTCTTTATTTGCACGTTGTTGTAAAAATGAAAACATGCCTAATTTGGCGTAATTGCAATTTGATTTATTACACTTACTAATTTTCAGCATTTGCGCGCTCCAGACTACGCCACCTACTATCTCCGTTGCTGCAATAGCCGCCTTGTCACCCCGAGCAATCTTAACCACCCATTTGACTTCTTCACTTTATCACCCTTTCACCAAAACTTATTTCATTCAATGCAAATGCAACAACACAGTAGCAATATGCTGTTGAAGTTTGATTGCAAAGAGTAGGAGGCGGGCGAAAGGATGGCGAGCAAGCAAATGTCGTAAATTAGAGAAAGCGAATATTGAGTTGCGGCTTATGACTGTGACTGCGGCTGCGGCGACTGTAGCCATGGCTGGAGACAGCCTCAGTGAAACTAGAAGCACATGCATTAGGTGCGAAGCATGCAACTTTTATTATTACTTACTCGTACAAAATTACTTTCGTTAATATGTTGGAGTTGTGCTGTGGCAAGTAGCTGCTTGTGTGGCATTAACAAACTTCTGCTGTGTATGTGTGCATGTATGTATATATAATGTAACATATGTTTGCAACAAAAAGCATGCAAAAATGAAACAACAAAGTCTGAAGTGGCAAACAGCAGCGGCAAAAGTAAACCAAAAGCAGCTGGCTGGTTGGCTGAAAATGTCTTAATGAGTAATTTGTCAGTTGCACGCGGTTACAGAAATAGCGCTACCCAAGTAGAGCTGCCCCATCACGTATGGAGATAAAATTAATAAGCTGAGTCAGGTGACCATGCGCGAATCTTCCAGTGAACTTTTTACTCGAATACTAAATGGGTCATACCGTTTTCTTTCCATAACATCCATGATTCCTAGCTATGAGAAGACTTAAGTTCCCATATATGCCATTTACCAACTCGTTGGATCCTTATTGAAACCACCATCTCAGTTGGTGTTCAACAATTTGGAGGAGTACTCCCAATTTAAAAACATTTCCTGTACGTCAGTTGACAATTTCTGCAAGAATTCACTCCGGTCTTCAATCCTTCCGCCATTTGCGCCAAGTTTTTGTTGAATTTTTGGGCAATATTCCTTTTAGCCAGCTTCTCTAAGTCCTCATACTCATGCATGTGGGCCTCAGGTTTCCTTTGTTTTCCAAGCAGCCGTATCTCTCTTCCATTTGAGTTCACTCTTCCTTTTTTTCTGAGTTGGGTCGACATACCGCATTATTCCAATTTTTCTTCCGGGACCGCCAAATCGTATAATGTTCTCAACTGCGGTACGTAGTGAGCTATAAATATGCTGTTGTTTTTGTTAAAGCAAGGCGAATACCTCGTCAATCGCCACTTTCATTGTAGAGAATTCTCCTTTTAATACTTTCTTTAATTTATTTTACTTGCGAAAGTCCTAGGAAACAAGCATTTTCAATATGCTTACATCGGTAAGTCGAAATGAACTGCAAATTTAATAGATTTTACCAATTCAAAACTTGTTTCTGCAGGGTGTATCAAACCACACACGAGAAATGTTGCACCCACACTGTCCAACATCAAGACTGCTGGCTTCTGCAATTTTAGGTTTATGAATTTATATGTATGAACATAAACATATATAACTCGCAACATTTTCGAAGTATTACACATCCCCGCAAGCATCACCATACCGCGAGTGTCATTTACATGGGTGACAATTTTCTCGGAAGTACTCGTTTTTTCTACCCTTTATTCGCAGCATCTCTACATATTTTTATTTAACTTGTTGTTGTTGTTGTAATGTACAAGACGTTGTTGACAATTTTGACATCAACAGATTGATGATAGTGTACATTGCTGCCTGATATTTAAAGATGTATGTAATTTATGTTTGTAATTAGGGATGTTGCGAATGTGGACTTTGACGAATTCGAGAGCGCTAATGTTTAAGGACGGCATTAAAATGTCAAATTTCTTATTCATGAGTGCACTAAATGATTCTAACTAAAAGGGCAACAAATAAATTTAAAACTAAGGCGATTGTTAAAACAATTTGCTAAGACAGAAAGCTTTCGAATTAGCAAGGCGATCTTTCGCAATGTAATTTCATAAGTGAATGTATTATTATCAAAATATTTAACCAGTGTAAACCTTCAGCTAATAAAATGAGATAAAGGTTTAGGAAAAAGTAATTTTACTGCGTTTCAGAGCAAGTGCACACCTACCATATAAAGACATAATTTCAAGAGAATGCGAATACTCCAAAAAACCTTGTATCCAATTGGATATAAGTAATTTTTCTTGCTGCAAGTTGTTCCAACCATAGTTATGTGCACTAAAACAATATTAAATAAGTAGACAGTCCAAATCCAGGTGGAGTGGAACATTAAATAACCAGCTATGTTGCTTCTTAATGTTGTTATTAACAGTACTTCGCCTTTCCCAATGGGTACAAACATTCGAAGAATCGTTAGCAACCTCTTCTAAAGGAAATCCAAGGCAGCCGTCAATTTCAATAGGTTTCGCCCAGAGTGATATGGGCATCAACAGAGTAGTTTCAATTTAAAACTTAAAGAAATATTTTTAGTATCATGAAGCGAAAAACCAGATGCAGGGCATGTATTTGGTATGGTGGGGCTCAGGTCTGTAAAAGTAAGATTCGAAGTCTTCCTCAAGAGCTCGTTATCCTCTTCAGCTCTTTCAGGCGGTTGGATACCAATAGCTCCTGTGGTGTATCTTAGTACAACAGATGGAGCTTAGGTCACATAAGACGACATCCCGTAGCAGTTCTGATAGCGGTGCTTTGGCATACTTACAACTTCCTTCAGTATATGTCAGAAAGACTAGGCGCAGCAAAAAGTACTGCCGCCGAATTACTCGGCGATAGGGTTAAATTTTGAACTATGAAAAAGCTTGTCAATATAGCATCCTTTGCCCGAAACCATAATAGCACAGTCGTCAGCGTAGGATACTATAGAGACTCCCTCGCGTGAAGGGGAAAGCCTCGATTAGTAGATGTTTAAGCGACATAAGCTATAACTATTTATTTCGTCTATTTTATTTACGCTGCACTCTCTTGTAATTCGCAAGCAGCTTATGAAATACCCCAAAGATATAGTTTATGTTTTGTAATACCAAAGCGGGGGTTTTCACAAAGAAAATGAGGAAACCAATCCCGCGTAATGCCTCAGAGCCAACAGTGCTCGCCCCAAATTAATAAAAGCAAGGTACAACAGGTGCCCCGCACCCCCCGTTCTACATAGAACAAATAATTTAAATAAATAAAACAATAATTAAAGAAATACTAGAAAAGGGCTCCCTATACTAAACATGTGCTCCGCACACCCCCTTTTCCTCTCTAAACCAATAATATTATATACATAATAAAATAAAATAAGAAATAACTCAAAAAAACTACTCGTCCTCCATAAAGCTTAGACAGTAGAAATTAAACAAAATAAGCTAAAGGACATCAACCCCTTGCATCTCCTATCAAATTCTTTTTGATTTGGATGCTGTGCTTCTGAATACAATTGACTGCATTACATCCGAAAGCCATAGTTTTGTTTGCTTTATGTTGCTTGTTCTGAATTCTTTGCTTATTTTTCAAAAAACGTTTATTTAAAATTGGGGCTGTTCATCAGGCGATATCGCTTATTTTCTTTGGGTTTAGCCTCTAATATACCCTGTACCAATAAAATGGTTATAAATTACTGTAATTAATGAACTAAAAAATGCGTTGCAAAAACAAAGTCTTCTTATTGAGTTGATGTAAACGGTGGCGCTGATACCGCAGCTCAGTCCAACGTCATCGTATGTAAAATATCAATTGGCAACACTTCAGCTCAATGGCTCCAGCAACACTAACACTTCGAGTGCGTTCAAGAAAATGTTGGTTCCTCGCTTCGACCTACAGCTTCTAAGGAGCCACTGAAATTTCGATGGCGTTACACAAAGACGTGTTTCGGTCATGAAAGCCGTTAGTACAAAACTTAGCCGAGGAAATGCTTTTAGAAGCCTCTAAAATCCAAGATTCGAAGCTTCGAGGGGAAAAGCAATCTTTTGCGTGCCAGGCGGGCTACAATTATGAGGTGCTGGTGGGGAGAAAAAAGCTTGACAACATCCATAACAGTCTCTTTACCTGCGGGGAATGTTTCGAGGTTGCAACTACATTAACATACCACGTGTAGATGGATAAAATATGTCTTCAAACATTTTGAGAGGAACTACGGTAATCTGCTTTAACCGAATAGAAACAGGATTTTGCAAAATATACCACGAACAAGCTTCCATATAAAATCAACTTCAAGACCACAAAACATGGGGTTATTTTATTATTCAAAACATCTGTTAAAAATTACATAATTATAAAGGAAATCCATACAATATGATTTATGTTCTACTTGCATCCCAAGGGAGCCATATAATTGCTGCACCAATCCAATAACAGAAAAACATAAAGAACTGAATGTGTTCTCCAACGAGGATGTATGAAAATGAAGATGTGCGAAACTACTCAACATGGCAATTAAAATTGTAATGCAAAAACAATGCGACCGTACAAAAACATAAAATCCAATTTTCTCTTTGGCTCTCTCAACACATGTAAAAGCATAATTACAACCGAATATTATGTTAAGAAATCCCCACTCACTATTCAACCCCTTTACAGCAATCAAAAGCAAAAGGATTAATGGCCAACTGAAAGGGTCAAGAACTGCCGTCAAAAATGAAGTTGTAGGAAAAATGGAACTCAAGTCCAGTGCGGGTTAAAAAAAATGCGGCAGAAAGTTTAGCTTACGGATTTGCCATAATTATTGGCAAAGTCAAAGATAATAGAACTCAGTGCTGCAAGAAAAAAACAAGCAAAAGATTGGATTGTTTTGAATGTTTTTGGCGTTGTTTGAGCGCAAGGTTGAAGGGTGCAAAATATAAACTGTGCCGTTTACAAATGTTTATGTTACTTCAGCATTCGTTTAAATGCCAACACTTTGCCAGTTCGCGATGTTCTATGTTTTGTTGTAATTGTTGTTGTTATTTTTAGCACCCCTGTGGTGTACGATGGGTGCCTTTTCATCCTTTCATTCTTGGCGTAAACGCGAAACCTGCTGATATTATTGTGTATCAACATAATACTAAAGGAATTATGAAATTTCTTTATTCTAATAAAATATAGTGTTGTTGAAAGAAAACAAATAAGGGGTTACTTACAACATTTTGTATGTTGCGCGCTATTCCTTATCCCCTTCCCCTAACATTCTAGTTCATACCAGATGAAAAAGCGTAGAAATTGTAATGACATAATGGCATTAGCTGGAACATCCGCTACGCTGTGTGAACGCACCAAATTTTCTATGCTGTTTACATTACACCCCCTTCATTTTCACCAAGTATTTGCTATCTCTAGAAGAGCGTCACTAATCGGCACACAATTCAAATTATTTAAAAGTACTTTTATGGTGCAGCTCAAAGCAACATTGTAGCTATTCCGTTTGCAATTTGATAAACTGAGGCTGCCAAAACTTCAACGCAGTACTTTGTTTGTACCACTATTTGGCAAGAAAGAAATTGGTACACGCACAACCTTTGACATTGAACAGACATTTAAAATGTGAAATGTATTAAATTTGTCAAGGAATTTGTTTATTGAAACATAAATGCCGAATATTCCGCTATTAGAGCAGTGGATGGGTTGGATGTTACCGAATATGCTTGGATTAGAAAAGATGAAATAAAATAAAATAAAATAAAATAAAATAAAATAAAATAAAATAAAATTAAATTAAATTAATTAAAACAAGTAGGGACGGCGCTGTCTTCGGCTGTGCCGAAGGCTTTATACCTTTCATGAATATGTGCAAACTTAAATACGCATTGTTTAAAGTTCTCTAAAACTTTGTCAGCCATACATTTAATTTTCTTTTACCATCTATAAGCAAATATCTCACCAAGTTTCAAGTTTTAATATTTCACAATGAGGGATAAATGGCCATAAACCTCTTATCTGAACGATCGGTTGTATGGGATATATACTATGTATAGCTCCGATCTTGCTGACTTTTTTACGAAATCTTTTACTCTCCATAAGAAAATATATCACCAAGTTTCAATTTTTAATCTTTAAAAATGAGGGAGAAATGGTCATAATCCTCTTATTTGAACGATCGGTTGTATGGGAGATATATGCTATAGTGACCCGATTATACCGGATCCGACAAATGTCTAACACGTGTGTTCAAAAAGTATCGCGAATTTTGTGTTTTTTCAAAAATTATTTATTTATTCATGAATATCTATTTTGTCCCCTTCAAAGTAATCCCCATGAGATATTATACACTTGTGCCAACGGTTTTTCCAATCTTCGAAGCACTTCAAAAAATCATTTTTTTGTATCTTGTTCAGCTCCTCGTTCGATGCCGTTTTTATCTCGTCAAGAGAAGCGTAACGTCGTCCTTTCATGGGCCTCTTCAGTTTAGGGAACAAGAAAAAGTCACAGGGGGCCAGATCTGGGGAATACGGTGGCTGCGGCATCATTAGTGTGTTCTTTTTGGCCAAAAAGTCGCGCACAAGCAACGATGCGTGAGCAGGGGCGTTATCGTGGTGCAAAAGCCAATTTTTGTTCTTACACAAATCCGGGCGTTTCTGGCGGATTGCTTCGCGGAAATTGCGCATAACTTGCAGGTAATATTCCTTATTGACCGTTCTGTGGCAAGAACTCATGATGCACCACGACCGAACTTAGCGCGCTTTTTTCGGTCTTGGTTCGTGCGGCAGCTTCCATTGAGATGATTGAGCTTTGGTTTCCACGTCATAACCATAAACCCACGAGTCGTCACCAGTTATGATCCTCTGGAGCAAATTTGGGTCCTCGCGGACAGAGTTTAACATCTCATTAGCAATGTTCATGCGATGCTGTTTTTGGTCACAATTGAGCAATTTTGGTACGAATTTCGCGTAAAAATCGAAGACGATCCAAAACACGTGCAAGCAAAGCAGCTGTCAACAATTAACTGAACATTCAAAATGGCCGAGCTTGTCGGCATAAGTGAGAGACATGAGTACCAACATAACGCCACAAAAAGTTCGATATTCGAGTATACGTAACCAGCGAAAATTCAAAATTCGCGATACTTTTTGAACACACCTCGTATAATACAAAAATACATCCGTGTGCCAAATTTCATAGAGATATCTCAAAAATTGAGGGACTAGTTTGCGTTCCAACAGACGGACGGACGGACGGACAGACGGACATGGCTGTATCAACTCAGTTTATCGTCCTGATCAATTTGGTATACTTAAAGGTGGGTCTATCTCTTATATTTCTAAACGTTACAAACATCGGACCAAAGTTAATATACCATTTCATGTTCATAAAAGGTATAAAAAAAACTACAGTTCTGCTGATGCTGATGAAGCAGATGTGTCAAAAAATCCATCATGATCACACTACTAACTGTTAGATGGCGGGGGATGTTCATACATATGGTAAAAGAAGAATAGAATTATGAGTTTAGATGGCATCAAAGCCAGCGTATTGTTGGCTTAATGGTTAGCAATGCTTGCCAAAATTTCTCTGATGAATAAGCCTAGCAGCTTCCGAAATGGATCTATAAGAAAAGCTGTCTCTAAAAATTTTTCCTACTCTATTCAGTTAAAACAAATATTAATATTTAATTAAAAAATGATTACTAAAAAAATAAAAACAATAACAATTTTCATAAAAATTAAAATATGAAACACGAATACTTAAAAAAAAAAAAAACACAATAGAATTAAAAAAAAAAATAAAATAAAATAAAATAAAATAAAATAAATTAAAATAAAATTATTAAATAATTAAATTAAATGAATAAAATTAACTTAAAATAAAGTAAACTAAAGTAGTTTAAATCTCGCGTAAAAAACCCGTCTTGGAACGTGGCGAGGCAAGAAGCAGGTATATTGGTGGAATAGCGAAATCGCGGAACTCCGGAAAACATGTCACAGAATGCGAAGACTGGCGACGCGCTCACGTGGCAGATCCGAGGCTCTTGAAATGGCGGAGGCGTACAAGGGAGCGAAAAAGCCTCTCGGCGCCGCCATAAAAGCAAGCAAACTAAGATGCTGGAAAGAGCTCTGTAAGGAAGTGGATCAAGACCCCTGGGGACAAGGGTACAAAATAGTTATGAAGAAACTTCGACCACCAAATCAGACGATGGACGAAGATGACATGAAGAACATCGTGGAAGCGCTATTCCTCACGCAACCTACTAGAGAAGAGGAACATGCAGCACGAGATGACCGCAACGTGGTACCTTTCAATGACGAAGAGCTAGAAAGAGCCCTGCGTAGCATGAGGGCTGGTAAAGCCCCAGGACCCGATGGAATACCTGCGGAGGCAATCAGATTAACTGCTAATAGTTGTCCAGAGCTCTTGTTACACATGTATAACAAATGTCTAGAAGCAGGTGTCTTCCCCGCCAGATGGAAGACAGCACGGCTCGTCCTCATACCGAAAGGCAAAGGGGACCCAAGCTCTCCATCATCCTTTCGTCCACTATGTATGCTCGACACAGCGGGAAAAATGATGGAGAGCCTTATAAAGCAACGTCTAACAGCAGCCATAGAAGACGAGGGTGGACTCTCGCACCGGCAACATGGCTTTCGGAGAGGGCACTCCACAATAGACGCCATAGCAGAAGTCGTAGAGGCAGTCCGGAAGGCCGAGACGGCAAGCCATCAAGCAAGGCCGGTGGTACTATTGGTGACGTTAGATGTTAAAAACGCTTTTAACTCTGCCAGGTGGGAAGACATGCTTGATGCATTAGAACGCTCCTTTAAGGTCCCGATATACTTGTTAGATACATTGAGGGACTACTTAAGAGACCGCTGGCTAATCTATGAAACGACGCAAGGCCAAAGAAGGGTGAAGCTAACAGGCGGGGCAGCACAAGGGTCGGTGCTCGGCCCTGATCTTTGGAATGCTACCTATGACAGTCTCCTTCGAATGCAGATGCCAGAAAGCACTTTTCTAGTTGCTTTTGCAGACGACGTGGCTGCGGTGATAACAGCACGAAACTGCGACCTGGCACAGCTTAAACTGAACCAAGTGATGCGCAGTGTAGACGAGTGGATGAATAATCACGGCCTCCAACTGGCTACAGCCAAGACAGAGATCGTGATACTAACGAAAAGAAGGATTCCCACAATCACCAACATGAATGTTGGGGATCAACAGATAGAGACGCGCCGCTCTACGAAATATCTAGGGGTGAAATTGGACAACAAGCTGACCTTCTCGGAGCATCTAAGAAGCTCCTGCGAGAAGGCTGTGAAGACCATCGCAAGTCTGAGTCGGCTAATGGCGAATACAGGTGGACCAAAGCCATGCATAAGAAAGCTGCTGGCGTCCGCCTCAGATTCTATACTGTTGAACGGTGCAGAAGTCTGGGCGGACGCAATGAAATTTGGGAAGTATCGGGCCGCTATTACCGCAGTCCAACGTAGAGGGGCCCTGAGAATCGCCTCAGCATACCGTACGGTCTTCGCAGATGCTGTTCTGGTCATCGCGGGGACTATACCGATATATCTCCTCGCTGAGGAAAGAAAAATGACTTACGACACTCGTGCAGAGGTACGTAGAGACGTTGCTGCAACGCAGGCGCGTGGTGATTCGATCCGGCGGTGGCAACTTCAATGGAGCAGCAGTGCTGCTGGAAGGTGGACCAGGGTATTAATCCCCGAAGTAGAACCATGGCTGAACCGACCTCATGGAGAAGTCGACTTCTACCTGACCCAGTTCTTAACCGGACACGGTTATTTCCGTGAATATCTCCATAGAATGGGCAAAGTTCAAACCCCGAACTGCACCTACTGCGGAGCCATAGACGACGTACGCCACACCTTCTTCGAATGCGAGCAATTCGCAGAAGAAAGAAGGCGGGTGGAAGAGACAATTGGCGAACTTTCCCCGGGCAGTGTCATTCGCAAGATGACCTGCGAAAACGTTAGATGGGACATAGTCAGACGATACGCGAGGAATGTCCTCCTTGCGAAACGGGAAGACGGTTGTCTAGCCAGTTAGCGTGAGAGTAGCCATAGAGCTCACGTAACGCGCTTCCTTACCTGAAGTAATGCTAAGCGCGGTCCCAGGTAAGGAAGAATGCGCGGGCCGTGGGAGGTTAGGTTTTAGTGCGGTATACTTCAAGATAAGAAGGAGTCCCACACTCGGAGAGTTCCGCTGCTAGAGCATCTAGTAACGAGGGCTCAAACCCGGTTAGTGCATAAAGCATTTCCTCCTCCCACGAACACAAAAAAAAAAAAAAAAAAAAACAAAAAACAAAAAAAAAAAAAAAAAAAACCCGTCTTACTCTTTTAAATGAACAAAACACTATATACATTTGGGAAGTGTTGACATTCTTTTTAAATCGAATGAAAATTTGTTTTTCCATGAAGTTTTTAACACAAAAAACTGAAAAACAGTTTTTTGACTTTAAAAAAAGAAATTGGGGGTACTAAAAATTTTTTGAACATGGTTTCGTGTGTTATTCGACCAGATGAACGATCTCTACTGAGTCGCTTTAAAAGTAGATTCAATTTTTTTTTAAAGTAAAATAAATAAGAAAGAAAATAAAATTAATTAAATAGTCTTAAAATAAAACAAAATTAAATAAAATAAAGTAAAATAAAACAAAATAAAGTAAGGTAAATTAATTAATAATTACAGTAAAGAATATAAAAAAAAAATTCTCAATGGCGAAATGGAGAAATACCGGTTTCAGGGTTATGTGCCATGTTCAGTGTCCTTTATTGCGTTATATTAAATTTTCCACTTTAATCTGCGATTCCTAGATGGAATGATCCGACTAACAACATAAAATATTACTTTTATGCGGTTACATAAACACACATAAAATAAAGTTCTTATATTTAAAGCTAATTATTGTCTAAGATAAATTTAATCCAAGAAACGGGTATAGGCATTGCTGAAAACAGAAGCCCGAAAAACAACAAAACATCGGCGTTTTGATAATTTTATGTTAGTATAAATTTCTTCTTCTATTAACCCTTTCATTTACAACAAACGAAAGACTGTTGGAAAAGCATAAACCCATTTCAGAAATGACTAAGAAAATAATTGCTACGGTGAGTGCGTCTAATATTTAATTAGTTCAAAATACAAAATGTGATGTGCGCTGTAGCTAGTAAAATAGCCTACTTTAATGCGGGCGCGCTTCAAATGGGCAAAAATGTAATTCAGCTAATTGGTTGAATTATAGATTATATGAATGAGGCAAACAGTTGAGCATAAGAAGAGGCACAAAGATAAACTGAGTGAGTTTTATAACTAAACAATTGCTGCCGCATACCACATAATACAAAATATCAAAAACACACACACGCATACACAAAGACTGCATAATATGTTCACTTACCGTGGTTTGGAATGTAAAAGTTTCATTAAATAAACGTTAATTGACATGTGGAAATGGCAAACAGGCCAACTGGAATATTTAAAAGCAAATAAAACTGACAAATGAAATTTTCAATTGCATCACATTTTTTTTTGCCACACACACATACATACATGCAACTTACATAAGAGTTAAAACAATTACAAAGCCCATTGCCAAATAATCAACGAAACATCATGCATATTGCATTCCCCAAAAGAATTTCATTGGCTGCCATGGCGTATGCGCAACCTCACCTAACCTCGCACTATCTGCTCCGCTGCAAATTCATGTTTTTTCGTTTGTTTATTTCGCATGTCAGGCGTCATTTGTTGTATGTGTGCAACAAAAGTTAAAAATGTCCGCTTATCAAATTACACAAATTTTAAATTCACTGCTAATTAGGCAGTAAACGAATTCTATACATTATTGCAGTCGGTTTTTTGTTTGTGCGTCATGCGAGTGAATGTGTTATGCCGTGGATGGTAACGCTCTGGTAAGCAAGTTAACGTAAGCCAACTTACTCCATCAGAGTGAATGAGGTAAAAGCTGTTGTTAATTTGACGGCTTTTTATTATTCGCCACAATGAACACAAAACTATTGCATTTTATTTTTGGTAAAAACATTTATACCCAGCTGAGCGTTGAGCGCAAGGTATTGTTACTAGTTTGCTTCATCGGTATCGAAAATCGAAAATTCAAATTCATATAGTTATAGGTTAAAGCAAGAAAAAGATAGAGGAATTTCGGAACGACTTCAACAGTCATCCATGCGGACCGAGGTACAGGATAGTACAGTAGCCCGTTTCTGTTACCTTTCGATAAGAATTTTAACGCAAAGTGCAACCCTGATATGAAGTTATCGCTGAATAGTGTTTCTATATGTATGGTAAAAATGTATTTTCGTTATGGATTTCGATAAAAATAACGATGCCTATAATGGCAGTGATAGCAAGTGTAAAATCCAAACTAATTGCATCATGTGCAAATTTTTAACGTTATTAATATTTATTAAAAATTAGTTGTTATAAAAAAATAAAAACAAAAATAAAATGTAGTTAGAGCAATATCTTATCTACTAGGCTATTGAGACCATTGTGCTGTGTGCGTCAAATGTTTTATTTGTCACCTAGGGCTTTTTGCCTATCATTTTCTCATGTTTACATAACACACCACGAACATATCGCAAGGTGAATTTTATTTATACAGAAACGCTTTATATGTTTTTACACAATATTCGATTCTTATTTAAAGGTGCCGTTTTCATATGTAAATTTAAAATTTATATTCCTGATACAAATTTATTTCAGAAAAATGTTTTTACAGAGATGATCCACTTTAAAAATTGCATTAAAAGATCCCTTAAAAATTCGCTTCAAAACATTGAAAACAAAATTGGAATACTTACCTATACAATTTTTCATTCTAAATCCTAGTACTGTGTTCACACGTGAAAAATATTGCAAGTTGTCTAGAAAACAGTTTTAAATCACACTCGCAATGTTTCGAATAAAAAATGTGTTTCTGTCATCGTTTCCCATCAGTTCATTATACGGATTAAATATATTTTTACATTGCGTAATTTCCTTGGCAACATTTTTCACCGTGTAGTGTTGTTAACGGCTGTATTTGTAAATCCTTTGATTTCACGTCTTGGAAAACTACATAGAAAGGTAGAAATACACTTTATTTATCGGGAAAGTGATTGATAATGTTATTTTGGCTCGTTGCAACATTTTTCACGCTTGAACGCAGTATTGGGCTATAAGTGTAAAAATTACATATGTTTTCATTTTATATATTAGAAAGTATTGAAAAAAAAATTATTTATTATTTATTTTAAACTTAAATACTTTCTCAAACATTTTCTTCCCTTTTTTCAAACTCAGCAGTTAGGTGTGACCACTAAAAAATATACCGAAAATCACGGGATTATTAAAATGCAAAAAATGTACATCCCTAGTAAGCATGCAAACAAACAATATGACTGCATAGCAACCAACTGGTTGTAAATTACTTTAAAACTAATATGAATACCAATGCTTACGTCTTCTTCTATATAAAGCTACTGGTATTTTGAACATGGAGATGTCCTACGGTATGTCAATTGTCAGGTTTCGTACAGAAATATACCAAGATAGAACTACACCTTTTCCAGATGTACTTCCGAGCTCATCAAGTGTACTTCAGAATAGTCAGATGTACTTCAGAAATAGTAAAATTAGTTAAAAGTAGTCAATTGTATTTCATAAATCGTAGAATGTATTTCAAAATAAGCAGTTGGACTTCAGAAACCATTAAATGTATTTCGGAATAGTCAATTGCATTCCAGAAACCGTAAAATAATTTTTAGAATAAATAATTGTAGTTCAGATAACGTAACTTGTACTTCAGAAACGATAAATTGTACTTCAGCATAATCAATTATAGTTCAGAATTTATGGTCTCTAAAGTAAAACTGATTATTCTAAAGTTCATTTTATAGCTTTTGAAGTACAATTTACGGTTTCCGAAATACATTTTACAGTTTGTGAAGTACAATTGACTATTCTGAAATACATTTCACGATTTCTGAAGTACAACTGACTATACTGAAATACATTTTACGATTTAGTTCAAAATAGACCACAAGAAATTCTAATTAAATTTTACTGATAATTGTTACATGCAAATAAGACAAATGTGTCTGGGCATGTTGGATATTTACTTGGCCCACATGGGAGAGGTGACTGGTTTGAGCGCCGTTGCTGAAAAGATAAAATTTTAATATTAAGTTCTGCTGGGACTTTCCCAACGCTATCCTTTTTCCAACTAAATTTCAGAAACGCAAATTTAGTTAAGATATTATAATTGTATTTAAGAGAACCTTAATTTTAGTTCAGAGCAGTCCAAAAGTACTTTAGAAAAATCAAATTTATTTCAGGAAATAAACCTGCGTGTAGAAAAATTCAAAGTTGCTCGCCTTGCAGTGGCCAAGGGCCATTAACGGCAGTCTGTTGTATTTCTACAACGAGCAAAACCTGTCTTACATTCGGGGCCGCTGGTGCAAAAACCCACTGGTTTTAGTAATCGCCTCCCCGAAAGGTTACGCAGTTAGGCAAGGAAAATGTACTCACCGCCGTCATGGGCCTGTCCAAATTCCTTTAGGTGGAGCCATAAATAGTTAGTCTAGTACTTTAAAGAGTTGTGCAGCGAAATTATAATAAGGCTTTACTCCTTAATACATTTTGCCTTTTCTTAGATTCATTGAGATTCTCTGACATACATTTGCTCCTTTCTGAAAAATTGAAGAAAAGCTGGAGCCACAAATCAAATTTTTTATTCACAAATTTTGGCTTTTCCGGAATAGTTTGAGATGATTTGTAAACTGGTATTTATTCTGACTGGCTGTGGAATATCTCGAACGAAACATCCTTCCAACTCTGTTTATTAAATATTTATTTTAAATATAGAATTTATTGTACAATTGCACATCAATACCAACAGTTAGGAATTTTCTATATAATTTCTGATGTAAACCCAAAATGGCATTTGTGGCATTCGTAATGATGTTGGCGACAAAGTGACAAGTGAATTTGGTCGTTTATTTCCAATAATTCATGCAAATGGTAAGTGTGTGTGTGTGTATTGAAATACTTAAAATTATCGTTTTGTTTTTGGAATTTAATTTGATTCCCCAATAGTCTCTACGCCATTAACTCACATCACAAAAATTTTACCAATACTCGGGGCAGTAGGTGGGAGGAAGGGGGCTGTTGCGAAAGTACACTAGCGGATATGAGCTTCCAGTTAAATGGCTTCGTTTCCGTTTGTCATTATTTGTTGATGTCGGCATATATAAAATACATTTTTTTCCGGTTTTAACTGCTACCACACTTTCTACACGTAGCTCGCTTTTATAGAGTTTTTGCTTTTATTGTTGATGTTGTTGTTGTTGTTGTTGTTGTTGCTGCTGCTGCTGACTGTCATAATTTGTGCTGATGCATTATTATTTTATATTAACATGTGACTTCGGATATTGTATTTTATTATTCATATACTATTGACTGCCTTGGGCATTTGTTTTTGTCATTGTCTGCATTTTATTATTTATTTAATAATTGTTTTGAGTAAAAACGCATTTTCAGCCAAATTAGTTGTCAACCATTTGAGTCGGTTGCAACTTGCGCCGGTTGCATGTGCCCTCGGGCATTTCTGTATTGGTGGAAGCTGAAATTTTTTTGTTTTATTATTTGCTAGTATTGGTCAAATGAATTATGTATTTATTTAATATTGCCAAATTAAGTTTCGATGCTAAAGTTTTTGTTTACTTTTTTTTGTAAAATGAAAATTGGAATTAAATGAATTGCAATGAGCAAAGGGTGGAAAGAAATTTTTTATCTCAATGCGGATTTCGCCATTCCTCTGCTTTCGGGTAGGGATAGAAAGACCTTTGGGAACGCAGCGTCTTTTTCAATTCGCATCACACGACGTCAAGCGAAACCATTGAACCTTAACTCCCGAGATCAGCTAACCGCTAAATTTCCTTCAATAGTTTAGACGGAAATACCATAAATCTTCCGGAGAAATATTCTCTCGAACCGTCCATGCTCACACATCAGTCAGCTTTGAGATAGTACGTCACATCTCAATTGAAACTTTAGAATTCTCTGAAGATCTCCTACTGCTGGCTGCCTACCATTCATGAATAATGCCTCAAACTGGCTTTCGTCCTGAAGTAAGTTGAATTCTTTTAATTTTGTTAAGCTCCCTTTATTTCAAAGGCGTGCAGGAGCACTGATGATGATCAGACCAATCAGTCCATCTCCGATTATTCTAACAGAGTAAGGCTAGGATTCCTCAATGGTCACTAACGGTATCACATCATGCATACTGCAATGGTAGGTCGACGTAAACTCCCTGCTAACCAAAGCCGCAGCACTCCGGAAAAATTATCCAAAAAGGGGCGACCAATAAAAGAATCCAATTGTTTCCAAAAATGGCCTAAACAAAATTAAAGTGGCTGAAAACATGTGCTTAAAACCAAGTAAAAAACTCAAACCTGTGCAGAAAAGCATCCATAAAAGGATCCAATATGAGTTCAAAATAACTCCGAAATTCATTTAACAAGAGTCATAAAACACTTTAAATTCATCGGATCCGGATTTTTTAACGAATGTTTGCTCATTTTGGGCTCCGAAAACAGCTAATTTATAAGATTATCCCCTCAGAAATGTACGTTTCATACCTCCGAATTGAGTGTTTTTGGTTCCACTTGGTTATATGGGCTGTGGTCCGCCCATGATGCTATCAACCCGCATCTGGACTCATTTTGGGATGTAGAAAAATTACTGACTTATTAGTGTAGCCAGCTTCAGTTGGATTGATCAAAATGCTCCTCTGTTGTAGAACTTTTATAGTGAAAAAGGGTGTGCAGGATTCCTTCAGAAGCATAAGTTCTCTTCCAACTACTATGCGTTGTGAGCATAAACAAATTTTTGATGACTTTGAATCCAGGGATGGCCGAGCGGTTACCTACGCTGACGAATTTACTATGATGCTCGGCGGTATATTAGCGAACACTCCCATTTTTTTTTTTGATCTTAGCGATTTTCTCAACGTGTCCAGGTTGACTAGATGGGTAGCAACATCCCAGGCAATTCTCGCTGGTATCTATTGAACCAATAAGGTACTTGTATATCGGACTTGGCGGCGAGTTCTATATGCGGCTGACTATCGTTAATCTGCTCTTGAATCGCTATGGCCTTTTGGTGGAAGACGTTGGAAACTTCATTAAGAGCGATCCCACCATTGTTCCATCCTTCTGTCGTGACCCTAATTATCACACGGGCTCCTTGAACCTCTTATCACATGGGCTGGTTACACTTAATAGCTCACATTGCGGAGATTGCTGCTGTCACTTGATCCCGTATAATGACTATCATCTGCGCAGACTTCTTTGAAATATATTATTCAAATAAAGCACTTTGATACTTAATCTTTCGAAAACTCTGTAGCAAAACCGAAATTTAAATAATTCAAGAGGCATTGCGGTTCACTTAACCCCATTTGGTAGTCTTTCCATTTGACAAGTTTTATTTTCAGCTGTATTTTTACATCGGATTAAATTTTGTATACAAAGCTTAACTCAACAAATGCCAACATTAGCCAATAGACGATTTTCTGATTATCTAAATGCTAATACCTTTAAACATATGAATAACGTTAGTGTGTGTGAGAGTTTCTCATTCTTTTGTCAAATGTGCTGCATGGCTTGGGTATTGCAAACGCAATTTAATGATGAATAACACTAACAAACAAACGAAACGAACCCTTTTTTTTACATTAGAGAGAGTGCTATGTTTGTTATGCGTTTCATTTTTGCTTTTAGGCAAATACACACACATACATATATAAATACATTGAAATACTTTAATGCAATTCAAACAATTTCCATTTGTCCAAAAGTCATTAATCATTCGCACGCCGCTACACAAGAGTGCAAAGCAGCATAAGAGCAATCAGACAGAGGACAAAGGACATTATGTTATACTAATACAAAATGCATGTATGTTTGTGTATTAGAGTGGCCATAATGTTATAAGTTCTTTGGGCTGTCCTAAATGCTATTTTAGGTTCTTAAAATTAGTAACCCAGAACAAAAGCTCATTATATTAAAAGCAAGCCAAAAAACTTGTTGCATTTCTTTTACAAAATTGTTTGAAATTTGTTTCATGTTTATGAAAATTTAAAAGTTTTTCTCTGAAAAGAAAAATGGTGTCCAAAAAATCGCGGTAATGGAATTTTTTCTTGTTTTTAAAAATTAAAAATAAAGTGCTAATTCTTCTTCTTTAAATGGTCATCTAACCGCCTGGGCGATTTTGACCGTCCAACAGAGCTCGCCAGTCGTTTCTTCGTTGCGCCAACTGGCGCCAATTGGAAACACCGCGGGATCGCAAATCGGTCTCCACTTGGTCCTTCCATCGGAGTGGTGGTCTCCCTCTTCCTCTGCTTCCACCGGCGGGTGCCGATAAGAATACCTTCTGGGCTGGAGCATCATCATTAAATCTTCTTCGGTACTCGCCGTCGCCAACGCGTAGAGGTCCACTAATCTTTCGAAGAACCTTGCTCTCGAATACTCCCAGAGCCGCCTCATCAGATGTTGTTAGTGTCCACGCTTCTGCACCATATAGCAGGACGGGTGCGATGAGTGACTTGTAGAGTGTTATTTTCGTTCGTCGAGAGAGGACTTTACTTTTCAATTGCCTACTCAGTCCGAAGTAGCATTTGTTTGCAAGAGTGATTCTTCGTCGGATTTCTAGGCTAACATTATTGTTGGTGTTAATGCTGGTTCCCAGGTAAACGAAGTCCTTTTCTATTTCAAAATTATTGCTGCCAACAGTGGCTTGGTTGCCAAGGCGCAAATGCGCTGACTCTTTGCATGATGAGAGAAGGTACTTCGTTTTGCCCTCGTTCACCGCCAATCCCATTTTTTCCGCTTCTTTTCTAATTTGGAGTAAGCAGAAGTTACGGTGCGGTTGTTAAGGCCAATGATATCAATATCGTCAGCATATGCCAACAGTTGCACGCTTTTATAAAATATTGTTCCAGCGCGGTTAAGTTAAGTGCTAATTAATTACAAAAAATAAATTATCGTGCTCCAGATCACTTCATCAAGTTTTATTTGTTTTTATTTTTTTTTATTTTATTTCCTTTTATTTTATTTTATTTTACTTTTTTTTGTTTTATTTGGTTTTATTTTAATTTTTTTTTTTTATTTCATGTGACTTTATTTCAGTTTATTTAATTTTAGTTTATTTTGTTCTATTTTATTTTATTTTAGTTAATTTTATTTTATTTTGTTTCATTTGATTTTATTTTATTTTATTTTATTTTATTTTATTTTATTTTATTTTATTTTATTTTATTTTATTTTCTGTTATTCTATTTTATTTTATTTTATTTTATTTTATTTTATTTTATTTTATTTTATTTTATTTTATTTTATTTTATTTTATTTTATTTTATTTTATTTTATTTTATTTTATTTTATTTTATTTTATTTTATTTTATTTTATTTTATTTTATTTTATTTTATTTTATTTTATTTTATTTTATTTTATTTTATTTTATTTTATTGTATTGTATTTTATTTTATTTTACTTTATTTCATTTTAATTTATTTTATTTTATTTTATTTTATTTTATTTTATTTTATTTTATTTTATTTTCTGTTATTCTATTTTATTTTATTTTATTTTATTTTATTTTATTTTATTTTATTTTATTTTATTTTATTTTATTTTATTTTATTTTATTTTATTTTATTTTATTTAATTTTATTTTATTTTATTTTATTTTATTTTATTTTATTTTATTTTATTTTATTTTATTTTATTTTATTTTATTTTATTTTATTTTATTTTATTTTATTTTATTTTATTTTATTTTATTTTATTTTATTTTATTTTATTTTATTTTATTTTATTTTATTGTATTGTATTTTATTTTATTTTACTTTATTTCATTTTAATTTATTTTATTTTATTTTATTTTATTTTATTTTATTTTGTTTTATTTTATTTTATTTTATTTTATTTTATTTTATTTTATTTTATTTTATTTTATTTTATTTTATTTTATTTTATTTTATTTTGTCTTATTTTATTTTAGTTTATTTTATTTTATTTTATTTTAAAATACCATGACTTTGGACGAGCTCAAGGCCAAAAATAATAATTTTTCTTTTTTTTATTAATGAAAATTATTATTGTTTTTTTTTTTTTTTTTTTTTAATATTTATTGTTAATTAATTATGAAAAGTTTTTATTTGAATAGATTAGGAAATTTCGAAGCTATTTTATGTTGTTGTATTTCATTTTATTTTACTTTATTTTACCTTTTTTTATTTTGAACGGACACTCTAATGAACAAACACAAACTGAAATACATAAATACAAGCAGTGATGTCAAAGTATCAAAGGGGCAAAAAGATGGGGAACAAAGTTGGAAAATGGAAAAGTATTGGCAATGGTTTTTAATGAAAGGAAGATGGAGGTAAAGTGCACTTAGAAAGGGCGGAGTACCAGAAATTGTTAGAAAACTATGTCATGTGTTCATTTGAAATGAAATGCTGTTTGATAACTTTAAATTATTTTTAGTTTAGAAAATGGAAAATCAAAAAATGTCTAAACCTTGATAAAAGATTTTTTCTTCTGAGCTCCAAGTTTAAGACCAAGTAACTTATGAAAACAATCAATTAACAGCGATACCAAATTTCATTCAAATAAGTCCTGTACCCTTACGTCATCTTTTTGTCTCTGGCGCTAAAAGTAATTATACGCGCAGAGAAAGGAAATTAGTTCACCTTCTCGGATGACTGCCTTCAAATGACCACGTACCAAATAACATCATCTCATCAACCGTTTGTGAAGCGAGCATAACCAAATAATTATGCGTTTAACGTAATCTTGTATAAACTGTTTCCAAACGGAAATGAAAAAAAAGATAGATATGTTCGACTTCTCTCTTTATGGCGCGATATACAACAGGTATATCATCATAAACCTCCTAAGGGATTTTTGCGCCAAGCTTCTCTTCCAATTTGTGGTGTGCCGATTTGAATTTTCCCTACAAATTGGTGGGACCTACAGTTTTTTGCCGACTCCGAACGGCATCTACAAAGGAGACGAATTTTTGCTGAGAAGCCTGTCATGGCAGAAATACACTCGGAGAGTTTGCCAAACCACTGCCGAGGGGCGACCCCGTTTTGAAAAACTTTTTTCAAATCACTTTTTGATGTTACCTGTACCAGGGCTCGAACCATGGACCTTCGGTGTGGTAGGCCGGCAACACTACCTCCACACCACGGCGGCCGCCCATGTTCGACTTATAGAATCAAATTCTGTGTCTAAGAAAGTTTTTATATTCGGTTCTTGTCATTTTCACGCTTGCAATTTGATGAATGTTTGTTCATATTCAATAATTAGGTTTTTATTAAGTATCTATCTACGACGGAGTGGAAGCGCGCCCTATCTCATCAAACCATTTAAAACCATTTATTCAGAGAACGCAATGCGCATCATTTGATTCAAAAACGGCCTAACTCAGTAGAATTCGTGTTGAATTTTCGCTCAGATATAACGTTTTCTTCAACCAAATTTAGAAAAAGGACGTTCTGACTTAGGTCGTTTTTTTTTTTTAATAAATAGTTTGAAATAATAATGGAGCACAACTCAATAGCGATTCAACAAAACTTATCTAAGTTTTCAACAAAACCTAGAGTTTTTCATTTGCAGTCAACTTGAGCTTCCGGTACATCATTTCTTGAGCCTTTATAAAGTTCTATGTTAGAAGTAGAAAGCCCAACCACGCTTAGCTGAGTCCATTTTAATCAGTATATCTAAGAAACCAGTTGAAGTATGGAACTTATTCACTTCCCTCATTGCATAGTTTGAAACCCATATTGTACCGACAGATGAGAATTCTAAAGCGAGTTGCTTTGCAATTTTAGTATATGTTCTATGTTAAAATGAGCTACTAAGCTTAACTACTTATGAATAAAATAACAAAATGGAATTTTTTTCTAAAAAATTTAAACTTCCTATAAAACCAAACGCGAACTTATTCGCTTGAGAAATAGGAACCAAAATTTTGAGCGCTTATAATTTTTTCTGCTTACTTATTTTTTGTTGCTTTCAATTCAAGCATTTTTTACGGAAGCAAAAAAAATTCCAACCAGCATCGAAATGAGGAGTAAAAAAGGGCCACTGTGCAGATTTCAAAATCATCTCAATTTTCGGATTTAAATTCAACAACGAAGCACGACGAAATGAAACGCGATCAAGATCAAAACGAATGCCTGGCGGTACTTTGAGACGGTAGATTTATTTCTAACGTCACCTTTAAACTTTTTTTTTTGGTAAAATCATAACTCTTAAACTAATGAAGACATTTAAATATTTAAACTTCACCTGAAAGCTAATCTTAGAATCTTTCATAGTTGAAATTATAGGGTGCCACATGAACAAGGTGCTTCAAAATCATTTTTTTAAGTAAACACTGAAGGCAAAAACTATTTGGCTTATAAGATAAATTGAAGCATGAAGCCAGGTAGGCTAATGATTTTGAAGATTTAAAAATGTTTACCAAACTTTATAAACTAGTTGATTTTCGTAAGAATTTAATATTCTTCTGAAAGGCATCTTAAAATTGCATTAAATGTAGAAAAATGCAGAAACGTAAATTATCTTAATATATAAAAATCTTTTGTGCGTCCATCAGTGGTCACTAAACTCCTTCTAAACGCCTGGACCGATATTGAAGAAATTATTTTTGCATACACAAGTGGGCTCAAGCATACTTTAGCTTCACAATCCCGACCAAAGGATGATGTGGTCGTTTCACCTTCCATATAAACCAGATTTTCCGTACCGCATATCTCTGGAAGTATTTATGGTAAATATTAAAAATTAGTAAGGAGTTAAAGGAGAGCAATCGCCAACACCTTAAGAAAAAAGGAGTGGAAGCGAGAAGTAGGCGTGGCACCTCCCATAAAAATGAGATTTCACGTACTGCATATCTCTGAAAGTATTTATGGTAGAATATCGAAAATTAATTATAAGCAAAATGAGACCAATCTCGAACAGCTCAGGAAAAACGGGGGAAGGGTGAAGAGGGCGTGACACCTCCCATAAAAACGGGATTTTTCTTACAGCATACTTTTGCAAACATTGTAGAGTGTGAAAATTTGGCTCAGAGTAATATGACCACCTTAAAAAAGCTCTGTAACGGAAAATTAGGGTTAACGCCATTTGATATAATCTAGATTAGTATTACTCCGCAACTATTTCTACGATCTATGTAGGATCTATGTATATATCTTTTATAAGAAGAAGGAGAACGGTATAGGAATAGGGTCGCAAAAGGGAAAAGGATAGTAATAGTGGTAGGGCAATATTTCTTGAACGATGCAGGTAAATAGCTTGGCAGGAGAAAGTCTGACGGGCCCTCTAGCATTATTATAAATTACGAAATTAAATGACTGTATTATTTGTAACGAAAAAATAAACTTGGACTTATTTATTTTTTGTTGCTTTTAAATTAAATAAATAAATGAATAACTAAAATGGTATTTTTCAATAAAATAACGAAATTGATTTCTAAATCGTTGATTTTCTTGTTCTGGTAAAAAAAAATGGCGATAGCTTATTTTAACTTAACATAGTCATCGTGACTGGAATATATACATACGAGTATCTAACAGAGAAACCATACCAGGGCTATACGTATATTTCGTCAATTTACATACCTCATGGATGATGTGACTGGATAATAAGAGATTGCTAACCTGCTGATATTGGAATCTAAGTGTTCTCTGCCCAATCCACAAGAAGGGCGATCCTGCAAACTGCACCAACTATCGCGGAATCAGCCTTTTGAATATCGCATATAAGCTCCTATCAAGCGTATTGTGCGAAAGACTGAAGCCTGATGTGAACATACTGATTGGACCTTATCAGTGTGGCTTCAGACCGAAAAGGAGCTGCCTATATGCCGCTATGTCTGAATTTGGTTTCCCCGCAAAACTTATACGGCTATGCAAAATGACCTTGAGCAACACCGCCAGCTCGGTCAGAATTGGGAAGTACCTCTCCGAGCCGTTCGAAACTAAACGAGGTTTCAGACAGGGTGACCCCTATCTTACGATTTCTTTAATTTAATGCTGGAGAAAATAATACAAGCTGCAGAACTTAACCGCGCTGGAACAATATTTTATAAAAGCGTGCAACTGTTGGCATATGCTGACGATATTGATATCATTGGCCTTAACAACCGCACCGTAACTTCTGCTTACTCCAAATTAGAAAAAAAGCGGAAAAAATGGGATTGGCGGTGAACGAGGGCAAAACGAAGTACCTTCTCTCATCATGCAAAGAGTCAGCGCATTTGCGCCTTGGCAACCAAGCCACTGTTGGCAGCAATAATTTTGAAATAGAAAAGGACTTCGTTTACCTGGGAACCAGCATTAACACCAACAATAATGTTAGCCTAGAAATCCGACGAAGAATCACTCTTGCAAACAAATGCTACTTCGGACTGAGTAGGCAATTGAAAAGTAAAGTCCTCTCTCGACGAACGAAAATAACACTCTACAAGTCACTCATCGCACCCGTCCTGCTATATGGTGCAGAAGCGTGGACACTAACAACATCTGATGAGGCGGCTCTGGGAGTATTCGAGAGCAAGGTTCTTCGAAAGATTAGTGGACCTCTACGCGTTGGCGACGGCGAGTACCGAAGAAGATTTAATGATGAGCTGTATGAATTTTACGCAGACGCCGACATAGTTCAGCGAATTAAAACACAGCGGCTTCGCTGGCTAGGCCACGTAGTGCGAATGAGCGAAGATGCTCCAGCCCAGAAGGTATTCTTATCGGCACCCGCCGGTGGAAGCAGAGGAAGAGGGAGACCACCACTCCGATGGAAGGACCAAGTGGAGACCGATTTGCGATCCCGCGGTGTTTCCAATTGGCGCCAGTTGGCGCAACGAAGAAACGACTGGCGAGCTATGTTGGACGGTCAAAATCGCCCAGGCGGTTAGATGACCATTTAAAGAAGAAGAACTTGCGGAAAGTGTATTCGTTTTGTCTAATTCGTGATATCTTGTAAGTCTTTATATATCTATATATTTGTAGTCCTTGTTTTTAGACTCTTAAAACTCTTCAGAAAATTCCCTTAATAGTAAGCACTGGTATTATGTTAAATCTATTCCATGTGTCAAATTATATTACCCGTTGGCACTAGTTTGTTGTCAGCATACTTTTAAAGCAGCATCGTTTCAACTTTTCATCAGCCTGTCCTATTTTAATCAATATATTTTCGAATATTTGAGATATGCAACGTAATCACACCCACATTTGCAGCATTCATTAGCACCTTTCGTTTGATACCCATATTTTACTAATACATTTTGGATCACCCTCGTTCACATGCTGGTCGATAACTCGAAACACGGTCGAATTTTCTAAAAAAGGAAAATCAGAGGTATTAAGCAAGACGCCTAGTAATGCAACGGTGAAAGTCGCATTCAAATAACCTAGGCAGGTTTTAAGTTATAAGCGTTCAAAGATACAGACAGAAAGACATAAATTCTAAAAACTGTGGCTTAGGATTCTATTGCCTCAATTAAGATCCCTCCTATCAAGTAATTTTATCTTTTCCTTAGAAAAAACATTGGAAACCTTTAGAAATTTTTCACGTACTCAACTATTGAAAACTCTATGAGGAATCAGAATCTGTATTATGTTTGTACATATGAAGGGAATTAAAACTTGAAGTTAATGAATTTAAAATGGCTTTGTTGAAAATTAATCGATTAAACATGCAATGTTTTTGTATAAACCATGAACAAATAAGAACCTTAAATGAAGTTCATAGTTACACAGACGCACATACATAATTACAAATGAATTTATTTACGTAAATAATTCTGTAAGTGACACCCTTAATCAACGATTGGATGAACAAAAACAAAACCAATTCCGATGTAAATAAGTGGCATTCGATGGAGTGCAGCGTGCGCCACGACTATCCACTGAGGCATTCCAAACAATGAAATCATTGAGGCATTCAAGTGCGAACGGAAGTTGTACGCAAATTGTGGAACAAAGAAAACTTTTTGTTGGATACAGCTTCACACTCACGCTTGCAAAGAGACTTACAGACACACACCCTGTAGGGAAAGCAATGACTGGTCCGTAATATTCGCTTTGCATTGTTTCTTGAACTGAAAAGGAGTCTCAACATACTTGTGGGGGTGTATGGCTAGCTTGTTATGCAATCATGTTCTTCTAAGTTCAAGAGGGAGTAGGGGGCTTTACAAGCGCCAAGAAGTGGGGACAAAAAAGTCCCTTGACTTTAGATGCAATAGTTTTTCTTAGTTTGTTGTATAAGCTCATTGATTCGGTGCTATTATAAGCTCAGCATGGTATCTCAATGGCGGCTCAACAGAGAGTGGCTCACAAGGTGGAAGGATCCTGTGAGAGCAAACAGCTTACTCTGTCTGCATTATCCCACAAAGATGGAACCTTCAGTAATATTCGGCTGTAGGCGACTTGGTATTGAAGTTTCTACAGTAAAATGGATGGAGGCTACAATCTGGTTGCTACTAAAGTCACAGCAGTTATGGTGTGCTGACTGCACTGTTCTGGCTTTCACCTGGCAATCAACTTCCACAACTCAAGAGAAATGGAGTCAAAGAGCTCACTTTAGCAGATGGCGCTGTACTGCAAGTATCTGGTCTGTATCTCATTATGCTCAGTGACATCATGCAGGAAACAATGAGTAAGCTGATTGGATGGGCGGATACCAAAGGCCCTGCTTTGATGCCTTAAAGACAGAGTTATTACTATTGCCAACTCTGACAATAACCCCATCTTCTAAAGTACCTTAGCTTAAAGGTCCACAGTTGCATACTTCATATAGTATGAAATGCCTTGGCGCCCTTCAAAGAGCTAAGTTAACTGAAGTCCTCTAGTCAACCGGAAATATGGCTCCACATACCTGTAAAATAATGATATGTAAAAAAATGGCTTTCACTCCAGTACTTACATGCAAAGCAGCTTGTGAGGTTGTCATCCTTTCTCGGATGAGGGACTCACTCAAAATTATTTAATGTTTTAGACACATCCAAAATGACTTCTGAAGTACCAGCTGCAAACTGTGCTACACTCCCGGTTAGGTCCTTATCTACGGGTCTCCCGCACTCAGCGAGTTTATTTCAATCTGAGATCTAAGCTATTCAGTATGCAGGTAGACATCACCTTTAGTAGGGCAGCAATATTTTCGATCGTAGCAAGAGTTTTTTCCCTGCAGGCTGCTTACCCACCAAATTTATCTTTCTATATAAATACTTTTGGTCATTTCACCGCTTTTTCTTTGACATCAAACTAAACGAAGATTTGCAGCCACAAGAAATGTATTTAAACTTTCCCAACAACATCAAGAAGAAGAAGAGGTAAAGCACAAGACTTTGAAATGAATAGAAGCAAAATTAATGAGAAGATGAAGTGTGATATGCGTGAAAAGTTCGCTGAGCCTGAACCGTAGCCGGAGCTGAACAAACCATCAGATGTCGAGCTGAGCCAAGTGCCAGACAAGTGACAGGAAATCAGCGATTAAGGATAAGAATTTTGCTACTTGTCTTAGCTTGTGTTATGTGAGCGCGCTTGAATGCACGCACAAACTGTTCGAATGTTTGATACAACAACAAAAAACAAAATTGAAATAATTCAAGTGAATGTAAGCTATTTAGTTCTTAAAGCACAGAGTTTTGTGGGGCGTTTGAACGTGCGCTGGGTTGGTTGTGGACATGATGGTGTGGATGTGGATGATAGTGTAACTCGAGAATTAATTGCTTTTCAACAAAAACAAAAAAAAAAGTTCTCCAATGCTTACAAAGAAAACATGCGCTTTTCACACAAATCTTTGTTCCTCTTTTTGTTTCTGTTAAATCTTTTATTTAAATGTTTTTTTTTTGCTAATATTTCACTATTACTCTTTCTTTGCCTTCAATTACAGTAACACAATGATTAAAGGTTGAATGGTTTAATCCAAAATTGCTGTAATTCGTAGTGAGCCGTTTTACTTATTTGATTTTTTCTTACTGAAAGGAATTTACGAATATATTGCTGTTCACGGCACTAATTGCCATTTTGCGAAACTGATCGAAATAATATGATTGCGTAGAAAATAAATAAAATCGTACATTGAGGTTGGCGCCCATTGCCGGTAGGAGGGAATTGTTTAGTTGCAGTTTTGGCGTTTTTTTCTTTCCTCTTGGCTGCATTTCTTGCTGCATCAATTATGTCCAACAACATTTTTATTTCACCGGCCAACTCACAGTTTACACTGAAATTACATTTTCTCATACTAGTACAGTGGGCATTTTCCATGAAACACGGAAGAATGTTCCAAACGTTCTAGTACCAGAGCACACAGGATTCCAATCTAGCAAAAGACTTTTTATTTTGTATTTTCTTATCATTTAATAATATTTTTTTTTTTTTTCATTTTATATAATTCTATTTTATTACAATTTACTTTATTTTATTTTATTCTATTTTATTTTATTTTGCATTATTTAATTTAATTTCGTTTTATTTTATTTTAATTTATTTTATTTCAATTTGTGCTATTTTCTTTTATTTTATTATATTTTATTTTATTTTATTTTATTTTATTTTATTTTATTTTATTTTATTTTATTTTATTTTAATTTATTTTATTTCAATTTGTTTTATTTTCTTTTATTTTAATTTTTTTCATTTCAATTTGTTTTATTTTATTTTATTTTATTTTATTTTATTTTATTTTATTTTATTTTAATTTATTTTATTTCAATTTGTTTTATTATATTTTATTTAAATTTTTTTTGTTTCAATTCGTTTTATTTTCTTTTATTTTATTTTATTTTATTTTATTTTATTTTATTTTATTTTATTTTATTTTATTTTATTTATTTTCATTTATTTTATTTCAATTTGTGTATTTTATTTTATTTTAATTTTTTTTGTTTCAATTCGTTTTATTTTATTTGTTTTATTTTATTTTATTTTAATTTATTTTATTTTATTTTGTTTTATTTTATTTTATTTCAATTTTTTTAATTTTTTTTTATTTTATTTTATTTTATTTTATTTTATTTTGTTTTATTTTATTTTATTTTAGTTTATTTATTTTATTTTATTTTATTTTATTTTAGTTTGTTCTATTTTATTTTATTTTATTATATTTTATTTCATATCAATTTATTTTATTTGTTTTATTTTATTTTATTTCAATTTGTTGTATTTTATTTTATTTTAATTTTTTTTGTTTCAATTCGTTTTATTTTATTTGTTTTATTTTCTTTTATTTTATTTTATTGTATCTTATCTTATCTTATCTTATTTTATTTTATTTTATTTTATTGTATTTTACTTCATGTTAATTTATTTAATTTGTTTTATTTTATTTTATTTAATTTAATTTTATTTTATTTTATTTTATTATATTTTATTTCATATCAATTTATTTTATTTGTTTTATTTTTTTTTATTTTAATTTATTTTATTTCAATTTGTTTTATTTTGTTTTATTTTATTTTATTTTATTCTATTTTATTTTATTTTATTTTATCTTATCTTATTTTATTTTATTTTATTTGCTTGTATTTTACTTCATGTTAATTTATTTAATTTGTTTTATTTTATTTTATTTTATTTTATTTTATTTTATTTTATTTTATTATATTTTATTTCATATCAATTTATTTTATTTGTTGTATTTTATTTTATTTTAATTTTTTTTTATTTTATTTTAATTTATTTTATTTCAATTTGTTTTATTTTCTTTTATTTTATTTTATTTTATTTTATCTTATCTTATTTTATTTTATTTTATTTTATTTTATTATATTTTACTTCATGTTAATTTATTTAATTTGTCTTATTTTATTTTATTTCTTTTATTTTATTTTATTTTATTTTATTTTATTTTATTTTATTTTATTTTATTTAAGATTATCTTATTTCATTTTATTTTATTTTATTTGATTTTATGTTATTTTATGTTATTTTCTTTTGTTTTGTCTTACTTAATTAAATTTTTTTTTAATTTTTCTATTTTATTTGTTTTATATTTATTCATTGTCAGACAATATTCTACCTTATACTCAGTTTGCAAATTTTACAAAGAAAATTTTATGCTCACCGAAAAAGGCAAACGCACCTACAGTTCTCCACCAGCACCTAAACGTATATCAGAATAATAATGAAACTCCTACTGTAATAATACCTGAACTGTAGTGAAGATAATAACAACACATAATTGCATGAAAATGCGCCAACGGCAGCCCCTAAATGAAAATTGCTACATATCTAACAACAATAATAACGAGTTGTGCTATACAAATTCGTTTAGTGATTCGACTGTAAGATGCGCCAAATATCAAGAACCAATGGCCATTTGACAGCAACCAAAGGCGAATGTACGCATGCGCAACATTCTACTTCTCGGGCATGTATGCGCCACCATTGCACGCTGCCAAACACCATCATTGCATCAACTGCGTGCAACTGCCAATTTTGTTGCAAACATTTCAAATGTATTTAATTTCAGCATTGGCTATTGCTATCGTCCACGTTACTTGCTATTTGCTGTGTGCTGTTGCTGTGCCGTTGATCCTTTCAAACCGTTTAACTCAACTTTGTTGTTGTGCGATGCGTGGCCAACTAAGATATCAGTAACCTGTGATCAACTCATCTCCTAAGACTCAGCTGCTATCCAACAGAAGTAGAGCTTTCTTGTTGTTTTAACATAATTTTTTTGTTTATTATAAATGCTTTTGATGAGGCTAGTGTGCGCTTGTGTTTGTCCAAATGATTACAAGGGAAGAGCATCTTTTCAATGGGTTATGGCCGCAACATTGATTGTTATACAAATTTATATGTACATACATAAGTTTGTAATACTGCGCGTTGATGTTGATGATGATTTCTTGCCACGCCTCAAATGATGTGAAATTCATTTTTCACATAAATCGCATTTTAAATTGAAAATATTTGTTCTTCGGATTTCATTTAAGACTTTTATATCATGTCATTTTGACCTTTACAAAAGGATATATATACTTTTCACATTCCCGTGTATATACTTGTGTGTTATAGTAGGTAGATAAGTACATTAGAAGAGGGAGAAAAGAGGAAAAATCGCCAAAAGCCAAATATGTTTTAGGGATCATTCTGAACAGCTTTGCTTAAGAAACGATGGGTGTAGAACCGATTTTAAGTATGCATTCAAATCGATTTTAGGCCCATAAATTCTTAGGTAAGGTTATTCAAAAGAATCTGTAGAACATTTCTCGCGTCGAAAGCTTTTGAGAAACTTGTTAAAAGAAGAATACTATATTTTTTTGAAAAAGAGAACTTTTTCATCTCAATACAATAAGGGTTTAGATGTGGGCGGTCAACAGAAGATGCTCTTCTTTGACTTTTGCTCCTTTTTATGCAGGGACCTAGACAATGAAAAGAACTTTGCTGGTCTGTTTCCTGATAAGTATTTGATCACCAAATTTTATTGGACAAGTAGTATTTATTGCGAATGATTTCGTGGCTTTTTTCTTCACAAAGAGTACAGAATGTATGGGTTGGGCGTAGTTTGCGTAATCCTGTTACAATAAGCTTAGGAGTACCACAAGGACTGGCCCTGTACCTCCTCGAAGGTATATTACGCCAAATATTTATTATTTTTTTATGTCGGTAGTTAAACCACTTTGGAACAAAAACAGCCAAAATTTGGAATTAGCGATAAACAGGCTGATTTTTTTTTTAAATAAGCGAAGATAGGCAGTGTCACTAGTCATTAAATAATAACATTATTGTTCAAAAATAAATTTTCACTATTTGAAGTGATCCATTACATAAATTTTTAGCCTTATTTTTTCAGCAGAAAATGACAATGACACTTACATATAAGTTAAAAAACGGCGATGGAAAAAATAACGAATTAGATAGTAAGCAACGTTTGCTGCAGAGCAAGATAATAATGGATCCCATGGGTAGGGAAACAAATAAGAGGTGACGAACGAGACATGGCAGCTGGGACCGATCTGTAGAATGATATGCAAGCGAAGATGGCTGGAAAGATTTGACGAATTGATTTAACGAGGAACGAAACAAAACGAAAATAGAGGCCGTGGAGGATAATATAGTGGAGGTGAGGACTGAAAGAAAAACAAGTGAAATATAGGTATTTAATAAAAATAATTGCTTTATGCTTTTTACTTTTTGTGAACAATGCTGAAATCAAATGAAAGGCATTTTAAGGCGCTATGAACTGCCTTCGTGGTTTTTGAGATATCTAAATAGGCTCCGGTGATTTTTCAAGGTGGCTATAAGAGCCGATAAACTCCGGTTACCCTTCCAGTTTCTCAGAGAGGCACTTGTATGACTTGCTGACACTCCAAACACTTCTTCCAAGTCTTTAATATATTTTTTCATTTACGAAGTTTTTAAAAATTCCTAAGAGTTGCCTGGCTCTTTTCTATAATGGCACTTTGCATGTATGAATAATTAATATAAAGACGATAACAGCAAGAAAAGCTTTTAACCCTCCGCCTATAGCAACATACAGCTGTGTTCAATATCATAGAAGTGAAATTAAATTGGATATCGTTCGACGAAATAAAAAGCAGCTATATTTTTAATAATTTTCATTCAAAATATATAGAATTCTGTAACAGAATCCACATAAGAAGAAATTTCAAAGTATAGACAAAGTTCAGGAAAGTTAAATAAACTTTAAAAATGGCAGTCAAAATCTGCAAATTTTTCGGCAGAATTTCTAGACAATTTTTGAGTACACAGATTTGTAGACCAATAAATTTTAGTTAAATATGCAAGTCAGAACGCGTTCAAAAATTTGCCTGAGTTTCTAGATTTTTTATTGTACAGGCTTTTCAAAACTTTATTTCATACAAAATTGAATTGCTGCATGCGTTGTATGGAAGAAATCACTCAACACAAAAAAAAAAAAATCTGAAAATTCAGAGAAATTTTTGACCAATTTCTAACTTACACATCATCTAATAAATTGATTGGGCTACAAAACTGCATGCTCACAAATTTTCTAGAGATTGTGTAAACTTTGAAATTTCTTTTTACGTGATTCTGTTACAGAATTCGCTATATTTTAAGTGGAATATAAATAAAAAAATAAAAATTTAATTTCACTACTATTGTATTGAACAGAGCTGTATGTAGATGTTTGCATGCCCAAACACGCAGAGTAAACGCCTACACATATGAATATTACGTACTCGTGGACGCCTAAAAGTAGACAATAATTCTACCTTACCACTCTATTCCCTCAGCTGTTTGATAATAATAATTCGCACGCAGACGAAATTGCAAATTGCTTATGCGCATTTTATCATTAAAAGGATTTACCAACATTTCTCAAATTTAGTTCTTTCGTACAATTTTTTCTTTCTTATATTTTATTACAAATAATTTATTAGAGTTGCTAGGCTGATATTTGTGTGCTGTGCACACTTTGTTATTTGTGATTTTGTCATTTCTATGCAAAGTAGCTGTTCCGCCAAATCACAAGTCTCCTGGGAACACATACGAGAAAAGACAATTTGCTCTCTCGCGGTATATCGATTATTCTTGTTCTTATTTAGGGTTTTTGCTAAGATTTGTAAAAAGAAAAATATTTTAAAATATGAAGTTTTTGCGTTTTCACGTTTGTGGTGTGCGTTTTTATTAACTTTTTTTTCATCATATTTCATGTTACGCATGCTGAAATATGAGAAGGGAAACATGAAATGAATTTTCAACGAGTTACACTGTAAAGTATGCAAAAATATTTTTGGCTGCGAAAGATTCTTAATTCCAAAATATTTGTATAGACAACAAGCTGAGAAAGCCTTTTGATAGAAGTTCTAACCGGACTTATAAAGTAATGATTATTAGTCGTAATGATTACCAGTTTCATTGATTATTTTCTGAAAAATCCACTAACGATTTATTACCCATTGTTTTCGATTTTTATTGGTTAGTATAAAATCTTTATTTAAAAAAAACTAATTTGAAAAAACTGTTATTAAAAAAAATTGAACAGAATCAAATAAAATCAACAAAAATTAAAATAATCAAAAAAGTTAAAAAAAAATAGAACTGAAAAAATCAAATACAAAAAAAGTTAAAAATTATCAAAAACAACAAAGGACATTTTTTGTTTGATTGTTTTTCACTGTTTTCGATTTTTTTGATTATTTTAAATTTTTGTTGATTACTTTTGCTTTTGTTTTGAATATTTTTATTTTTGATTTTTTTGATGATTAAAAACTTTTTTTATTTTAATTTTTTTCGTGATTGTTTTAATTTTTTTGCTTTTATTTTCTTTAATTTTTTTTTGATTATTTACAATTTTTTTTATAATTTTTTGATTTTTTTAATGTTTTTTTTTGTTTTGTTGTTTTTCCGACAGGGTTAATAATTGATGTATATTGGAACAATTTTCCGTCAAATTTGGTTTTGAGACAAACCGGTAAGAACGAGGTTCAGAGAACATATTAGAGATTACAACAAAAAGACACGGACTCCTACCATCATACCAGAGTCCAACTTTGCGAATCACAAGGTGGAGAATAAATGTCCCCCCCCCACCGGGAAACATCAATAAAAGAGTCAAGGTCCTACATGTACAAGGCCGACGTCTGTAAGTACTCGAAAACATGGAAATCTACAAACAAAAAACATTCCACAGTAGAATAATAAACGAACAGACAAACTAACAGACAAACACTGTTTCCGACACAATATTCGAACCTTTAAAATTAGTTTACAAAAAACAAAGCAATCACTCAAGTACAACAAACACACACACAAATAAACACAAAACAGCAAACGATTAAAAACAACAAACGGACAAAAAAAGTCAAACAACAAAAATCACCAAGTTTTACCTGCCTCAGTCAACCACACAAAAACTGATCAGTGCATACCACCCCGTTTCTGAATGTACACACACAAGACATACATGTGAGACACCCATGCTGACATTACCTGCTACCTACGAACTATAAATACAAGACAAACGACAACAACAGATCAGCACGAAAGTCGACACTGATGATGGCAAATTTGACAAGGGATGACGGAATTTTTTTGGTTTTGTTTTGATTATTTTTTATTTAATTTTTATTTTTTTTTTTTCTCAAGCGTTTTAAGCAAATTTATTTTCGCCATATTAATTCAAATTAAATATTTTGTCCATTTTTTCTTTCTGTGTAAAAGTTTTTCTAAGCCACCATTTTAACATATGTACGGATTTACTATTCTTTTTCTTGTTTTTTTTTTCTTTTATGAAAACATTGCGTTCAACATTCAAAATTCACACACTTATCATTTTTATAAGCACATACTCATGAAGATGCTTGAACCATTTCCATATCATTTCATTTGACACTTTATCATTTCAACACAGTATTTCAGACAACAAAAAAAAAAAAAAAACAAGTATCAAAACAAACTGGGGAAAGTGCTGGCAATATATAATAACAAATGCAATCCTAAAATATCCCCAGAGATATCTACTCATGTGTGCTTGCGCGGGAAGAAAAGCGCGACATGTGTGAAAAAATTGGTGAAAGTTGCTAAGAGAGACAGATGCACATATGTGAATACACTTATTTATATAAGACTGGGCCAAAAAAATGTTGATATTATTTTTCATGATGAAAATGAAAAAATACTGTAAAAGTTATAGACTCTAATCCTAGTTACCGAGATCTTTATTGTGAAAAATAACAACAATATAGTTTAAAAAAAAACAATTTTTTTTTCTGGGCTCAGGCTGATCCATGTGCATGCCCTAGAAATGACAATTTTTCGATTTTAGTCATCAAGTTTTTCGAGATTTGATTTAGCAATCCACAAATCAAGTGATTAGTCCTTGGATGTGGGTATGCGCTATTCTCCAACAGTTTTAGCTCAAAATAGTGAATAAATTGGTTGGAAACTATCTCACTTTAAAATAAAAAAATAAAAAACAATGGTATATCAGCTGTTGTAATAAAACGTTGTTCATCAATTTTGGTCCCCTTAAGGCACAATTTTAATATGTATCTGCCTTGTAGAGTTTCCTTGATGCTCGGAAGCTCACTCGGAATTATAGACCAATTTCCAAACTTACCGCTGTCTCGAAATTGGTTGAATGCATAATCAAAGGCAAAATATACTTTGCTGTGAAACTCTTGATTTGTCCTTCGTACTCTTTGGCTACATTTTTTCCAAAAAGTATTTCAAAATGAACGCTGTGCATACTGATTTCTCAAAAGCCTTCGAGCGTATCCCATAACAGGGCATCACATTTTATTGGCCAACCTAAAAGTCTTAGGCTTTCAACCTGATTTTTTAAAGTGGATCTCTTCGTACCTATATAACCGACCTTGTTTCGTTCCGCTTAATAGTGTGACATATTAGCCGCTACTAGCATTCTTTGGCATTCCGCAGAGTAGCGTAATCGGTCCACTATTGTTTGCAATGTTCATTAATTATATATCGACATGCGTTTATAAATGTAATTTTCTTCTTTATGCGTGTGACTTGAAAATTTATTCTGATTAGATGTCTAGAAGACTCTTTCATTTTGCAGGGTGAGCTGGACAATATATAGCTTTGGTGTAATCGTAATCGCTAATTTTTTAACGCTTGTAAGTTTCATTATATTTCTTTTGTTAGAGTCTTTGATATTATACCTAAATCGTATAGTATCTTAAACGTTGCTTTAAAAAATGTAAGTTATTTTAATTACCTGGACGTCTATTTTGACTCCAAGCTCAACTTTTGTACGCGTCTTTGGTGCGGTCAAAGTTGGAGTGTACGGTATTTATTTGGCGGCCTTTTAATTCGGTTTGCGCTAGGAGACTGGAATCTATTCAGAGAGCATTTGTTCGCTTTGTTCTGCGGTTGTTTGACTTTGTAGACCGTATCCGGTCTTATCAATATCGTTGTTTACGAATAAATCGTATATCTTTGGAGTTGAGACGTACTCTGTTGTCAATGTGCGTTATCTTTGATGTAATTACTGGCTTAATTGAGTGTGCATACCTCCTCATGAAAACTGGTTTGATGTGCCCTCACGTATTATTCGCTGTAATGAAATTTGTGGGTGATGATAGAACTCTTTATGCGATGAATGCTGCTCTTAGGAGAACACTTTCGCAATTTAAAACTTTTGCATATTCCTGAGATACAAAATTTAATTATAATAAATTATGTTTTCAGAATTATCACGTGTATTTGTTGGACTTCAAATGCCAAGTACATTCCATAAAAAGTATTTCCCTCTAATTTTATTTCTTCTTATAATAATAAATATTTTAGAAACTTGTTTATTATCCAATGCAGGACACTGAAAATTAAACCAAAATATTCAGAATTTGAATCAACGCATAGAGTTTCCTTTTCAATGTATATTTAAGCTATTTTTGATGTTACATGTCCCGGTACTTGTTTCTGGGACCTTCGATATATTACCCAAACACACTGCTACTATAGCACGTCGGAAGTAGAAAGCGATTCTCCTCAAAATATCAAGGCAACCTGTTACAAGAATTTTTCTCAAATTACCTAATCCATTTATGAAGCGCCCTTTTGGTGTACGATTTCAAATCACAAAACACCCCAATACAATAACAAATATCACATAAGAACCCACGTATCTATGTGAAGACTGCAGGCCCACTGAAGGAATGTCATTCTGGACATCATGAAGAAATCCAAATAAACGCACCAAATCAAGCACCATTGTAAACATCAATCTCTGTTGTGTGCTATATACAAGAGCAAAGTGTCAGAAAATAAAATTTTGATACAAAAACACATTTGAGTATGTACAGTGTTGAGTCATATAAAAGCAGTATCAAATATTGAAGCAAAGATATTTTCCTAATTTTTTCTAATAATAATAATAATAAGCCCAACGGATTACCCACCATCCCGCCCAACCGACACGAGGGGCGCATCCACATTACGCGCCAATCAAATTTGCCGAGTGTTTGAAAGTCGGAGGTATGTTCAGCGTCGAGATCTCAAAGTGCTCAGCTACAGAAAAATGTTCATCAGCTGAGTAAGGTGCATGCATAAGAGATTAAGTTACATAAACACATATAAATCATTTCTTAAGTTTTTTTATTATAAAAAGCGAGTCCGAATTATCAAATTTACCTGAATGAGAGTTATAGTTTTTGCACAAGCACTGATAAGGTTCGTGTAATTGAAAATTGGTCCTACATTGCTTCAGAAGAATAGATTTGAAATGTCGTGAAGCTCGGGACGGCTTAAAAGAAATGGACTTGAAATATATCCGTTTATTAGTTTGACCATAAATATTACGCCTAGCATTTCCCTACGACTTGCAAGGTTTGGGAGATCGATAAGTTTTAACCGACTAGGTGGAAGACTATACAACGAATCCCATTGAAAATGTCTCAGGGCAAAAAGTAGAAATTGTTTTTGAATTTATTCTAACTTATCTGCATTAACTTGATAACGCGGATTCCATGCAATCAAGCCATACTCTAACATCGGCCTAACTAATGTAGTAAAAAGAGTCTTAGTAACAAAAGGGTCGCTAAATTCTTTTGACCACCTTTTCACAAAACCTAATACACCTCTAGCCTTGTTCACAGTAGCCTCAATATGAGGACTGAAACTAAGTTTGCAGCTCATCGTTACACCTAAGTCGACAAAAACATTTACATTCAAGATTGTGGTTGTTGATTGTATAAGAAGCTGGTTTTAAATACCGACGTGAAAAACACATGAATTTACATTTAGCAAATTTAAGCGGCATAAAGTTTACTTTACACCAAGTAACTAAGTAGTCTAAATCCATTTGAAGTAAATAACGTTCTTCCATCGAAACATATGACTTAAATAGTTTTACGTCGTCAGCATACATTAAGATTTTTGAATGTTTTACTGTAGTACAGATATCGTTTATAAAAATCAAAAACAGAGCCGGGCCCGGATGACTGCCCTGAGAAACACCAGAGGATACATCAACGGTGTTAGAAACGGAATTTTTAAAAATGTCTTTTTGCGTTTTACCAGAGAGATAGGAGGCGATCCAACGGGTGAGACCAGGATGAAAGCCAACAAGATCCAATTTGTGAATGAGTAAAGAGTGGCAAACTTTGTCAAATGCCTTACTAAAATCTGTATCCAATTTAAATCCATTCGACAAGTGGGTTGTAAATTCAAGTAAATTGGTTGTAGTCGATTTACCCTTACAAAATCCATGCTGAGAATCTACAATCAGTGTTGAGATAGAAAATGTTAGGTGATTAGTAACAATAGCTTCAAATAATTTGGAAAAACGGAGAGTTTTGCTATTCCACGGTAGTTTTTTATAGACTACTTACTCCCGCTTTTTTACAGACGTATGAGAAAAGACTCTTTCCATGAAGTCGGGAAAACGCCATACTGTCAAGAAAAATTAAACAAATCGGTCAGAGGTTGGAATATGTGTTCAGCACACTTTTGAAGAAAGCATGTCAGGGCAGTAGCGCTCCAACACAACACTATCGTAGTTGAAATTAGAAAAGCAGTCATCACTGTGCGCCAGACTGATTTAAAGATTCAAGTCCCTTGAACAGCTGACTAGCCAATCTTGTACACATTTTACATCGTAAACGAACATAAGCAGGTTAAGAGTTCTTCTGGATTCAAGGGATTGTGCGTTAATCTGCGTACAGCGAGTAACATAAAACCGAAATTTCAGCAAGGAAACAAAATCCCATTAATCACAGTTAATTCTGCAAAGATTAACAATGCATTTGCTGTAAAAATTATATAAGCTTTCAGAACTATTTTGGGGAATATATAAAAAAACATAAATGAGTGTAGAGAAAGCGGATGGGAATAATCGAGCACATAGGTAATCAATTAACGAGTCGTTCTGAAAGAGTTCATACACCGAAGGACTTAGTCCTTTTCATGGCAATAAGAACTCCAGCAGTCGTCACGGAATCCCAGTCCTTCCGAAAGGTATGAATAAGACATGGATCCGCAAGTTTCGACGAGGACGGACACACCATTGTCCAATCGGGACGTTGCTAAAAGAATTTCTTAGGCTAAGCAAGAAATCAGCATAACATTTAGGTCAGGGACCGCAAATTATGATTATTTTTATTTTTAAACTCATTCTTGAGTATTATTTTATTTTTCATAATAAAACTCAAATCATCATATATCCTAAGCTTCGGCTTAAAATTTTTAACTTAAAAACTTTTTGCTCTAAAGTTTTTCATTCTAGAGATAAATTATTGAAAATTCTACTTTAAATGGAGGAAAGGGGTATTTAATGGTGGAAATAGGTATTTATGAAATGGAAATGAGGGCACGTATATTTTCATTCCCACTTTCCACCATTTATAGTAGAATTTTAAATAAATTATCTTTGGGATCAGCCAGTTCATAGCCAGAGGCGTAAAAAAATAAAAATAATAAATTTTTGCGGTCCCTGATGTAGATAGTCAAATATCAATAAGGTATCAGCCTAAAACGCCAATGGAAATTTTTTAAATATATGGTAAAATGTTAATCTTACAAGGCATTTGTTTTCGCTGAACTAATATGTTGCTATTACTTTGCACAACACTGTACTTATGCATGCAAATATTTACAAAAAAAATACCAACATTTTCCAAGACATGTCAAATGATTTCAAAGCAATATAAACCCATTTCGAGTTTATCTCGTGGCTGCAGAAAATAGCAAGTGAAAAAGCTAGAACAACAACACCAACAGCGAAGAAGAAGCACAAATACAATCAAATATTGCAGTGTCACAATTTTGGTAGAACAAACAAATGCACCACCGCCCAAATCTAGTTGCGACGTTGACATTTAAGCTCCGTTCATGCCACAAATCTTAGCCAACTTGTCGTTGGTGTTGGCGGCGTTGAATTTAGCGCAAATTCATGTTGCTTGGTGAACAGGGTGCACTAACAAATGCCCACATACAAACATGTATACGCAAGCCCTCATATGCAATCTTGCTCTGTTTACTCTTGCATCGCTTTGCAAGGACAATGTTGCATGTTTGCTTTGTTGACAAATGATGACGCAGACTTCCACATTTCAGCGATTTCGTCATAGAGTGTTCCTTCGCCTTACTAGTCTTCCTATCTTGGTTTTCCTTCAGCTGCAAACATGGTCTTATGCGTCGGTGCGTGTCTTTCTTTCTCTCTCTGTTTTCTAGTTTTTATAACGTCCTGACATGTTTTGTTGCATGCAACCGCATTACTCTATTGCATATTCAAATACACAAACATACAAACGGTTTGAATGGTATCGTGTCAAAAATACATTTGTGTGCTTGTTGCAAATATGATGTGACATAGTAGCAAAATTTTCGTGCTTTGTTGTGGCACCAAAATGTACTATTATTTAGTGTCCGATTTGGGTACCATGTCGCACTCTTGTTTGGGCAATCGCTTAAGTGCGCTTTAGGTGCATACATGTGTTGGTGCAAGTGCATTTCATCCGATATTTTGTGCCTTCAACTTCCGTTTGTTTATTCGAATTTCATGTCGCCGTCCATTACATCAAAATTCAAACAGACCTCTCATAAACTATAATTATCTGACAACAATGTAGTCCCTTATCCGCCTGTGTTAAAAAAAGTGTAAATTACAATTTATACTAGTTTTACATAAATATGTTATCGTTGCATTTTGCTTAAGAAATTTTCAAGATTGCATTTTTTACAGGCGAAGTCCTTTGACTGAGGCTTGTATTTTGTTTTGTTTTTGAAGCGCAAATATCGTGACCCTAGGGATGAAGTAGTGCTGTCGGCGTGACAAATTTATGCCGTATATGAATTCACTAGCTTGAGTCTAGGTACTATCCCGAATGTTGTGCGAAAGATTTCATTTGACCAGGCGAATCTGCTTTTATTTGTTAAAATATATATCTAGTACACCATCCACCTTTAGCTGCGTCGCAGAACATATAATAGGTGAGTTCGAGTTTAATCATTATTTTGGTAGAATCAAACACACATATAAATCCAAAAAAATCTGACAGTATCTTGTGTAGATATCAAATCATACGGACGTGAAAAAAGTCTTCCGGCAAGATGTTGAAATTAAAACAAATCAGCACAATCTTTTTGATACCACAATTTATACACGCCCCCTTTCCCATACCCCACATTTTCTTTAAGGTGTTAGAGAGTAAACTTTCCGCGTTTTATTATTCTATCATAAATGCTTCCATAGTTATTTATAAGTGCCACGCCCCCTTTTCCATTATCGTCTACTTTTTAGGATATATTAGCGGCAAATCTCATTTATTCGTCACCGAATTTCTACTTTCTAACATCAACAGTTTTAATGACATTCTGTTTCTAAAAAATGTATCGGTTTAGCGTAGCCACGCCTCTCAAATTTAGTAAAAAGCATACTTCATTTTAAGTTGAACAATGTTTTAAGTTGATACCAAATTTAACCAAAATCAGTTCAGTAGTTTCAGAGTTCAATGCGGTCAAGGTTTGTTACATAAGAAATATATATAAAAGATTTAAATGCATCTGGAAGGAAAACCAAGAGGTACTGAGATGCAAAGCGAGTGATATTCACTTATCAGGTAGCGGAGGTTCATTGTTGCCGAAGTGGAAGAACACGCTGTTGTTATGATATGTTGATTGTAGTAGTCCTAATAATTGTAAGCTTAAAACACATTTTTCTTTGAGGGTGGCGATGAAAAATACCTAACCACAACAGATTCTGCCGTCGCACCAATCGGGCTCACTTCGTATATCTTCAAGGTTGCGTTCCATATTTATCATTTTTTAAGAGCCTTCTCTTGTATCTGCGTCCAGGTCCCATATTTTTGTTCTGAGTGTGGTTTCTAAAAAGTGGCTGATTTTTTTCCACATTTCTGCGCCCACCAACTTTTTCTGATGACTCTTTCGGCAGCGGTTTGGCCTACACTGATTTCGAGCACTTGTTGCTCCTCACTAGATTTTGAGCATTTTAAGAATGTGTAGTCAACATCGTCGAATCCTCGACTTTTCCTATTCTGTATAAATAATTTTTGAAGTAGCCTGCTCAAAGAGCATTTGGGTAAGGTGCAGTAAGCCTCGCTTAAACCTTTAGTACTACATGTCTTAAAGTTGGTGCTCAACCTTGCTGTCTATCTGTCTCGGTGAATTTGTGCCCAGTATCTTAGTAGGAGGTCTAATGTTACGCCTGAATAGCTAACTACTTTCTCTGATGTTATAATTCCAGATAGGGTTCAGAAACAAACTTATAGCGGTATATAATTGTTGTTAAGAGTAAGCTACTAAAGTTTTATTTGCCGCTATTTGGAAGTCACGTTGGTCAAGACATTCTTCTGTGCGTATCATGACCCGGTTGAACTTCCTGCGTACTTCTTATGTATTCCGTGCCTTATTGACTGCGGTAATGGCGTCTGCGTATCCAACTAAGCAGGCATCATAGGGCATTTTTAGGTTAATAATTTCATGGTCATGGAGGTTCCATTGGTTAGGACCAAGAATTGAACCTTGTGCTGCTCCGCATGTAACATTAATGCTCCCCGGGTTCTGGTCTCTTAAGTATCCGCTGCTTAGTCGCGTTAGGTTGCATAGGATTTGAGACCATTGTGCTGAGGCAGGCCGCATATCTGCCCATCTCGCGCTGTTGAAAGCGTATGTTACGTCTAAGGTTACGAAATGCACAAGCTACCCAGATTTGGTAGTAACTTATTGTGTAGCCGCCGCACTAGTAATGACGTCTTCAGCTGCGCCGAAAGTACTTTTTCAAGGCCTCAAGCCGTGCTCTCTGGACTTTAGTCCCTCTGCTTGTTCTTTGGCGGCTTTAGTAGCATTTCAAAAAGTTTTTCTTGCTTTGCTGAGAATGCTAAATGGGCGGTACGCAGATTTCAACCCCCTGCTTTTGCTTATTAGTACCAGCTGATACGTCTTTCAAATTTTTCGGAAAAGTTTATTCTTGAGGCATGCCTTATAAATGTCCAACAGGGATTTTAGTCGCATTTTTGTTGGTATTTTGATGACTTCTGTTATTGGCTTTCAAGCTTTGTGCTTCAAGTTGTAGTTCTTCTGTGGTGAATGCTTTAGTTGCTTCGGGTATGTCGATCTGATCTTCACAGTGTAAATCAGTTGTCAACATTCTAACTCTAATCCTTATCAGTAACTACTATCCTGTAGCCCACTCTCCAAGAAGTCTTGCCGACGTCTTCCCAGAGCTCCTCCCATTTCTTCTTTTTGCTCTGAGTTATAGCGGTTTTAAAAAGAATATTTTCTTTTGCCTAGGATTAAGTTTCGGCTGTGGCTTGCCACATGAGACCAGTCTTTGTACAAGGTGGCGCAAAAGTAAGCTTCCGATGTTCAGCATATCGGTTGTGGCACGTGCAGTGTGTGCTGTTGCACCGTCATGTTGGAGCCACATGTTTTCCAATCCCAATTCATCAAGTTGCGGCAAAAAGAACTCGTTGATCATTGCTCTGTAGCGCTCACCATTCACAGTAACCGTTTGGCCCCGACCGATTATTGGTCAAATAAATAGTCAGCAATATTCCGCGTTCTGGAGCAGTGTCGCGTAACATTGTTCATTAACGTGTATTTCGCATGTGTTTACTACACAAATGTCAAAACAGAACTGGCTTTAGGGGCCAATCGCAAAATTTATAGCATTTTCTGATAGGAGGATTACTTTTGCGCCACCTTGTATATAATCGCCTTAAGCGATTGCTTCTGACCACTAGTAAACGGACCTTTTAGGCCGATTTTTTGGTAATATTGGCACTATTTTATTACAGGCCTGTTTAACGCCGAGCATGGTAGCTTTGACAGACTCTCCGGCGGTCGTTAGAGTTCGTAGCAGCTACGATCGACTTGTGTCCGCCACAGGCGCTTCTTGTGAGCGAACTACAAAATAGATTTATCGATGGTCAGTGCCAGTGTAAAATTCAACGACTATCTACTTTTGTATGATCCATGGAGCATCTATATCCGCTGGCATAACTAGATCCAACCAACAAGAAAGTTGGGCCATAATTCACTACTTTATGGTAGCATCAGTGAGAGACTTACGAAAGTAGTCCAGGATGACACATTTTGCTTTAATGTGCTCGATATACAATTTTGCTCATACAGACGCTCATCAGAATCTTGTGCCATTTTTGTATTTCTTTCTTGTTGTCCAAGCACGAAAACACCACAGAGCATATCAAAGTGATGCAATACAAAACCGCTAAAACCTTTTTGTCTTCAAAGTCAACTTTGTGCCCACCATTTACATACGAGGTGTGTTCAAAAAGTATCGCGAATTTCGAATTTTCGCTGGTTACGTATATTCGAATTTAGAATCTTTTGTGGCGTTATGTTGGTACTCATGTCTCTTACTTATGCCGACAAGCTCGGCCATTTTGAATGTTCAGTTAATTGTTGACAGCTGCTTTGCTTGCACGTGTTTTGGATCGTCTTCGATTTTTACGCGAAATTCGTACCAAAATTGCTCAATTGTGACCAAAAACAGCATCGCATGAACATTGCTAATGAGATGTTAAACTCTGTCCGCGACGACCCAAATTTGCTCCAGAGGGTCATAACTGGTGACGAATCGTGGGTTTATGGTTATGACGTGGAAACCAAAGCTCAATCATCTCAATGGAAGCTGCCGCACGAACCAAGACCGAAAAAAGCGCGCCAAGTTCGGTCGAATGTGAAAGTTTTGCTGACAGTTTTCTTCGATTGCAGGGGCGTGGTGCATCATGAGTTCTTGCCACAGGGAAGAACGGTCAATAAGGAATATTACCTGCAAGTTATGCGCAATTTGCGCGAAGCAATCCGCCAGAAACGCCCGGATTTGTGGAAGAACAAAAATTGGCTTTTGCACCACGATAATCCCCCTGCTCACGCATCGTTGCTTGTGCGCGACTTTTTGGCCAAAAACAACACACTAATGATGCCGCAGCCACCGTATTCCCCAGATCTGGCCCCCTGTGACTTTTTCTTGTTCCCTAAACTGAAGAGGCCCATGAAAGGACGACGTTACGCTTCTCTTGACGAGATAAAGACGGCATCGAAGGAGCAGCTGAACAAGATACAAAAAAATGATTTTTTGAAGTGCTTCGAAGATTGGAAAAACCGTTGGCACAAGTGTATAATATCTCATGGGGATTACTTTGAAGGGGACAAAATAGATACTCATGAATAAATAAATAATTTTTGAAAAAACACAAAATTCGCGATACTTTTTGAACACACCTCGTACACACATTCACACATACTAAGGCACGTACTTAGTTCAACATGTCCTTTTGCGAATTCGCTGCCGAAGAATCCATGTTTTGGTCAGGTCTTTTGTCAACTTCTAATTTTGCATGGCAAACATAAAAGGGTGATAAGCGTCAGAGGCCACTAAGAGTGCAGGGCCAATAGTACCAACACCCACAACAAAAACAAAAAACAACAACGACACAAAGCAGACCAACCAATCAGGATATATTGAAATGCACAAAAGTGCAAATGTCAGCAAGTGGACACACACATTCCAAGCAAGCAAAGGAAGGAAAGAAGAAGAAGAAAATGCAAATAAAAACAAAAAAATGTGGATTAGAAGGGGAGCTTTCGTGGCATGTTGTTGGCTAACAACGAAAATGGCTCCCCACAGTGTATGTCGTCGCAACTAAACATGGCAACCGCTGACGCCTCAAGTTGTAATAACTTTGGCCTCATTTGGCTTGCGTTGTGTTTTATTGCGCTATTTTGGCTGTTTTGCATAGACGATGTTGTGTGCATGTTTGTGCGTGTTATTGCATTTGGTTGATTGCATTTGCGTTTGCCTGCGATAACTTGGTCGCCGACAATGCACTCTCCGCTGTTAAGGCGTATGTTCAATTGTGCTTTGTGGTAGCTTTATGTGAAACAAAAACAACAACCTCAATAACACGCATGTGCACACTTAAGATTAGGCTTCGTTGCATGGAACATTAAACTCAAGTCTAAACGAAAAATAGCAACCATTTCATCACCAAATAATGTGAGCGTTTGGTGTTCCTGGTTGTTATATCCACATTTCCTCTATTTTTGCCTGCGCTAAATTTTACCACTAAGCTACTTCCTCATAGGACTAAGGCTCCCATAGAAAGACCGCAGTTGTAGAAATGTGGAGAAAGCTATGGCAAGAGTGTGAGTAAGAAGGATAGATAAGAAGTGTAACGAGTAGAACGGAATAGGCGCCATTGTGTTTTTCTGCCCAGCAAATATGAGCAAGCGCGGCCACATTGCTTCGATTGTTGCATGCCACATAGTCATCATCAGCTTTACTAACGTCCCAATACGAGGCTGTAGCTGCTGTTTTTGTTAATTTCTTGTTGTAGCCACAAGCGCCAAATAGCATTTGAATGCCACCGCCATCATTTTGCAGGACAGAAACTATGTATGTATATTAGGGTGGGTCGATTTGTATGCACGAAAGTTAACCGATATCGCGCCATCGATTTTCAATAGGTTTTGAACACAGGAAAAAAAGTTCGACTAAGCACACCCAAAAAAATAAATTTTCGAGCCTGCGAAATTTAATTTTTTTGACTTTTATTCGACTTTGATTTTTTGAGGTTTTTTCATGACCTACTAAAAAAATTTTCATTTGATTCTAAAATTTCATGTATACCCTGTGCGACCAAAAATGTCCGCTAAAAACGTTGCCGATACCAGTTTTTTGAAAAAAAATTATTTATTGGGTTTTGGGGAGTTTTTTGGTCAAAAAATGGACCCTTTCGCCATTTTTTTAGGGTTTTTTTAGCATACATGCAAAAATGTTTTCGATGAAAACGAATTTGTCTCATATTTTCTGTCCCACTTAAAATTATGCGCTCAAAACATTGCCGATAACAGTTTTTTGAAAAAAAATTCATTTTCCGGTTTTGGGACTATGTTTGGGCGAAAAATGGAATTTTTCGATTTTTTATGCATTTTTTTTTCATTTTCAAGGCTCCAAATCATTTTTTATGTATTTTTTTCCTTGTCAATTGGCGTAGTCCCAAGTCAATTCATGCGCTAAAGATGGTGGTAAATGCAGTTTTTTTAAAAAAAATTTATTTAATGGAGTTGTAGAAGAATTTTGGTCTAAAAAAATAGTTTTTAGATTTTTCAACGGCAAAACTCAATTTTAGCATACATTTGGCAAAAAAAAAGCATTTTTAATATTTTCCTCACCTAAGTCATCACTATGATAAGCGTCAGTTCAAAAATTGTCCCTCATTTGACAATTGTATGTATAAATTTTACGTAATAACGTCATTAATTAACACACAGTGAAATTTTTGTTTGAACCTTCATTAAACTATTTATTGAAATTATGAAAATGACAGTTTGCAAACAAGGAGCTTTGAAGGAATTTTTTGAAGAAAAGCAGATTTCTCTTGATAATTTGATTGGCATTTGCTCTGACGGCGAAGTTACAAACACGGGGGGACAGAGGACGATTTGAAAAGCAACTGAACAGAGCATTACACTGGTGGATTTGTTTACTACATTTCAATGAATTGCCATTTCGTCATTTGTGTGAAACACTGGAAAAATCGCGATCGACTTTGCCAAGAACCACAACTGGATCGCTTGCAAAAGATCTTGACAATTGCCATAACCAACAGGTACTTATCACCCTTTTTTTGAAACTTTTCCCTATAAGCGACATAAATTCGTAGTAAATTTCTAAAAAACAATATATTTGCCAGGTTGTTACGAATTTTGAAGCGATTCCACTTGAAAACATGCACCACCTTACAAAATTGCCAATGCTATTTCGAATGGTTACGTTCCACCTTCACTGGCAATGATTACACCGGGCCCTAAAAATTATGCTAGATGGCTCACAAAAGCCTGTATAATCCTTCGTCTTTACGCTACAACGTATTTTAACGTCAAATGTTATAAGTCTTTTGTATACGGTAGTGCTTTGCTTGGAAAATTCATACTCTCTCTCTATGGCGCGATATACAACAGGTATATCATCATAAACCTTCTAAGAGATTTTTTGCGCCAAGCTTCTCTTCCAATTTGTGGTGTGCCGATCTGAATTTTCCCTACAAATTGGTGGGACCTACAGTTTTTTGCCGACTCCGAACGGCATCTACAAAGGAGACGAATTTTTGCTGAGAAGCCTGTCATGGCAGAAATACACTCGGAGAGTTTGCCAAACCACTGCCGAGGGGCGACCCCGTTTTGAAAAACTTGTTTCAAATCACTTTTGATGTTACCTGTACCAGGGCTCGAACCATGGACCTTCGGTGTGGTAGGCCGGCAACACTACCTTCACACCACGGCGGACGCAATATTTGCCAGACAATTTACGTAGAGTGATCAACAACACAATTGATAATAATAATTATTTTGCACATTGTGAAAATGTTTTTCTCAGCATGCTCTTCGACGAACGAAAACATATTCGGAAGTATGCACTGGAAAAAATTTTATATATTTGGGATAATTTATTTGATCCATCTCTCCGTGCCTACGTAAAACCAAAAGAAAGCTTATTTTTAAGACGAAGACGATGAAGATCCACCGCTTCCGGATCCGAATATTCCATGCCATATTCAAGGCACCGAGCGGTACGTTCCGCTAGTATCCAACGTATCTAAACGTGCCATCATGGCGACTACAGTAGAAAACCGAAGTGAGCCGAATGGAATCCAAGCAGGAAATCTCTGAAGCTTAAAATGAATTCCCACATTTTTCACACTTTTTTTGTATTCGAAAATATTTGTAAACTGTCATTTTCATAATTTCAATAAATAGTTCAAACAAAAATTTCACTGTGTGTTAATCAACGACGTTGTTATGTAAAATTTACACATACAATTGTCAAATGAGGGACAATTTTTTAACTGACGCTTATCATAGTGATGACTTAGGTGAGGAAAATATTAAAAATGCTTTTTATTTGCCAAATGAATGCTAAAATTGAGTTTTGCCGTTGAAAAATCTAAAAAGTCTTTTTTTCGACCAAAATTCTTCTACAACTCCATTAAATAAATTTTTTTTTAAAAAAACTGCATTTACCACCATCTTTAGCGCATGAATTGACTTGGGACTACGCCAATTGACAAGGAAAAAAATACATAAAAAATGATTTGGAGCATTGAAAATGAAAAAAAAAAATGCATAAAAAATCGAAAAAGTCGATTTTTCGCCCAAACCAAGTCCCAAAATCGGAAAATAAAATTTTTTTTCAAAAAGCTGTTATCTACAATGTTTTGAGCGGATAATTTTAAGTGGGACAGGAAATATGAGACAAATTCGTTTTCATCGAAAACATTTTTCATGTATGCTGAAAAAACCCTAAAAAAATGGCGAAAGGGTAAATTTTTTGACCAAAAAACTCCCCAAAACCCAAAAAATATTTTTTTTCAAAAAACTGGTATCGCCAACGTTTTTAGCGGACATTTTTGGTCGCACAGGGTGTACATGAAAATTTTAAAATCAAATGAAAATTTTTTTAGTAGGTCATGAAAAAAACCTCAAAAATCAAAATCGAAAAAAGTCAAAAAAAATTAAATTTCGCAGGCTCGAAAATTTATTTTTTTGGGTCTGCTTAGTCGAACTTTTTTTCCTGTGTTCAAAACCTATTGAAAATCGATGGCGCGATATCGGTTAACTTTCGTGCATACAAATCGACCCACCCTAATGTATATGGTGTTGCTATTGCTATTTCTTATGCGTGTATATCCATTTTCAATTTTTTGAAATTTCACAATCCCGAATCATTGGAATCTGAGTTTGCAAAATGGACTTTAGTGCTATCCTAGCATTAGGTATTATTTTGGAGAAACTATGTGACCTTCGCCTTAAAATTTCAAGGCACAAACCTCTTACTCATAGCTCAAGATTGGACGCTTATCATGACAGCTGATAGAAGTAAACTTTTTACTTTTACGGGATTTTTTTCGGAAGTTTTTTCGAGACCATTTGAAACCGAAAAAGCCACGAAATTATCCCAAAAAGTCCCGAAATGGTCCCAAAATAATACAAGGCAGCAACAAACCCGAAAAAGATCTAGACGGTTCCTAAACCAATTCCAAAACGGTTAGGTAATGATTCTGAAATGGTAATGAGAAGCCCAAAAAAAAAGTACCGAAAACAACTAAGAAACGATCCTGAAAAAGTCCTGAAATGGTTCTGAAAAAGTCAAGAAAACCATCCCGAAATTATCCTGTAAAACTATCAAAAAACTCGCAAAAAATAATTTTTCACGGTGGCGAAAAAGTAATAATCCCGTAAGGATTCCAAAGCGAAATCGCAAAAGCCTCTCCAAAACAATCCAAACCAACAAAATACCTGAAAAAGATCTAAAGGAAAATCGAAAACATTAACGAAATGATTCTGAAATTATTCCAAAGAAAGCCTAAAAACGGTTCCTAAAGCAACCCCGAAATAATCATGTAATGAAAAAGTGAAAAAAATAATCCCGAAATGATACCGAACAAGCCGGGGAATTTTCACGAAAAAGTTCTGAAATGATCGCCAATTTCCTAAATTCTATATCACTTAATTTCTATTACAATACTCTGCTAAAAATTAGTGTGTGTCCTTTAAAGGCGTCCAAAGTACTCAACCGATCTTCATGAAATTTTCACAGCGTATTCCTGGGCTCACTGGTTACAGCATAGGCTATATATAATTTTTGAAAAGTGGGCTGTGCCACGCCCCGAGGTCATACATAATTCCAATTCGTCATAAATCTGGACGTGATTGATCTAAATTCATGATATTTGGATATATGTATAGTTTAGTCAAGATTTTCATAATTTTTGAAAATCAGGCTGAGCCACGCCCACATATTTTGTGTTTTTTTTGTGCAACACTAATATCTAGAGTTTATTGTCGATATCTCTGAAACTCTCACGGTAGGTTCAGGAGTTCGCTGGGCACGACACAGGTTGTACATAGTTTTTGGAAAAGCTCCTCGGTTATATAAATCTGCAGTTTGGTATAGCTAGGAATTTATTTTGGTAAAGTTAATGATATCTTATATACATATAATTTAGGAATAAGAGGAGGTGTTAGAGAATACTGCAGAAATTAACTTACGGGATATCTGGGTGGGGGAAAAAGAAAAGTAGAAAGAAAAATTAAGATATAGGAATAAATTATGTGTAAGCGCCAAGTGGGGAGGAAAGCGGGTACATTTTGGTAAATTTTAGGCAGGACAGCGTCCGCCGGGTCTGCTAGTAGACAATATAATTTTATCTAATAAATTACTCATAGTTAGTTTTGTAATATACTTTCAATCCAGAAAATCCCCGGGCTGTAAGAAAGAATCCCGGCATTTTCGATATCCAGCAGTACTTTTCGTGTTTAAGTGCTTGAAAACCCGTGAAATACAGAACACCCTAGACAAAACTCTTCCTATACTTGTACATACAAACATAGCGGACTCGTATCAAGATTCTAAACTTAACCACTTTTTGCTAAGCTTGAGCGGTTCCGGACATTTGTGGGTTTCTGCAATGATATTTTTGAAGCCGTACCATTAAATCGACAAGGCTGATGGTCTATGATCTATATTCAAAAGCTACCAAATATGGCAGCTGCGAGCGTTTCCATCCAATATCTCCCTTCTTATCCCAATTATGCACTCTAACGCTAACATTCTATTGCTACTGCTAACTAGCAGTGCTGTTTGCCTAGCACTGAAAGGTTGAGTTGCTGTTTGTCAACATTTTTGGTTCAGAGGACATAATGAGACCACGAAGGCACGTTATGACAAGTTGTAGATAACAGCCGGGGCTTAACCCGCTTTCGCGTACCGGCAATAAAATGACACATAAGTAAACAGCCAACAAACAAGAAGAGAAATAAAAGCACAAATGCAACAAAAATAAAATTCAAATTCCTCTGCCAGTGATGGAGCCAAAGAGGAATAAGGGACAGAGCAGCTAAATTTATTTCTCAATTTTTTAGTATATTTACTAAAAATATGATTGCCTTATTAAACTTATGCCGGTTTCCACAGTTCATGCTTGAGTTATATTGTGTTGTTCTCAATCTTTTGTAGTAAATCAGCTGATAAATAATTATAGAATGTACTTCCTTATAACTTGAAAAAATTTGTAACCTTTCGCCGGTTTATGCAACTTTTCAAATTTACCGCTCATAAAAAAGAAAAATTATTATTCTTGGCCTTGAGCTCATTTGTAGTCATGGTACTTTACTTGATGCAAAAATTTCATCAAATCATGTCTGAGTATGGAGTTTTGTAACCTATTAGTTATAGTCTCAAAAAGTAAAGGTCTCCAGGCTTTTAAAAATTGGGTTGATTTTTGGAAATTCTTTTTCGAAATGATTAGTTTGGTTTTGGTTTTCTTCCATATGAATTGTTCATAGTAGTTCAATTTGTATGGAAGAAATTACCAGAAGCTATGCCCAAATAAATTTCCAAAAACCAGCCAAATTTGAATTAACTTTCCTGAACTTTGTGTAAACTTTGAAATTTTTTTTAGTGGTTTCTGTTTTGGAATTCGCTATATTTTAAATGAAAATTATTAAAAACACAGTTTCTTTTTCTTTCGTCGAACGATATCCAATTTCATTTCACTACTATAGTACTAAACACAACTGTATTAGAAGAACCAAATGGGCCATTTTGGGTGGAGCTCACTGTACATTTGACATTCTAAGAAAATTATGTGAAACCCGTTAAGAACCGTAGATATTTTTTCTAAATATTAAAATTATACAACTCACAACTTGTTAGGTAGTATCACCATATCTATCCCTAACACAATCCTTAGTTGCGCCACTGTTACTCGCAATACCATTTTTACCGCATTTGTATCATGCTGGTGTTTGTTGAGTAGCTTTGCAATTCCGCTTCCGGCTGCCATTGCATAGCAAGTAAGAAGATTTCGTATGAAATGGAATGTTGTTACTGCATTTGCTTGTATTCCTGCTGTTGTGTGATGACTATTGTTGTACTCACAAATGTCATACATACGAGTATATACAGCCAGCAGCCAAAAGTTTCAGCAATGCGCATATGAGAAGCTGAGTATGTTTGGATGTGTGGGAAAAGAAATCCGTAGACAGAGTGGTCATAAGCTCGTTCTTGTTTTGTAACCGCATAAGTACAACAACAATGCCAACAAAAACCAAGCTTACACTTAGAATTCTACAATTGGGGTTTGTGTAGCAGAGGAAAACGTGTAAAAGGATGTCATATCCACGAATTTTCCTATAACGTCGTCAAATATTTTACTGTTGTTGTTTTTGTTGTTGCCGTTAGTAGTTGCATTTGCTCATGCTATGCGCTTTTGTCTTGTGATTTAGAGATTGGCGTCAGTAGAAACATAAAGGCAGCAGCTGCATTTGATTGTTGAGGATTTTCACAAATTGTTAATTCAACCACAAACAAAATGTTGAAAGAATTGTTTCAAAAATTCACAAAAATGTTTCGGTTTAATGCAATTTTATTTATTTTTCTAACAAATAAAATATTACAAATACATACATAAGAAGGAAGAAAGCTCTGCTTGGAATTTGAGCAAATGTTTAATATGGTTGTTCACGGTGCTTCGCCCTGTCGAATGCGCACGATCACTTTGAGCAGCGTCATAAAATTATTCTAACGGAGGTCCAGTCAAAACGTTGTGCCAGACGAAATTTATGTTAGAAGAGTAGGTTCTATTGAACAGCTAAAGATAAGCTCGGTATCAAGAGGGGGCATACCGCTTGCAGGGAATATATTAGTTATAAGGACGCTTTCCTTTATTATTATTTTTGGTGGATAAATAATAATGATTCTGTTCGCAGGTCAGATCTGATAGATATGTCTACCGACTCAGCGTGGTGGTCATACCGTTGAATGCATCAGAACAAAGCTCGGCATAGGTTTAACAGGGAATCTGCTGGAGAAAACTGGACGATATTTTTTTATATAAATGATTTTAAAATGGATCATAGAATAACGTAATAGGCATTATCACTGCGAAAAATAATTTTGTATAAATTATATAGCATATTAGTGCCAAAAATAAAGCAAATCGTGTAACAATATAAAAATATCGGTAAAGAAGTTAGTAACTAGTGCAAAATAGAGCTGTTATATCTTCTCTGCTATTTCTTTATTTGAAGATAAAACGAGCGGGATATAATAATATATCAATACTACTACTTTGTATAAAATGTGCGATTTCATCCGAACTTCGACTTAGGTAATAATTTTTGAAGTGAGCCCCCTAAAATTTTTTCGAAAGTATTAATTTTAATGATATGGGTTGGTATGGCTCACAACTATTAAACACAAATACATATTTCAAAAATTTTCGAAACTTGAATTGTTGTGTATGTTAAAGCTATAAATATATTTTCGAAGTTCCAAAGTTTTTTTTTATTTTTCGGGATTGACCTGTCCGATTTTGCTCATTTTAATATACAAGATGGTATCCTTTTCCTAACTGCATTTCTTATTTGGCACATTTATTTTTTTGCAAAATTCTTCGAAAATTTTTTAATATTTTTGACTTCTTCATCGCCCGCAGATGGCGTATTGTTGGGCATTCCATTACACACTTTTTTTTGGTAATGGAACAGGAGTTATTTTTAAAGTCGGCAGTGGCGTAGCTCCCCCTTCAATGAACTACTATTTTTTTTACTTTCGATTGAATAACACAATACTATTTGATGCTTCTAATTTATAATTCGCTTATTTTAGACTAACGACAAAGTGCATTTTTATGAATATATGAAATTATGGGACTGGCACAATTTTTGGTGTTAATGCTGGTTCCCAGATAAAAAAAATTTTAAGAGGTTAAAAACTTGTCTAAGTAACTCTGCAGGCGAAGTAATTAAAATATTGATGGTGCATTATGCTTTACAATTGTTGAATATCCTATCTTATTTATCCCTTCTCTTCATACAAGAAGATTCAAACTCGCTAAGTAATAATATTTTCTTCGGGACTTCTTTATTTTCCTCAATACAAGGTTATGAAAGCAATTTTAAAACACTTTAGCTCTTCGGGAAAAAAATTTCCAAAAATCAACAAAATGTGTCACGACCTTAAGATTGACACATTACTGTATTAAAATATAATGATATTCCAAAAAATTTCAAAAATTCTGAAAAAATTTAAGACTCTTTGAAGTTTTGCGTACATTTTTAAAACAAAATTTATTGTGTCTCTCAAATTTCAGGTTTCGCACTCACTGAAGGATGGCTTGAACCCCATTGGCAATATCCCTTATTAGAGGTAGCTGGCATGCTTTCATAACGAGGTGGGCAAAATAGTCTAGACGGTTAAGCTAAGCTTAACGGCTGATTAAATCATAGATTTTGATATGCTTTTTCATGAGATTCGGAACATAGCACGTTTGCGACATGGATTCAACTCGTCAGATGGACTCTCACACCGGTAACGCAACTCCGACAGCTTCAAGGAACAATGAAGATTTTGTCTTGTCTTTTTAGTGTCTTCTTCGAGGTCTTGGCCAAGTGTGACATGTGCCGAACTTCTCAACAGGCAAGCTGTCCTCATAAAATGTTGGACAAGCTCTACCGGGAGATAATTTAGGCTGCTCCGCCAAACACATGGACAGAATTTTTATATACGAAAGCAGTTAGTATTTGCCATTATTGAGAACCAAATAAATAATTTGCCATTTTTCTTTGTATCGCCCTTTGACTCTAATTTACAATTTTCAAAAAAAAAATAAATAACCTGCTTTAAGGAGTATATGAAATTTAAGATACTGGTACATAAGACAGTTGAGCCTTATTTTCAAGCAGAGTACAACTAATGAAGTCACTTTGTTTTTAGTTAAAAAATCGTATTAAAAATCAAATTATTTCATATAAAAATGTATAAAGCGAATAGCTGAGTATGAGGTAACCAACAGGTGATGAAACAATCTATGCAAAATAATGTTTTTAGTATTTTCACATTATCAGATGAGTATCTTTTGAGCATTTATAAAAACGCTTCATTTACATGTGTGAGAATCATTTCTCATGCCCAAGGTGTTGAAATGAACTGCAACTGTAAATCCTGCTATTACAACAACTGCAGACAAGACTTTATCTACTTACCTTCGGCTGACTTAAATTGTCTCATTTGAGATGTTAATATGAGAAAGCAAAGAAAAACAGTCACGTCAAAGCAAGCAGACGCACCCACCTACCAGATAGTCGAACACAGCAGGCGTAAACCCTGCTTCCCCCTCAGCCACACAGCCTGCGTGCTTCAAGCTTACCTCCAATATGAAAGGATCTCTACATTATCAACATATGCAAATATGGTCTACCTATATGCAACAAATAAAATATGCAGACACTTTTACATACATATAATGATGCCACGCGCAAACACACGCCCACCACACTCACCAGCCGGCAAGCTGCCATTTTCCATCAACGATGCCATGAATATTTGTTTGCCTCAGCTGGGTAGAAAAAAGTTATAATAATATTGAAAATGACAAAGTTACTGTAACAAAACCCAAAGCGAATGAATAAAGCTAAAATAAAAATAAAAAATAAAAAAATACAACAAAAAAATATTAAAAATTTTGGATAAAAGAAGTAAGCGCACAAATTTGTGCATATTCTATGTCGGTCGGTGAAAAGTGCATACAAAATTCAAATTGTGCGACAACAACAACTGCTACATACTCGTATAAAAATATCAAAGTACAAACATATGCACTCATATATTGGAGACAATTATTTCAACGCCATAAATTACACTCGTAGGCGTTGGCAGGTGTCGCCAGTGCTGTCTAAAATCGCGATAAATCTTCATACAAAATAAATTCGCATAGAAATTGCTTCACTGCATTTTACCAACACCGGAAGGAAGGAAGACACAATGATGAGTGTGTTGGAGTTGCAAAGAGGCTGCCAGGCTCGTCGTATGCAGACGAGCGTTGGCATGTATGAAGTGGCTGGGTTAAGTGAGTTGAGTAAGTGCAGAGGAGTAGGTCCACATAATTGTGTAATGAGTGAAGATTTTTTTTAATGCTTCAAGATTTTTGGTTTTACGTTTTGGAAGTAAAAACTACTTTATACAGATTGGGTATTTTTTGAGATAGGGAATAAACCATTTATAACTCAACAGTCTAAATAGTTGAAATATTTTTTTTATTTTTACATTCCTATAGCACGAAAAGCATATTTCAGTGTTGAACGAAATGAACTCAAAAAGAAAGTTAAAAAACTATAAAAAAATAAAAATTTAGAAAAAAATCAAAAATGCATATATTTTAAAACCCAAAAACACCATTCTAAACATTTCAGGATATCCCTAGATCTACTAGAGGTATAATACAAAAAAATTTGTGTTAAAAGTTAAAGGCCAACTTGAACTTTTTCGATTTTGAAAAATTGAATATTTTCTAATATTAGAAATCAAAAATTTTTTTTTCCAAAATAGGTTTACTTCTAAACTCTAAGTACGGTGGTTTTTGAAATTTTGAAAAAAAACTTTACAAAACAAGAAAAAAAGAAAGAAAGTGAAATTTTGAGCTTGCATAACAGAACTTCGTTTTATGATAAAGGGAAACTCCCCACCAAATTTCAGTCAAATCGGAATGGAAACACCCAAGTATTAACTTTACAAATATGAAGAGAGATCAAAAAACGCCTTTCTGAAATTTTCATAATATCCTATAATACCAAAAAATGTGGGTCAAAAATTTAAGACCACCTTCAACTTTTTCGATTTCGATTTTCCAAAATTAGAAATAAAAATTTTTTTTTCAAAATAGTTTTTTTTTTGTACCTCTAAGTACAGTGCTTTCTGAAATATGGAAAAAAAAATCCACTTTACAAAGCAAGAAAAAAGGAAAAAAGGTTAAGTGATTTATTTTGTTGTGTTGATCTTCCGACAGGGTAGTAAGCTGATTTTTGTTGGAACGATTTTCCGTCATCCCTTGTCAAGTTTGGTTTTGTGACAAACCGGTTTCGGCGTTCTGCCATTTTCAATGCCTAGTTTCGTTCTGGTCTGTGTCTATCCGCTGCGTTGTTTTTATAGTCCGTGGGTGCTGTGGCAGGTAATGTCAATCTATGTGTTCGTGGTAGGTAACGTTAATATGCGTGTGTGTGTGCGCGGTATTGATACGTCCGAATTGTTATCTGTCCCAAGGGTTGTTTTTGTAGGTATGTAGACATACCGCTTGTTAGCTAAGCGGTAGGTTGAGGTAGGTAGAAATCGGTGATTTTTGCAGTTTGGTTCATATTTCGTTTTTGCTTGTTCATTGTTACGTGTTTGGTTGCTGTACCTGCTGGCTTGTGCTGTTTTTTGTAAACTAGTTTTAAGGGTTCAAATATTTCGTCAGAGATAGTGTTGGTTTGTTCGTTTATGATCCTGCCGTCAAATGTTTTTAACTTGTATATCTCCATGTTCTCAAGTACATTAAGCCGCCGGCCTTTTCCTTGTACGTGAAGTATTCGAGCCGTTGTTTTTATGTTAGCTGGGGTGCAGTTGTTCTCGAACATGTGGTTCGCGAAATTAGATTCTGGTATTATGGTGGGTTTTCGTGTTTTTTTGTTGTAGTCCCTGATATGCTCTCGGAATCGTGTGCTTATTTTTCTTCCTGTTTGTCCTATGTAGCTGTATTGACATTCACAAGTAAGCCTATACACTCCGTGTCTGTTGAATGGGTCATCAGAATTAGTGTCGGTTCTTAGTTTTTGTCCGACGTTGTTAGATGTTCTGAATGCTGTGTTGATGTTATATCTTTTAAAGAAGTTTGCTAATTTGTACGTCGTTTTTCCAGTGTATGTCATTGCCGTCCAAACCATTGGATTTTCCTCTACGTTTACTCTTTTTTGTGTTCCATGGCTACTTCTGAGTTTATCCACAAGTGCTTTCTTGTATCCATTATTTGCCGCTATGTTATATATTGTATTAAGCTCTCTCCAGTATGCTTCCTGTGTGAGCGGCGTTCTCTGAAGCCTATCCACTAAGTGCCTCAATGCTGCATTTTTGTGCTGTTGCGGATGGTTTGATGTAGAGTGTATTATGGTGTCCGTGGCAGTCGGTTTTCTATAAATGCCGTAGTTGAACCTATTTGTTATTTTGTCAATCCCTATAGTTAGGTCCAGGTAGTTCATTATTCCATCTTTTTCTACTTCCATTGTGAACTCTATGTTGCTATGTTGCCTGTTGAGGAACTCTAGTATTTGCTCTTCGTTATCGTCATTTAGGATGCAGATGATGTCATCCACGTATCTAGCGTAGAATGCCACGCCTAACTTGGTTTTTAACTCCTGTATATATTTTCCTTCCAAGTTTTGCATGAATGTTTCCATGAGAATGGCCGATGTTGGGTTACCCATTCCTAGTCCGTTTGTCTGTCTATATATTTTGTTGTTGAACCGGAAATAGTTTTGCCGCAGCGTTGTTCTTAGCGCGTTGGTAATTTGGTCAGTTTTTACCTTATCTTCAGTTTTGTCCAGTAGTGTTTTGTTGACTATATCCATTGTATCTGTTAGTGGTATTGACGGGTATAAGTCCTTTATGTCAAAGGATACGAGTTTACTGCTCCTTGTGAGTTTAACGGTCTCAAGTCTTTGTAGTAGTTCTATCGTATTGCTTATTGTGTATTCGTGCCCTAGTTTCAGAGTGTCCTTTAAAATCGTTTTTAGATGTTTCGACAGTTTATAACCCGGCGCGGACTTAAAATTAATTATAGGTCTCATCGGCGTATCCTTCTTGTGGATTTTAGGTAACGCAATGAGTGGAGGAGCAGATGGATTCATTTGTGTTAGGGTATATGCCATCCTCTCGTCTATTATTTTGGTAGCATTTTTTATAACCTCTTTAACTTCGGTCTGGTATTTATCCGTGGGGTTATCCCTAATAATGCGGCATTTCATTTCCTCGATGAGCTTCTCTGTCTTTGCTATATATTCATCCTTACTGATTAGCACCGTTGTGTTTCCTTTGTCTGCCTTCGTTGTGACGATGTTGTTATTTTTTAGCTTTCGTTGTAGCCTTTTCAATATTTTCAGCTCCTTATTTCCTTTTTGTGCTTCCTGGGCTCTTACTTCCTTGCTTATGATTTCTCTGCACATGTGCCTTGCGTGCTCCTGTTCCTCATATGGAAGAAGCGATATTGCAACCTCTGCGTCTACTATCGCTTGCTCAGTTCTTTTTGCTTCATTGCTATCCGCGATGTTGTGCTTCAGGCCCTTCCCCAGAAGTTGCGCTTCTTCGTTGCTAATGGCCACTGTTGTTAGGTTTACGAACCTTTTGTTAAATTCGTGTGTTTGTTGACTGTTACTGTGATCGCGTCGGCCCGTTAACTGGTCCAATTTTCGGTTCAGTTTTTCATATTTGCGTTGCAGTTCGCGTTTGATTCCCGTCTCTATGTGGTCGAAGCAGTCCATCAATGCAGTCGTGGGCAAGAATCCGGACAATTGCAGATGTATCCTCAGTAGTTCGGTGTTTATCTTGTCTTTCTTAGCGTATAGGCTTTGTAATTCGAACTTTAAAAAGTCCTTTTCCGCCTTCCTGGTCGTTCTCCTACTTGCTTGGGTGTTGGTTTTTATTTTTTATTCGCGCAAATTTCGGTGTAACATTCAATTCTAAACATTGCTTGTTGAACCAAATATTTGCCTTAGTCGTATGCATTTTTCGCAGTTTCCGTTCGTATTTCGTTAGTAGTCCATCCGTGTTTAAATTAAAAGCCTGACAGGCGGTAAGTGATTTATTTTGTTGTGTTGATCTTCCGACAGGGTAGTAAGCTGATTTTTGTTGGAACGATTTTCCGTCATCCCTTGTCAAGTTTGGTTTTGTGACAAACCGGTTTCGGCGTTCTGCCATTTTCAATGCCTAGTTTCGTTCTGGTCTGTGTCTATCCGCTGCGTTGTTTTTATAGTCCGTGGGTGCTGTGGCAGGTAATGTCAATCTATGTGTTCGTGGTAGGTAACGTTAATATGCGTGTGTGTGTGCGCGGTATTGATACGTCCGAATTGTTATCTGTCCCAAGGGTTGTTTTTGTAGGTATGTAGACATACCGCTTGTTAGCTAAGCGGTAGGTTGAGGTAGGTAGAAATCGGTGATTTTTGCAGTTTGGTTCATATTTCGTTTTTGCTTGTTCATTGTTACGTGTTTGGTTGCTGTACCTGCTGGCTTGTGCTGTTTTTTGTAAACTAGTTTTAAGGGTTCAAATATTTCGTCAGAGATAGTGTTGGTTTGTTCGTTTATGATCCTGCCGTCAAATGTTTTTAACTTGTATATCTCCATGTTCTCAAGTACATTAAGCCGCCGGCCTTTTCCTTGTACGTGAAGTATTCGAGCCGTTGTTTTTATGTTAGCTGGGGTGCAGTTGTTCTCGAACATGTGGTTCGCGAAATTAGATTCTGGTATTATGGTGGGTTTTCGTGTTTTTTTGTTGTAGTCCCTGATATGCTCTCGGAATCGTGTGCTTATTTTTCTTCCTGTTTGTCCTATGTAGCTGTATTGACATTCACAAGTAAGCCTATACACTCCGTGTCTGTTGAATGGGTCATCAGAATTAGTGTCGGTTCTTAGTTTTTGTCCGACGTTGTTAGATGTTCTGAATGCTGTGTTGATGTTATATCTTTTAAAGAAGTTTGCTAATTTGTACGTCGTTTTTCCAGTGTATGTCATTGCCGTCCAAACCATTGGATTTTCCTCTACGTTTACTCTTTTTTGTGTTCCATGGCTACTTCTGAGTTTATCCACAAGTGCTTTCTTGTATCCATTATTTGCCGCTATGTTATATATTGTATTAAGCTCTCTCCAGTATGCTTCCTGTGTGAGCGGCGTTCTCTGAAGCCTATCCACTAAGTGCCTCAATGCTGCATTTTTGTGCTGTTGCGGATGGTTTGATGTAGAGTGTATTATGGTGTCCGTGGCAGTCGGTTTTCTATAAATGCCGTAGTTGAACCTATTTGTTATTTTGTCAATCCCTATAGTTAGGTCCAGGTAGTTCATTATTCCATCTTTTTCTACTTCCATTGTGAACTCTATGTTGCTATGTTGCCTGTTGAGGAACTCTAGTATTTGCTCTTCGTTATCGTCATTTAGGATGCAGATGATGTCATCCACGTATCTAGCGTAGAATGCCACGCCTAACTTGGTTTTTAACTCCTGTATATATTTTCCTTCCAAGTTTTGCATGAATGTTTCCATGAGAATGGCCGATGTTGGGTTACCCATTCCTAGTCCGTTTGTCTGTCTATATATTTTGTTGTTGAACCGGAAATAGTTTTGCCGCAGCGTTGTTCTTAGCGCGTTGGTAATTTGGTCAGTTTTTACCTTATCTTCAGTTTTGTCCAGTAGTGTTTTGTTGACTATATCCATTGTATCTGTTAGTGGTATTGACGGGTATAAGTCCTTTATGTCAAAGGATACGAGTTTACTGCTCCTTGTGAGTTTAACGGTCTCAAGTCTTTGTAGTAGTTCTATCGTATTGCTTATTGTGTATTCGTGCCCTAGTTTCAGAGTGTCCTTTAAAATCGTTTTTAGATGTTTCGACAGTTTATAACCCGGCGCGGACTTAAAATTAATTATAGGTCTCATCGGCGTATCCTTCTTGTGGATTTTAGGTAACGCAATGAGTGGAGGAGCAGATGGATTCATTTGTGTTAGGGTATATGCCATCCTCTCGTCTATTATTTTGGTAGCATTTTTTATAACCTCTTTAACTTCGGTCTGGTATTTATCCGTGGGGTTATCCCTAATAATGCGGCATTTCATTTCCTCGATGAGCTTCTCTGTCTTTGCTATATATTCATCCTTACTGATTAGCACCGTTGTGTTTCCTTTGTCTGCCTTCGTTGTGACGATGTTGTTATTTTTTAGCTTTCGTTGTAGCCTTTTCAATATTTTCAGCTCCTTATTTCCTTTTTGTGCTTCCTGGGCTCTTACTTCCTTGCTTATGATTTCTCTGCACATGTGCCTTGCGTGCTCCTGTTCCTCATATGGAAGAAGCGATATTGCAACCTCTGCGTCTACTATCGCTTGCTCAGTTCTTTTTGCTTCATTGCTATCCGCGATGTTGTGCTTCAGGCCCTTCCCCAGAAGTTGCGCTTCTTCGTTGCTAATGGCCACTGTTGTTAGGTTTACGAACCTTTTGTTAAATTCGTGTGTTTGTTGACTGTTACTGTGATCGCGTCGGCCCGTTAACTGGTCCAATTTTCGGTTCAGTTTTTCATATTTGCGTTGCAGTTCGCGTTTGATTCCCGTCTCTATGTGGTCGAAGCAGTCCATCAATGCAGTCGTGGGCAAGAATCCGGACAATTGCAGATGTATCCTCAGTAGTTCGGTGTTTATCTTGTCTTTCTTAGCGTATAGGCTTTGTAATTCGAACTTTAAAAAGTCCTTTTCCGCCTTCCTGGTCGTTCTCCTACTTGCTTGGGTGTTGGTTTTTATTTTTATTCGCGCAAATTTCGGTGTAACATTCAATTCTAAACATTGCTTGTTGAACCAAATATTTGCCTTAGTCGTATGCATTTTTCGCAGTTTCCGTTCGTATTTCGTTAGTAGTCCATCCGTGTTTAAATTAAAAGCCTGACAGGCGGTAAGTGATTTATTTTGTTGTGTTGATCTTCCGACAGGGTAGTAAGCTGATTTTTGTTGGAACGATTTTCCGTCATCCCTTGTCAAGTTTGGTTTTGTGACAAACCGGTTTCGGCGTTCTGCCATTTTCAATGCCTAGTTTCGTTCTGGTCTGTGTCTATCCGCTGCGTTGTTTTTATAGTCCGTGGGTGCTGTGGCAGGTAATGTCAATCTATGTGTTCGTGGTAGGTAACGTTAATATGCGTGTGTGTGTGCGCGGTATTGATACGTCCGAATTGTTATCTGTCCCAAGGGTTGTTTTTGTAGGTATGTAGACATACCGCTTGTTAGCTAAGCGGTAGGTTGAGGTAGGTAGAAATCGGTGATTTTTGCAGTTTGGTTCATATTTCGTTTTTGCTTGTTCATTGTTACGTGTTTGGTTGCTGTACCTGCTGGCTTGTGCTGTTTTTTGTAAACTAGTTTTAAGGGTTCAAATATTTCGTCAGAGATAGTGTTGGTTTGTTCGTTTATGATCCTGCCGTCAAATGTTTTTAACTTGTATATCTCCATGTTCTCAAGTACATTAAGCCGCCGGCCTTTTCCTTGTACGTGAAGTATTCGAGCCGTTGTTTTTATGTTAGCTGGGGTGCAGTTGTTCTCGAACATGTGGTTCGCGAAATTAGATTCTGGTATTATGGTGGGTTTTCGTGTTTTTTTGTTGTAGTCCCTGATATGCTCTCGGAATCGTGTGCTTATTTTTCTTCCTGTTTGTCCTATGTAGCTGTATTGACATTCACAAGTAAGCCTATACACTCCGTGTCTGTTGAATGGGTCATCAGAATTAGTGTCGGTTCTTAGTTTTTGTCCGACGTTGTTAGATGTTCTGAATGCTGTGTTGATGTTATATCTTTTAAAGAAGTTTGCTAATTTGTACGTCGTTTTTCCAGTGTATGTCATTGCCGTCCAAACCATTGGATTTTCCTCTACGTTTACTCTTTTTTGTGTTCCATGGCTACTTCTGAGTTTATCCACAAGTGCTTTCTTGTATCCATTATTTGCCGCTATGTTATATATTGTATTAAGCTCTCTCCAGTATGCTTCCTGTGTGAGCGGCGTTCTCTGAAGCCTATCCACTAAGTGCCTCAATGCTGCATTTTTGTGCTGTTGCGGATGGTTTGATGTAGAGTGTATTATGGTGTCCGTGGCAGTCGGTTTTCTATAAATGCCGTAGTTGAACCTATTTGTTATTTTGTCAATCCCTATAGTTAGGTCCAGGTAGTTCATTATTCCATCTTTTTCTACTTCCATTGTGAACTCTATGTTGCTATGTTGCCTGTTGAGGAACTCTAGTATTTGCTCTTCGTTATCGTCATTTAGGATGCAGATGATGTCATCCACGTATCTAGCGTAGAATGCCACGCCTAACTTGGTTTTTAACTCCTGTATATATTTTCCTTCCAAGTTTTGCATGAATGTTTCCATGAGAATGGCCGATGTTGGGTTACCCATTCCTAGTCCGTTTGTCTGTCTATATATTTTGTTGTTGAACCGGAAATAGTTTTGCCGCAGCGTTGTTCTTAGCGCGTTGGTAATTTGGTCAGTTTTTACCTTATCTTCAGTTTTGTCCAGTAGTGTTTTGTTGACTATATCCATTGTATCTGTTAGTGGTATTGACGGGTATAAGTCCTTTATGTCAAAGGATACGAGTTTACTGCTCCTTGTGAGTTTAACGGTCTCAAGTCTTTGTAGTAGTTCTATCGTATTGCTTATTGTGTATTCGTGCCCTAGTTTCAGAGTGTCCTTTAAAATCGTTTTTAGATGTTTCGACAGTTTATAACCCGGCGCGGACTTAAAATTAATTATAGGTCTCATCGGCGTATCCTTCTTGTGGATTTTAGGTAACGCAATGAGTGGAGGAGCAGATGGATTCATTTGTGTTAGGGTATATGCCATCCTCTCGTCTATTATTTTGGTAGCATTTTTTATAACCTCTTTAACTTCGGTCTGGTATTTATCCGTGGGGTTATCCCTAATAATGCGGCATTTCATTTCCTCGATGAGCTTCTCTGTCTTTGCTATATATTCATCCTTACTGATTAGCACCGTTGTGTTTCCTTTGTCTGCCTTCGTTGTGACGATGTTGTTATTTTTTAGCTTTCGTTGTAGCCTTTTCAATATTTTCAGCTCCTTATTTCCTTTTTGTGCTTCCTGGGCTCTTACTTCCTTGCTTATGATTTCTCTGCACATGTGCCTTGCGTGCTCCTGTTCCTCATATGGAAGAAGCGATATTGCAACCTCTGCGTCTACTATCGCTTGCTCAGTTCTTTTTGCTTCATTGCTATCCGCGATGTTGTGCTTCAGGCCCTTCCCCAGAAGTTGCGCTTCTTCGTTGCTAATGGCCACTGTTGTTAGGTTTACGAACCTTTTGTTAAATTCGTGTGTTTGTTGACTGTTACTGTGATCGCGTCGGCCCGTTAACTGGTCCAATTTTCGGTTCAGTTTTTCATATTTGCGTTGCAGTTCGCGTTTGATTCCCGTCTCTATGTGGTCGAAGCAGTCCATCAATGCAGTCGTGGGCAAGAATCCGGACAATTGCAGATGTATCCTCAGTAGTTCGGTGTTTATCTTGTCTTTCTTAGCGTATAGGCTTTGTAATTCGAACTTTAAAAAGTCCTTTTCCGCCTTCCTGGTCGTTCTCCTACTTGCTTGGGTGTTGGTTTTTATTTTTATTCGCGCAAATTTCGGTGTAACATTCAATTCTAAACATTGCTTGTTGAACCAAATATTTGCCTTAGTCGTATGCATTTTTCGCAGTTTCCGTTCGTATTTCGTTAGTAGTCCATCCGTGTTTAAATTAAAAGCCTGACAGGCGGTAAGTGATTTATTTTGTTGTGTTGATCTTCCGACAGGGTAGTAAGCTGATTTTCGTTGGAACGATTTTCCGTCATCCCTTGTCAAGTTTGGTTTTGTGACAAACCGGTTTCGGCGTTCTGCCATTTTCAATGCCTAGTTTCGTTCTGGTCTGTGTCTATCCGCTGCGTTGTTTTTATAGTCCGTGGGTGCTGTGGCAGGTAATGTCAATCTATGTGTTCGTGGTAGGTAACGTTAATATGCGTGTGTGTGTGCGCGGTATTGATACGTCCGAATTGTTATCTGTCCCAAGGGTTGTTTTTGTAGGTATGTAGACATACCGCTTGTTAGCTAAGCGGTAGGTTGAGGTAGGTAGAAATCGGTGATTTTTGCAGTTTGGTTCATATTTCGTTTTTGCTTGTTCATTGTTACGTGTTTGGTTGCTGTACCTGCTGGCTTGTGCTGTTTTTTGTAAACTAGTTTTAAGGGTTCAAATATTTCGTCAGAGATAGTGTTGGTTTGTTCGTTTATGATCCTGCCGTCAAATGTTTTTAACTTGTATATCTCCATGTTCTCAAGTACATTAAGCCGCCGGCCTTTTCCTTGTACGTGAAGTATTCGAGCCGTTGTTTTTATGTTAGCTGGGGTGCAGTTGTTCTCGAACATGTGGTTCGCGAAATTAGATTCTGGTATTATGGTGGGTTTTCGTGTTTTTTTGTTGTAGTCCCTGATATGCTCTCGGAATCGTGTGCTTATTTTTCTTCCTGTTTGTCCTATGTAGCTGTATTGACATTCACAAGTAAGCCTATACACTCCGTGTCTGTTGAATGGGTCATCAGAATTAGTGTCGGTTCTTAGTTTTTGTCCGACGTTGTTAGATGTTCTGAATGCTGTGTTGATGTTATATCTTTTAAAGAAGTTTGCTAATTTGTACGTCGTTTTTCCAGTGTATGTCATTGCCGTCCAAACCATTGGATTTTCCTCTACGTTTACTCTTTTTTGTGTTCCATGGCTACTTCTGAGTTTATCCACAAGTGCTTTCTTGTATCCATTATTTGCCGCTATGTTATATATTGTATTAAGCTCTCTCCAGTATGCTTCCTGTGTGAGCGGCGTTCTCTGAAGCCTATCCACTAAGTGCCTCAATGCTGCATTTTTGTGCTGTTGCGGATGGTTTGATGTAGAGTGTATTATGGTGTCCGTGGCAGTCGGTTTTCTATAAATGCCGTAGTTGAACCTATTTGTTATTTTGTCAATCCCTATAGTTAGGTCCAGGTAGTTCATTATTCCATCTTTTTCTACTTCCATTGTGAACTCTATGTTGCTATGTTGCCTGTTGAGGAACTCTAGTATTTGCTCTTCGTTATCGTCATTTAGGATGCAGATGATGTCATCCACGTATCTAGCGTAGAATGCCACGCCTAACTTGGTTTTTAACTCCTGTATATATTTTCCTTCCAAGTTTTGCATGAATGTTTCCATGAGAATGGCCGATGTTGGGTTACCCATTCCTAGTCCGTTTGTCTGTCTATATATTTTGTTGTTGAACCGGAAATAGTTTTGCCGCAGCGTTGTTCTTAGCGCGTTGGTAATTTGGTCAGTTTTTACCTTATCTTCAGTTTTGTCCAGTAGTGTTTTGTTGACTATATCCATTGTATCTGTTAGTGGTATTGACGGGTATAAGTCCTTTATGTCAAAGGATACGAGTTTACTGCTCCTTGTGAGTTTAACGGTCTCAAGTCTTTGTAGTAGTTCTATCGTATTGCTTATTGTGTATTCGTGCCCTAGTTTCAGAGTGTCCTTTAAAATCGTTTTTAGATGTTTCGACAGTTTATAACCCGGCGCGGACTTAAAATTAATTATAGGTCTCATCGGCGTATCCTTCTTGTGGATTTTAGGTAACGCAATGAGTGGAGGAGCAGATGGATTCATTTGTGTTAGGGTATATGCCATCCTCTCGTCTATTATTTTGGTAGCATTTTTTATAACCTCTTTAACTTCGGTCTGGTATTTATCCGTGGGGTTATCCCTAATAATGCGGCATTTCATTTCCTCGATGAGCTTCTCTGTCTTTGCTATATATTCATCCTTACTGATTAGCACCGTTGTGTTTCCTTTGTCTGCCTTCGTTGTGACGATGTTGTTATTTTTTAGCTTTCGTTGTAGCCTTTTCAATATTTTCAGCTCCTTATTTCCTTTTTGTGCTTCCTGGGCTCTTACTTCCTTGCTTATGATTTCTCTGCACATGTGCCTTGCGTGCTCCTGTTCCTCATATGGAAGAAGCGATATTGCAACCTCTGCGTCTACTATCGCTTGCTCAGTTCTTTTTGCTTCATTGCTATCCGCGATGTTGTGCTTCAGGCCCTTCCCCAGAAGTTGCGCTTCTTCGTTGCTAATGGCCACTGTTGTTAGGTTTACGAACCTTTTGTTAAATTCGTGTGTTTGTTGACTGTTACTGTGATCGCGTCGGCCCGTTAACTGGTCCAATTTTCGGTTCAGTTTTTCATATTTGCGTTGCAGTTCGCGTTTGATTCCCGTCTCTATGTGGTCGAAGCAGTCCATCAATGCAGTCGTGGGCAAGAATCCGGACAATTGCAGATGTATCCTCAGTAGTTCGGTGTTTATCTTGTCTTTCTTAGCGTATAGGCTTTGTAATTCGAACTTTAAAAAGTCCTTTTCCGCCTTCCTGGTCGTTCTCCTACTTGCTTGGGTGTTGGTTTTTATTTTTATTCGCGCAAATTTCGGTGTAACATTCAATTCTAAACATTGCTTGTTGAACCAAATATTTGCCTTAGTCGTATGCATTTTTCGCAGTTTCCGTTCGTATTTCGTTAGTAGTCCATCCGTGTTTAAATTAAAAGCCTGACAGGCGGTAAGTGATTTATTTTGTTGTGTTGATCTTCCGACAGGGTAGTAAGCTGATTTTTGTTGGAACGATTTTCCGTCATCCCTTGTCAAGTTTGGTTTTGTGACAAACCGGTTTCGGCGTTCTGCCATTTTCAATGCCTAGTTTCGTTCTGGTCTGTGTCTATCCGCTGCGTTGTTTTTATAGTCCGTGGGTGCTGTGGCAGGTAATGTCAATCTATGTGTTCGTGGTAGGTAACGTTAATATGCGTGTGTGTGTGCGCGGTATTGATACGTCCGAATTGTTATCTGTCCCAAGGGTTGTTTTTGTAGGTATGTAGACATACCGCTTGTTAGCTAAGCGGTAGGTTGAGGTAGGTAGAAATCGGTGATTTTTGCAGTTTGGTTCATATTTCGTTTTTGCTTGTTCATTGTTACGTGTTTGGTTGCTGTACCTGCTGGCTTGTGCTGTTTTTTGTAAACTAGTTTTAAGGGTTCAAATATTTCGTCAGAGATAGTGTTGGTTTGTTCGTTTATGATCCTGCCGTCAAATGTTTTTAACTTGTATATCTCCATGTTCTCAAGTACATTAAGCCGCCGGCCTTTTCCTTGTACGTGAAGTATTCGAGCCGTTGTTTTTATGTTAGCTGGGGTGCAGTTGTTCTCGAACATGTGGTTCGCGAAATTAGATTCTGGTATTATGGTGGGTTTTCGTGTTTTTTTGTTGTAGTCCCTGATATGCTCTCGGAATCGTGTGCTTATTTTTCTTCCTGTTTGTCCTATGTAGCTGTATTGACATTCACAAGTAAGCCTATACACTCCGTGTCTGTTGAATGGGTCATCAGAATTAGTGTCGGTTCTTAGTTTTTGTCCGACGTTGTTAGATGTTCTGAATGCTGTGTTGATGTTATATCTTTTAAAGAAGTTTGCTAATTTGTACGTCGTTTTTCCAGTGTATGTCATTGCCGTCCAAACCATTGGATTTTCCTCTACGTTTACTCTTTTTTGTGTTCCATGGCTACTTCTGAGTTTATCCACAAGTGCTTTCTTGTATCCATTATTTGCATATTATAAAATGACGATAACGAAGAGCAAATACTAGAGTTCCTCAACAGGCAACATAGCAACATAGAGTTCACAATGGAAGTAGAAAAAGATGGAATAATGAACTACCTGGACCTAACTATAGGGATTGACAAAATAACAAATAGGTTCAACTACGGCATTTATAGAAAACCGACTGCCACGGACACCATAATACACTCTACATCAAACCATCCGCAACAGCACAAAAATGCAGCATTGAGGCACTTAGTGGATAGGCTTCAGAGAACGCCGCTCACACAGGAAGCATACTGGAGAGAGCTTAATACAATATATAACATAGCGGCAAATAATGGATACAAGAAAGCACTTGTGGATAAACTCAGTAGTAGCCATGGAACACAAAAAAGAGTAAACGTAGAGGAAAATCCAATGGTTTGGACGGCAATGACATACACTGAAAAAACGACGTACAAATTAGCAAACTTCTTTAAAAGATATAACATCAACACAGCATTCAGAACATCTAACAACGTCGGACAAAAACTAAGAACCGACACTAATTCTGATGACCCATTCAACAGACACGGAGTGTATAGGCTTACTTGTGAATGTCAATACAGCTACATAGGACAAACAGGAAGAAAAATAAGCACACGATTCCGAGAGCATATCAGGGACTACAACAAAAAAACACGAAAACCCACCATAATACCAGAATCTAATTTCGCGAACCACATGTTCGAGAACAACTGCACCCCAGCTAACATAAAAACAACGGCTCGAATACTTCACGTACAAGGAAAAGGCCGGCGGCTTAATGTACTTGAGAACATGGAGATATACAAGTTAAAAACATTTGACGGCAGGATCATAAACGAACAAACCAACACTATCTCTGACGAAATATTTGAACCCTTAAAACTAGTTTACAAAAAACAGCACAAGCCAGCAGGTACAGCAACCAAACACGTAACAATGAACAAGCAAAAACGAAATATGAACCAAACTGCAAAAATCACCGATTTCTACCTACCTCAACCTACCGCTTAGCTAACAAGCGGTATGTCTACATACCTACAAAAACAACCCTTGGGACAGATAACAATTCGGACGTATCAATACCGCGCACACACACACGCATATTAACGTTACCTACCACGAACACATAGATTGACATTACCTGCCACAGCACCCACGGACTATAAAAACAACGCAGCGGATAGACACAGACCAGAACGAAACTAGGCATTGAAAATGGCAGAACGCCGAAACCGGTTTGTCACAAAACCAAACTTGACAAGGGATGACGGAAAATCGTTCCAACAAAAATCGAAAAAAGGTTAAATTTGTTTTATGATAAAATTAAACTCCCCACCAAATTTCAGTCAAAGTGAAAGGGGTGGATTCCAACGATTTCACATGGAAAGACCCAAGTATTAGTTTTTAAAATATGAAAAGAGCTGCAGGTTTTTAAATCTCAGGCATCATAAGTATAAAGAGCTTGTCCAGTAGATGAGAAAATAGATATAATCTTCAAAAATTTATTTTTACTGTAAATTTAGTTAATATAGTTTATAATAATGGATAAAAAACACTTAAATTAAATTTATTATCTGCACACTAAAATATTTACAAACCCATTAAAAAAATACGGCATTGCATTAAAAACTGTGGAACCTCCAGCGGAATTATGTATCATAAAAGGTGTTGTGTGATAGATCAAGAGAGAATTATTACCATTGTTGTTTTTATAGTGCTCAAATACACTTTTATGGAGTCAATGCGAGTGTGTTTTGCTGTCTTCAATTAAATATAAATAGTTCTATTCAAACAAGCCATTTTTGTAGGAATAGTAAGGTATACAATTTTGTTAGCCTATCTTGGAATTGCCCACAGTCGTAAAGGAGCAAATTTGTTCTCTTTTTGTTTAAGTTGAGGAACGTTCTAAGCACAGTCTTATGAATTTTTGCTAATACCTTACATATGATTGTGTGAATCTAAAAGCATATTATATACATAATTACAAGCAGCAAAATAACTTTTTGTGGTTGATGTGTTAAATTGAGTGATACGTTATTTAGTAGAGTTTCGCTCTTATTGTTTTCATGCAGATGTTTGTTTGTGTTTCGAAAATAGAGTTAATCATATTTAACAAGTAAAAATTAGTTGCAAACCACAATTACAAAGAACTGAGAAATGATTTATGTAATGTAACTTTGTAAATTAGTCAACCTTGAATTATAAAATAAATGCTGCTGAGAGTATGTAAAGAAGAAGGTTGACGATGTGGTGTTGCTACTGACAACCTTTTCAATAAACATAGCTCCGAACGTTCGAAAATAAAGTTGGATATTCAATACAAATAGCTTATTTAAACCGAACTTTCAACTAACCTTAGTTTGCCAGCGTTGGCAGTAAATTGAATATGCGTTTGAAATACTTTAACGAACAAATTTAGAAAAAACATACCCGAGTGGTTAATGTTTTGGGAAATCTAGTATTTAATTCAAATAAAAAACTTCGCTCGTAAGATGAAAATAAATTAAAGTTGATAAAAAATGCTAACTAGATGTTTTATTAATTGACGAAAATATTATAACAGTCAATAGAGCTTGGTTGATTGATTGAAAGCGCGTTGAAACTCACCTTCGATTAGGAATGCGATACAAATAAGACATTCTGCAATGAACCACGTATTCGATATCTATAATATTTATACGCAAGTTGAGAAAGTGTGTACCCTTTTATGACCAAACTATGCATATAAGTTATAAACAATCCCATATGTATCGATAGATCAGCTGAAGCTGCGTTGTCATGAGACAAAACAATATAAAAAAAATGTAATTACAATATCAAAAAACCAATTTAAAAGTGACACCACTACAAATGCCAAACAAGTATGCGCACTAGATAGCCGTTGTTGTGTGAGTGGACATGTTATGTACGCATGCCAGTGCGAGCGGCGCTCACTGAAAGCATGAAGAGTTGTATTTTTAAATAGTGTAGAAAAGAAAGAAATAACAGAAAATTTGATATGCAAGGTTCCAGTTTGCAGAAGAAAGCCTTAGTTCTAGAATCGAATACCAACCTTTCGCATCTTTCATTATTGAAAGTAACACTTGAGCAAGCTTTTCGTTTCCAATCATTTTCGAATTCTTTACAATGTTTATTATTATTATTATTATTATTAATTAATTACATAGTTACATTAGCGCATTAAGAATAGATCTTTTATCACGCAATACAAGCAGAAGTATTAAATTAAAGTAACGTATTTATGCAAAACAATGTATGTAAAGTAAAATATAATGAAAATAAAAATTACAAAAATATAATAAAAATAAAAATTAAATATTAAAGATATATATAGAAATATATTAAAAATATAAAATAATGTATAGCCAGATAGAAAATTATAACCACCTCATTATGCAATTTCGTTAGTGAAAAAATTAAAAATAAGTTTTTTAAAATTATTTTCCCGCAACGAATTCCTTATAGATTGAGGGATGGAGTTCCAGAGTCTAACACCATTAATACAGAAAAGCCTAGAAGAGCTTAAGTAGTTGAACTTCGGCAATTCTTATAAAATTTCCAAAAAGTTTTAGAGCTTTTAAAAAATACAACTTCAAAGAAAACCGAAAGCATAGTTTCTTATCTCGGTTTGAGTTTTAAATATTGTGTGGAATTTTTATGAAAGTATCAAGAACTTAATATCTTTTAATTCAGGTTACCGAAGCAAAAACAAGACTTGAGTGCAACGTTATCTATCAAACCTATGTATATCCTTTACTCTTTCACTTACTTTAGAGTTTCTTCTTCTTGCTCTTTTCTTTGAATTTTTTTTCCTTTCTAAGGCCAAGATGAATGGGTGATAGTTTTAAGGAAGCGGAAAAAAGGTCTAAATATATTTTAAGCTGTTAACCGTCAATCGAACAATATAAATAAGCGCTGTTCCCTGGGTAAAACTGAGTATATAAATAAAAACTGAAATTATAACGCTAGATATGGATGTCAGCAGCAATAACAATAACAACGGCAGCAAGTCCAACGCATACCAACAACAATCAAAAGCAAGTTTTTTCAGCAAATGAATTGGACGAATTGTTGGAATTGGATTTGAAGTTCTGCCTTAGTTTTTGTTGCTGCTGGCCAAAAGCGACCATTGCGCGAACTACAGAAAATAATCAACAGAATATGCTCAGCCAGCTAGCGATATCTTGAATATTATTACTGTGAAGATATTTACAAGAGCAACAAAAGTAAACGCTCAGTGTTGACTGGCCAGTGCCATGGACATGCGTCCATGGGGTACGCTGGTTGGCCAGCTGAGTAGCTAGTTGTCCTGTCGGATGATGGTGGTGGCTAGCGGCTTGTTGGTATCATCATTTTAGAGAATCTACCTTGAAGGTAATTATAGTAATTACTTCACGAATCGCATTGCAGTTGGAAGGTGAAACACGAATGCTGGCGCTTTAAATTTAGCGTAGGAAGGGAGTCAGAGTTAGGCAAAAATGTGTAGAATAAATATTGACATAAAAACGTTGTAAAACTACACAAAATTAATATTACTTGGAAATAGAACTTTTTGTTTACTAATTGAAGTTTAGGTGTTTGATAAGTATTTTTTTATTGTTAGCATAAGGGTCTTTCCATGTTAAAACGTCACTAGTTGTAATCGACCCCAATTGATTTGGTTACAATTTGTTAAAAAATTTCACATAAAACAAAGTTGTGCTAAAAAAATTGTTAAACATTTTTTCTTCCAAAAGCTATGCAATTTTAAGATTTTCTCCTCTTTCCTGTTTTGTAAAGTTAATTTTTTCGAAATTTCGAAAACTACTGAAGTTCAAAAAATAAACTTCGGCACGTTAAAAGAGGAGACTTATTGGTATAAAAAAATATTTCGAAAAAAAAAAATTTTAAATTTAAAATTGTTAATTTCAAAAAAAAAAGTGTTAATTTTAAAAAAGTTTTCGATATTTCAAAATCGAAAAAATTACAGTTCGCCATTAAATTTTAGACAAACATTTTTTTGCTTCTATCTCTTATATATAAAGATACCCTGACATTTTCATAAGTATGTCTTTGACAAATTTTTTTCGTGGTAGTGGAATGTAAAGTCAAAAATGGAAAACAAATTTCAAGCATATTTTTTTACATTCCACTATCACGAAATAAAATGTTCAGTAATCAAAATTAGGTAATTTTGTCTTTAACTAATTGAATTCGATAAGAAAGTTATAAAAATAAAAAATAAATGTAAAAAAAAAAATTCGAGAATTCATACTTTTAAAAAAACAACTAACATCATTCTAAAAATTACAGGATATCTGTAGATATTCCAGAGAAATAATACAAAAATATATAATAATTAATAATTTTAGCTAATAAAATCATAAATTTTATATAAATACACTAACAAAATTTGTTTGATAATAGATCTGCGTACCAAATAATTATAATCCGGCCAAACGCAACTTTGGTTTTTACTACATATTGTCAAAGATATCTAGTTAAGCACGTTTTGTCAACAAATCATAAATAATTTAGTGGTTAAATGCTACTCTTGAACATTTTTTGCACCAAAAAATTATTGTTAAAATTTTACTATATTTCAATAATTTTTACTCGAATATTGCCCAACTCTGGAAAGAAACAACAGCAGCAGAAATGTAAAAAATGAAGCAAACCATATTTTAAACAATATGTTTGTTACAATAGCTACAGTTCTAGAAAAATTGGGTATTGGAAAATATGTTACACTATAAGATGTAAAAATTTTTATAACCAGTAATACCCGAGTTTGACACAAATGAGCATACAAATGAGCTAACCATAGCATGGTTGACCAAAATGTTTCTAAAGTTAACCAAAGTGGTTATTGCAGAAGAACACAAAAAATTTTTTTTATTTAATTTTGTTAAAAACTAAATAATAACAACTGCAACTCGTTATTGGGTATATTATATTCCCTTATGCATTAAACTGGCCTGCCTATTTATTCTTGTACAGAATGTCTGCCGTTGATGGCAGGTGACCGAATGAAACATTAGCAATTACACAAATCTGTTGTGCGGAAAAGAGAATATCAAAGCATTAAGGTTAGCAATAAAGGAGCAAGAAGTGCAATATTTATGCTGGCGTTGAAATGCCAATAAAAGTACGTATCAAGCATACTTTTAAAACGCAGAAAAAACTACAACAATCACAACTAAAATATAGAACACGAAATGCGCACACTCTTCATGCAGCCACAAAAACTGCAGAAAATTAGCCTAGGGCCGTTCCTTGAACTTCATTACATTCTCTGTACTCTTATGTGCGCGTTCGCTGCCTAAGTCTTCTGTTTTTTTTTTGTGCAAACGCGCTCTAGATGAGCCACTGCGCATATGACCATATGTATTGATAAAACTTGGTTTTTATTTTTGAGTTTTTCGTTGAGGTTTTTTTGTGTTTGAATTTTTCTGCTATGAAATTTTCTTGATTGGATTTGGCTTGGTTCTTAATGATTACTTTTCGACAGGTTGTTTGTGTAGTTGCCTTGCTCTTTACTCCACTAATAAGTTAGCGAAATTTTTTTTAATTCACTTTTTACCAACAATGCATCAAAACTAATTTTTTTGCACACGAAACTTTAAAAAATGAGAACACAGTGAAACTAACTTATCGACTAAATAATTTAAAACATAAATTTTTTGTTTTTTGCCTAGCCTAACATGTTATGTATAGTTACATTTGACTTGAGTTATGTGTATAACAAATTGCTAAACATGTAAACAAAACATAAACTAACTTTATATCAAAATACAGCTGCATTGGTGCATAAGAAGTGCGTGTTTTTATTGCGTTTTTATTTTTAATTTAACAAATTCTGCATGACTAAATATAGTTAGCAACAATGTATTATGCAGATGTAGGTATTTGAAGAATTAGAGTAAAACAAACAAAAATTGCACTAAACGCGCATGCGCAAACAGTAGTTATTTTTAAAAACGCAATTCGACAATTAAAAAATCGGCGAAGCAATTAATTTAGCGTTTGAATAAAACAAAATTAATAACAGAAGCAACAGTAGCAACAACTGTTAAGTGAACTCAAAATGGTCGCAGAAGCGTAAAACATTTAAAATGAGAATAAGAAAACTAAAAAATAATAACAAACACCCCTTCTTGCAATTCTACATTTGGCCATTGCTTTAAGACAATCCGAACATGCGTTGCCAACATTATAGCAGTGGTGAAGCCAAATGTTGTTACCATATTTGCACACCAAGAAATGGTGTAAGCTGTTACACAGTGTCACAGCGTTTTTGGGTGAGGAATAATTGCAACTTTGTATGAAAGAACCAGAGCCATGTAGCGCCTTCATAAGAACGTTTTGCCATTTTAGATCAGTTGATAGTGCTACCGTCATTGGATAGTAGCAGTTTATTCGCAAAAGTTATAACTCAAAATTTATAGCAAAATTTAAGGCAGCAAAATATCTTGAAGGTTCGTTTTGGCCAGCTCTTTCAAAACGACGAGAAAAATTACTTAGACGGAACCCAACCTCCTTATGTTACCAAGGAAAGTGAATGCTGACTGTGAGACGAGTAACGAGAAAAACCTCAAGCTTCTCATGCGCACTCATTTACCTTATATCTTCGTTGAGTAAGAACCACTCCAACTGTCGTTTTAGCAGCAATATCTCTCATCACCTCCCGCGAAAGATGACTCCCCTCGATTTTTAGTTCTTCCAAGCTTTACAAGTATATAGAGCTACATGGTATAATCCCTAAGACATTTCAGAACTCTCTGGATGTACATATCCTACCTATGGGTGTGTCCCCTTTGGCATGGAATATGGTCCAAGTTACCTTATTACGAAAGCTGCCAAGATTTCTTATGTATCTCCCAAGCCCTTCAGTTGAATTGGTGAAATTGATCTTCATAAAAGCGATATGATTCTTCGGGAGCAATTATCGGCATCACATCACAGAATGCCTATTGTAAAGGTCCTGCTCTTCGCATCAAAAGAAATATAGGGATTCCTAGAGCACAAGGAACTCGCTTTGGGTGCTTATCTTTCATGTAGGACGCCCCCACTGCGGCCTTTCGAAATAGCCGTGAGGCTTAAAAGTCATTAATAAGATTTTATGGAGTCGGGTTAACTTAAGTTGAGAGAAGGCTGTACACAAGTACGCCACAAGTCAGACTTCTGTAGCCGACACTATGATTTTTTGTCTTAAACGAACTCTTGATGGTCTTTTCAGCTAGAGGCTGCCGATTGGCTGAATACGCGGATGACATTACAATGAATTCCCTGACACTATGCGTGATGTTCTGCTGGACTTTTATCATTAGCTATGTTAGTTATGCTAGTGAGGTAGAGAGATATAAGAAATACCCTATTGTCTTGCAGAGGGACCATAGCCAAGACTGGGCTTCTGGCCAGGGGACCTACATTTTCTTTATAAGATAGTGGTCCCGACAATACTCTTCTATGGAGTACTCATCTAATGGGACACGGCGTGCACAATTAAAATGCTAGTTTCAATACTGCAAGTCCTTCGAGGTAGTATTGGTGAACTGGTGAACTCGTGTACGAATGTATCCAAGTTGCGAGGAAAGGCTAAATATGGTATCTTGTGTCAGGAGCTCTATTTAAAAAGGAAATTCAAGTTGAATGATCATATAGGTGTCTTCCTAACAGAACTCGTAGCACATCAATGATGTAGTGGATGGCATGCTGTTAAGTGCTACTACGGTTAGAGTATTTATATATATATACAAGGTGGCGCAAAAGTAAGCTTCCGATGTTCAGCATATCGGTTGTGGCACGTGCAGTGTGTGCTGTTGCACCGTCTTGTTGGAACCACATGTTTTCCAATACCAATTCATCAAGTTGCGGCAAAAAGAACTCGTTGATCATTGCTCTGTAGCGCTCACCATTCACAGTAACCGTTTGGCCCCGACCGATTATTGGTCAAATAAATAGTCAGCAATATTCCGCGTTTTGGAGCAGTGTAGCGTAACATTGTTTATTAACGTGTATTTCGCATGTGTTTACTACACAAATGTCAAAACAAAACTGACTTTAGGGGCCAATCGCAAAATTTATAGCATTTTCTGATATGAGGATTACTTTTCCGCCACCTTGTATATACTTACACTGACAGCCATGCAGCTATTAGGGATCCGAGCTCAAGAGTGGTGCACCATATGGCGATCAGAGAATCCACAACCGATATGCTGAACATCGGAAGCTTACTTTTGCGCCACCTTGTACCTGAGGATTTTTCGTTTAGAATCGGGCTGTATATTTCGACACCTCCAAGGAGCAGATGTCTTCTTCCATCAGGCTTTATTAGATGTGAGATTAAATCTATATGCGAATCACATTTTTTGTTGGGTTTAAGTATATATTAAAGCAACTGCCCAACGGCTGGGAGTTAACTTGGCCAACATTTATAATTGGCACTTTTGTAGCGACAGCATATTCGCTTGCCAGCAACTGCATTGCCACATTTGCAATTGTTGTTGGCGAAGAGCTTCGAACCATTTTTAAATACTTAAATGCAGTTTCAGCTTAATTTCCATGTACAAACCATTCATCGCTAAATTGTGCTCCTTCATTACTATTTCAGCATATTTTTTTTTTTTTTTTCAGTTAAGCCTTTAATTTTGGTATACAACACAAAAGGCAAAAGGTTTTAAAACCTTAAAAGCCGTTTAGCTTAATCCCTCTTTCGTACCTTTAATTTATTTAGGCATTTTTCTTAAACGTTCCTTGTTTTTCTCTTGCTCTTTCTTTTTTCAGCTCAGCAGTTGTAAAGTAATTATGAAATTATATTTTTGTTCACCTTTCTACCTTTTAGTTCTCTTTTGCCAATAAAAATCGTTGAAATCATTTAGCAATTCGCACTCCGGTTTTGCAATTTAATATGTTTTTGTATGTATGTGTGTGTGTGTGTACGTACTTTGGAGCGTGTTGCAATTTAACCGGAAGCTGAAATACATTTGCCTGCAGGCGTTATGGCCCATTTATATTTCATGCAACGACAATTATAGTTGGCAGTAGGGATTTGAGCTGGAATCGGCAAAATCGATTACTAATTGATCGATATTTTTTGTTTAGAACACTATCGATTTTTTTTTTAATTAAAAATATTTTCAGACAATAATAGATCAACCATATAAAAACGCACAGCGTGAATTTTCTGTCAGAATTTTCTCATGTTCCTATAATTTGCATGAGAACAACCGAAATTGAATTCCGTGCGTTAAAAGCTAACTCAAAATCCGAAATTTGTTTTGCGTGACTTTTTTTATTGACCTTATGTCATTGTGATGAATTTTTATACCTTTCATGAAAATAAAATGGTATTACAACTTTGGTCCGATATTTGTAAGTATGAAAAGAAGAAGAGATAGACCCACCAATAAGTATACCGAAATGATCAGGTCGATGAGCTGAGTCCGTCTGTATGTTTGAACTCAAACTAGTCCCTCAGTTTTAGAGATATTTGTATGAAATTTGGTATGGGGCCGCCATTTTGTAAAGCATTAATCATTTGTCGGAACCAGCAAGATCGGACCAATACAACGCATAGCTCCCATACAATCGATTGTTCCGATAAACGAAATTTGGCCTATAAATCTTCAGATTTAAGAGCTAGGAACTTTAAATTGTTTAGGTTTTGCACATATTATATACGCAAAGCGACTAGTGAAAATCAGTCAGATCGGACCAACACAACATATAGCTCCCGTATAATCGATTGTTTCGATAAACGGGTTGTGGTCTATAACTATTGCAATTAATTAATTGTACAATCTGCCACCCTATACGAATCGTTTAAAACTCATTAATCTGCACACACTTTCTAGTCGGAGGAAAATGCTTGGAATTATTTTTATAATTAAATTGCTAAATGGTTCACTATTCAGCCCATTTCTTCTAAGTGAAGTGAACCTCAATGTACCGTCTCGTCTTTCAAGGCATTTTAAACCTCTAGTCTTAAAACAGTGCCGAACCAATTTTCAGTTAAATGAGCCTTTTCGCTGTTTGTGTCAAGATTATAACTCTCTTTCTGGTAGATTTGATATTTCAGACTCGCTTTTCAGCATAAAAAAATCAATTCTTTCTATCCTAAATTCATAGCTACTAATTGTTTCTTATTCTTTGACTTCTATATTAACTTCTAACAATAATTTTATTCCGTTAACTAGTTATTTCTTAATGTATAATCTATCTTATATCTACTTTACTTAGCTGATGAGGTTTTCTCTGTAGCTGAGCAGTTTTAGATATCGACGATTAACAAACCAAAGCCTTTCTACGACTCGGCACGAACGAATAATCCGCGCGTTATGCGGATGCGCCCCTCGCGCCGGTCGGGCGGGATATGGTGGATAATCCGTTGGGAATTATTATTATTATTAAAAAGCTAGGAACGTAAAATTTTGCATATTTGGTACTTATTATACATGTAATGTGTGTAGTAAAAATCACCCAGATCGGACCAACATAACATATAGCTCAAATATAATCGATAGTTCCGGGGTTGGGCTATATATCTTTAAATTAACAGTTTTGCAGAGTTTGTACTAATTGTAAGTAAGGAAAGGTATAAAGTCTTCGGCAGACAGCACTTTCCTTACTTGTTTTTTGGTTAATTTTGTTATTTAAATGAATTGTTTATTCAAATAAACTGATTTAAAATGTGCCTTAAGTGCACTAGTTATAAATTGCAACTACCATATGTATACATAAAGGGGATCGATTTCTAGAGTCAGAAAAGCAACGCACAGACTTTAATCTCGGTTACTCATATATTTGTATGTAAGTTCCTGTGCGTGGGAAAACGATGTGCGTTTATTTATGGTTGGGCTGTAAGTAATTTTAAGTAAGCAACCAAATGAACGATTTTCAGAATTTATTAATTCAGATTTTGGGAGCTTAGCGAGCTTAATACCAGTAAATAATAATTATTGTTTTTGATTTTAATGGATAAATTATAATAGCAACAGATTCTTATTTTGAACATGCAAATATTGTAGTGCCCTCACATATTTTATAACAATAACTATAATACAAAACAATAAAAGTAAAAAATTTTATAATAGGGTAGCCTCTAAACTTAACTACAAATACAGCATTCGTGACAATTTAGTTAGTTTTAGATAAAGTTAAAAATTAATATGAATTTTTGTGACCACAAATGATCAGCATACTGTTAATCACTTTAACTAAATTAAGAATGAATTCAACTGATGAATATTCAGTCCAATGAAACGGAAACCATAAAATACAAAAGGATTTTACTTAAATTTTAAATTCAAATAATAAACCTAAATGAAATAATGGCCACAAATGCTCTGCGTTACCTAACATTTGTTTAGTATTAAGCTTGACTAGAAGTGACTTATACGAAATCCAGTGTTTCAGCTGTGGTGTGTACATAGTTTTAAACTTTTTTCATAGGTCGGCTAGATGGCACTATTTATCAAAATCAATTAAAACTGAGTAATTATTATAACCAATTTATTCAAAATTAGTAAAATCGTGCTTAATATTAATATAGTCGATCAAACAATCGATCAACCAAAAAAGAAACGATTAAAGTAAGAATCGATGAGTTATGCTCAACCCTTGTTAGCAGAGGAACTTGCTATTATCACTGACTATTAAAGTAATTGGGAGATTGCTTCATATTACAATATCAATATTAAAATTGACCCAAGAAAGCTATAATTGAAAAAATGTCGATTAAATTAGTAGATAGCGTGACATTTTAAAAATGGTCCCAAATATATATATCTCACAACAGGACTCGGTTTTAGTAACTTCAACGCATGTCATTTGTATTAGTGGCTTCCAGCATAAACGAAAGCATCAGGCTAGAAAGCTTTACATCCACCAAAAACGAGAAACCTAACGACGGTAGGCAAAGCTCCAACATTCTGGAAGTGCGTTCCTTACGAAGTCCCATACACGTACCCAGATCTTTTGGCACGAGCGTGAGTACAGTCAATTTTAACATAGAAAAGCTACGCACTACATAGACAATTGCTAATTACTCCACTCTACTCTTGTAACTGATTTCTGAGAGCAATGTTTGACCTAGCAATGTAACCGAATAGTGGGAACACATTTCTCAGTCACAACGTAATATTGCTCCGGAAAGCAAAGATTTTCAGCTAGACCGGAAGAAAAATTGGTACTATGCCGCTGAGCCTTGGAAAAGAATGATGCTGCAGGCCGCTATTGTGTAGCGGCGCAATTCGTTGCATTGGTGAGCGTATCGTGTGGCTTAGAAAGAAAAGAGAAGAATATTTAGAAAAGGAAAACGTTAGACAGAAAGCCGGAAGTCTGAAGAGTTGGAAATGCTGGCAGACGATAGGTATCATTGATAGTGTGGATAACAGCAAAAACTTTTTCTTTTTTTTTTGCTGAAATTGCCAAGGCGGTTAAGCGCCACCGACTCATGAGAACTAAAACTATCGATGATATCAGAGGTAGTATTGATAGCAGTAAAATTTTAAATGTATATAGAATCGGATAGTATCGATAACTAATATGAAAATATATATTCGAATAGTTCTTTCTTATAAGGGGTTGATAAGGGAATCATAATCAACCATGTAGAGCATATTTCTGCTATAAAACTCTTTGAGCAAAAAATCATCTGCTTTGATAAATAACGTTCGCAGTCGAAATATCTAATACTGAAGATACCGTCAATTTCTAAAAAAAAAATTTATGTAGCATATCGCCAGTATAGAGGGTAAACCTGCTAGGTACCCAGCAGTGTTGGGCGTTAATCAATTAAATTTTTAATGGATTTATTTATTATTTTAAGAAAGTAATTGCAATTAAATCAAATACAATTAAAATTTTAATTGCTTGTTGCAATTAAACTATTTAAAATTAAATTAATTACAATTGAAAAAATTCAAATTAATTTCTTAATTGTATTATGAAGCAATTAATAATAATTAAACATTTTCCACAATTACCCGGGTAATTCTTGATTGATTTCATTCAAATATTCAATACAATTTATCATGGGCACAGAATTTTCACGAAGGTGATATTTAAAAGAAATCAAGCAATTTTGTGCTATATATATATAACCAACATGTTTTTGCAGTAGAAGTTTGTCGCAATAAAACACCACGATACCCGGGTAATAATATACTAAATAGCGTCAGGGTAGCGTGTATATTGTTAAACCTATAAAACAATTGTGATTAACAAATTGTTAATTAAAGAGAAACACAATTAATAATTAATTAATTGTTAATTGCGAGCATAGCAATTGATTATTTGTTAATTGTACATTTTTGCAATTACAATTATTGTAATTAACAATTAAAAATTGGTAATTGTAGAAGTTGCAATTAACAATTAATTAATTGTTAATTATTAACTGTTCCAACAATTATAATTTGCCCAACACTGGTATCCAGCAAACTATTGGAGTCATGGATTAATCAGAAAGAAGTATTGAATAGGAGGGTATTACCCTTCCTACAATGTTCGTCCCATATAAGCCAAATTTAATATATAATATGAGCTTGAAGAAGAGTCATATATGACACCTTTTGGCACTTATTGGATTCAAAAAAGATTCCTTAACGAAGCATATTTAAAGTCATTTATTACTTTTACAAAATTCATAAAACGCGACGCATGGGTTCTTAAATTACGCCTTTTCGGCATTGATATTGGAGCACTAGAATCAAAGTCATAAAAGACACCTATATCATCACATTTCGTTGGCTCACGTTTCCCACATATTTGGGACTCATTTCAGACTCAAATGATGAATGCTCCTAGAATGTTTGAGGGGTAACATTCGAAAAACGGTATATGTCGGGTAAAAAAACTATTTGAAATTTCATTGATACACACAAGTAAAACCATCGGTATAAGGCTTAATTACTTAGCTTATGCCCTGCCAAACAGCAGCGGATAAAAATTTGTAGAAACAGTGAGTCGCGCGTACCAAAAAAATTCATAAAAAAATTAGGAGTGTTTCACTTTTTTACCATATTGAAAATTGATTTCCCGTGTGAGGTCTAACTGCCTGCATACTTTAAGGTACTTGTTGTTTTCCTGCAAAAAATGCGATTATCTAGGATGCATTCGGGATTAGTCGCAAAAGACAATGCGACTAATGCTAGTTCCGATCACTGCGACTAATGCCAGTTCTGGTCACTTTGTATAGGTTGAAGTGAGCTCTTTTTTTTGAGCATGTCTTATGGAGAGACCAACTGTACCCATTTTTACCCAAACGGATACGAAAGGACTAATCTACTTTCTACCCAAACGGGTACTTTTAACTCCCAATAGTATGCTACAAAAAGTAAAATTTACTTACACCCCTATGAATATGCTATACAAATACAAGTTAACTTACTTATATTGAATTATAGCCCACTGTGGACAAAATCGTATAAATCAGGGACAAATCTCTATGGATTAATCGCACAATTTTTTGCAGGGTTTACATACAAATTCCAAAAATATGCGTTGGTGTTAGTAAAAATTTTAATCAGAGTTTCACCACGGTTCGATTCGGCTAGGATATGGCATTCCTCGTGCCTATCGTACTGCATCAATATATCAGAGCTTACACAATCCCTTACACGTAGGGTATCCGACGGTTTTGCAATTAAAATTAAAAAAGCAAGGTTTCCTAGTAGCACCTCCAAACCACTTGAAACATGTTTTCCTTGGCGGTGCATCTGCAAACCGGAAACGAAAGAATTATTTTCGAATTTTCGTTCTATAAAAAAAGCTAACCACACCTAATAAAAGGTTGGAAACCGTATTCCTTAGTTGATAGCTAAATCAATATACTTGGACGTGCTATGAAGCATTTGTCGCAGGCGATCAAAAGAAAATCAAAAGCATCAACCTACCTTTATTACCAAAGAATTTATTGAGACAAATGAAACATTTAATGATCACAACAACAGACAAACAAAACACAACAACAAATACAAAGCTTAAACGTAGAAAAAAAGTAAGTTAAAAAGTGCATGAGAATGGCAAGCAAATGGAGATCGATGCTATGAGTTGCAAGAAGAGAAGACTAACTATTGGAAGTAGAAGGAAACTGGATTTTTTTATTTGTAGTGTAAGGCGGCCTACATTCAAAAGAACTTAAGCTCCAACGAAAGCGTATCAAATGAAGTAGGGAGTTGACGTATTTCAAGTATTATATCAATTTTTATTGCTAGCATATATTTCATCTTATTGAGTCGTTTAATAAATTACATTAAATGCATTAAAACTTGGAAAAAAATGTTGCTAACGATCGCAAGCAATTACGTACAAGATAGTTGCTGGTATTATTATTATTCTTTCGTCTTTTTTTTATTTAAGTTGTTGCACTTATTTCATGAAGAAAATGATGAACAAGTGTATTTGTTGTTTTTCCCCTTTTTTTTGTTGTTTTCACAAATCGTACTTGTATAATGAGTGCTACGTTTGGTCGTGTGCTAGGACCGAGATCAAAGGAAGCTGACCGCTTTGATGCACAAGCAATCACTGTCATTTAATGGATTTGTTTGTTACTTATTATATTGCTTAAATGCGTCTAAGTTTTTGTAGCTGATGACAGGTAGATGATCAGGTTATATTGGCCAGAAAATCTGTGTGCATATCTCGAGGTGCCATGCAGGGCTCACGACTTACGTATACGAAGTCCAGGACACACTAAAGCTGTGAGTTATGTTTCTTTTGGACCCAGACCTGAATTGTCTTGTTTTTGAACCTGATATAATATCTTCAGAGGCATAATCCCAAATAATATAATCCCAGTTTAAAAAAATTAATAAAAATTGGGATTATGAGACAGCACATCACACTCTACCGTCATAAACCCATTTCTCTCACTTGGGATAATGGAGTTTCATAATCCCAATTTAAGTTATGCCACCTTTACTCTGTGCAGAAAATCTTGATAGCGAAGCCGGTGTTGGATCTGGTTAATATGTATTTTTATTATGTCTGTTGGCTTAGGAATATGTCTCACCTTATCAGTGAGTGCTACAGCTGGCTGGGTAGTACTTAGAGAAATGAAACACTTTCTACGAACATTAATAAGTCAGTACTAACGATGACAGGTACTTGCCCAAATTCCTTGGTAACGATTTTTTTGACCCCGTCGAAGAGTGACAACAAGCCGAAAAGTTGTGTATTGCTGCTGTTATTTTATAGTATAATCTACTGAAATGGTGAGCTGGAAAGTCTTCGGTGTCATCAATTTGATATGATCACTTTTTTGTTCCTCGGTCAACACACCCCCTCCTCCTTCAGAATATTGGGGTTGCCTTGTCTGTCCTGTTCAATATGTATACGGCTAGAAGAGGGGAGGTTGGTATTAGAGTTGGAAATCGCTACAAGCTGTTTTGAATCGTTGCCTGTCTCCGCCTGAGCGGCTATCTTACCACGCCAACTCTTGAAGATCTTTGAAAATATAATTAAAGTACACCGCTTTTTTGTCGACTGCATGAGAAACTTTTGCCTAAATAGCTTTTTCGATAGTTTTTAACTAATTCGAGGGACTGACAGAATTAATTCCAAATCCGAGGGCCATCTACTGTTGCCGCTTAGTCTTTATTCTTTCTCCACCACTTTGAGTTTCAACGACAACTTGCTATCAAGAATTATTTCTTTATATTTTAAATTTTGTTTCTTCTACAGGGTTACACAAGAAAGGAACTTGTTTCTAGCCCAATCGTGGATCTTATACATCCTAGTGAATAAGACAAGGTCAATCTTTTCCGAATTCGTGCTACCCAAATCACAATCCTTTCCTAAGCGACCGATCCATAAGGGATTTAAGATTATTGAACTTTTTCGTCCATTTTCGAGTTGACTTATACTAGAAAAGTTGCAAGACTGATAGTGCAGCAGTCCTTGGAAAGTTCTATGCACCAATCAAAGATTATTGTATCCTATTCGATTTTGGTATGTGATGGGAGTGTGTATGTTGTTTCCGGCCTCTTCCGCATAAGCTTTGGAGGGAAAATGACCGTCGAGATGTGCTTCGATTAACTCTGCACTGTTATGTGAACTTTCGAGATAGCCCCTCGTTTTTTACCCACTGGCCTATTTTGACTACATTTAAATAAGACTTTCCTTAACCTAGTTGTTTCGCTGGAGCTTTCGATGTCCGCAGACATTTGCTAATCTCTCGTTTGTAAACCCTCGAAATATCTCTATACCCATCAAAGTACTTGTAGGGTTTTGTATTAAGTTAAATTTATAACTTTGCTTAATATAACTTTGTTTGATTTTTGTAATTTAATAATGTATGTATTTCAATTTAATTTAATTTTCAATTTTTGATTTTTGGTTATCAGATTTTTTCCATTCAATTTTCCCTGTGATCTTCAATAAATTATTTTTAAAAAATTTAAGAATTTCTGAATCATATTGTACTACTCACATTCACCGACTTTGACTATCATAAAACCCTCACTCCCTTGCCCCTGAAGAACCACCAAACACGTTGCTCTACCATGGCAGTTTCACTTTGCCTAGTTCTTAGTTCTAAGAAGGCAGACGTTGTTATACGAGTCTATAGCAGTGTTGGGCAAATTATAATTGTAAAAACAATTAATAATCAACAATTAATTAACTGTTAATTGCAACTTCTACAATTATCAATTTTTAATTATTAATTGCAACTTCTAAAATTAACACATTTTAATTGTAATTGCAAAAAACTACAATTAACAATTCATTGATTGCAATGCTCGCAATTAACAACTTATTAATTCTTAATTGTGTTTCTCTATAACTAACAATTTGTTAATTACAATCGGTTTATGAATTTAACAATAAACGCGCTACCCGAACGCTATCTAGTATATTATTAACCGGGTACCGTGGTGTTTTATTGCTACAAACTTCTACTGCAAGAACATGTTGGTTATATATATGGCAAAAAATTGCTTGATTTCTTTCAAATATCACTTTCGTGAAAATTCTGTGCCCATGATAAATTGTATTGAATATTTGAATGAAATCAATCAAGAATTACCCGGGTAATTGTGGAAAATGTTTAATTATTATTAATTGCTTCATAATACAATTAAAAAATGAATTAGAATTCTTTAAATTGTAATTAATTCTATTTTAAATAATTTAATTGCAACAAACAATTCAAATTTTAATTGCAATTATTTGCAATTAATTTTAAATCAATTTATTTAATTGCAATTGGTTTTATTGCAATTACCTTCTTAATCAATTAATACATTGATTAAAAATTTAATTGATTAACGCCCAACACTGCTCTATAGGCATGTTTTCTACGATATTGCTGGATTCCTGCACTTCTTATACAGTGACAACCACTCTAGGTTGCCCTCTCAACCAATATTCGGAATTTTATACAGCCCATTGCCCTAAGGTTTAAAACGGCTTTGTGCGTTTTTTGTACATACTCGTATTATATAACTTTAAACGAGTTCAACTGATTTGGATGAAAGTTGTGCTATATTGAAAGACTTTCTACCTAGGTGTTGCCACAAAAACTATGTTTGAGGGTTGCCACCTATGCGAACCATTTTTAATGGAATGAGATATGATAGCAGGGTTATCAACCGAAGGTCTTTTACGTTTTATTTCAACAAAAATACTACTGGTTATAGTTGCCAACTAGGGTGGCTACCTGATCACATTATATTTTTTTTTTTTGCATAATCGTTACTATCACAAAAACAGCTTGAACGATATGGATGAACCTTCCAATATTTTGAAGTAAAATGATACATTCAGACGTCACTGGGGATATTTTTACAGAGCTGCACTTATCAGAATATCAAATCAATATTCAAATGAAGTGAAATATCGGATACCTGGGTACCAATCGAAATATATTACGTGTCGTATTTCAGCAAAAAGAAAATCTAGGGTTACCACCTAATCCTCTAAAATTTATTGTTTTGTTTTGTTGTTTTTCCGACAGGGTGAATGATTGATGTATATTGGAACGATTTTTCGTCATCCCTTGTCAAATTTGGTTTTGAGACAAACCGGTTTCAGCGTTGTGCCATCATCAGTGTCGATTTTCGTTCAAATTTGACAAGGGATGACGAAAAATCGTTCCAATATACATCAAAATTTATTCTTTTATATATCCTCCTTCACCTCAAAAAGTCGAAAAATGGCGAGCAACGTTTTGTCGACCTCTGAATCTGAAATAGTACATTTTATAATCTGCTTCACAAACAAAATCATAAATTCAGTTTCTCCGTGCAACCTGGCACTATAGCAACAGCACTTCGTCCTGTAACCATGTAATCGCTTTGGGTAATACTTCAATTTAATTACAATAAAATTACTAATATTTCCATCGACATTTGTCGATAACCGTTCACATCACTGTCACGACCATGTCAATTGCCATTTCAACTCAAATTAGTAAAAACGCTTAACTGATGCAATTACAACAACGGCAACAAAAGTACAGCATAACAAAAAAATAGTTGGCAGCGTAACCAAGTTTAATAACGTAAGTAAGTAAGTAAAGTGCAGCAAAATACCTTTACAAAAACAAAACCACAATAGACAAAGTAAAGCAATGTAACTAAGAAGGAGCTCAAAGGCTTCAAAGGCCGTAAATGTCGTCGTCTGACGACGATGCCCTGTGCACCCATTAGCGATGTCAGTTCAATTACTGAAACGCCACAACCACTTCGCTATACCACAAGCTTCACCCAACCCCCGACTAAAGACAGTGGTGCTGGTGCTGCTGCATGCCGTTGAGGCGCATTGGGCTTTAAGAGGTAATGGTTTTGATGTTTTCAGTGATTGTGGCCGAGCGGAGGCCGACCAAGGCGTCAAAGGTACATAGTAGCAAACGGGTAACCACAGCAAAAGCAAGGAGCACTTAAAAAAAGTAAAAGCAATCTTGTAAAAAGAAGCGCACACACCTTAAAGATCCGCAGAGCATATTTGTAATCAAAAGTAAAGTCAGCAAAAAGACAAAAAAATTAGAAAAAAATAAAACAATAGCGTAAAAAATAAAAAGAAGGAGCCAGGCTAATATCAAAATGTTATTCACGCTTTGTTGTTTACTAGATGTTGTTGTTGTTGTTAAAAATTTGTGCACTATGTCGTTGATCGTGTAATTCAACACATTTGCAGGTTTGTACGTATTCTGGATTGCTGGACCAATGCCACTCAATGCATTACCACAGATTATATTCATACTTACACTGTAAAAAATTTGGGTTTAAATTTGGAAACATTCACAGATTTAAACAAGCAAATATTATCATCGTTCATTGGCATTAACCGGCTTGCGACAATTTAACTCAAGTCAACCTTCGGTTATATTTTCAACTTAGTCGACGTAACAAGCTATCCTGTTGGCGAATTTTATTGCGGATAGGAAAACTTTCTGGGCCGTACCTTCATTATCCATTCTCATAGCATAAGCCAGACAGCGGAGCCTTGAGACTTTTCGCTGCACTATGATCATATGTATAAATGTTAAAAGTGTAACAGTCAATGCTTTTAGAATTTTTATCAATGTTTCGAATTTTCTTGGTGTCTGTCTATATGTTTGACCGCGCATTACTCAAGAAATGAGAAACAGAATTGAAGGCAACTTTCACCGTTGCATTTATAGGTCTCTGATTTAAAATGTCGGGTATTCCTTGTTTTTAAAACTCAACCGGTTTCAGAGTTATCACCAATAAGTGGAAGAGGATGACCCAAAATCTGTTAGTACAATATGGATATCAAACGAAAGTTGCTAATGAGTGCTGCATTAGGCGATATCATAAAGTGCCACATCGTAACTGCTTTCGGAGTTACAATGATTATAAGCGGAATCAGGTTTGTATAAGTTTGGAGACTCAGCGAAGCGTGGCCGGGTTTTCTTGTATCTTTATAAAGCTCGTTCAGCTCATCGTTAAATTTCCTTACTGCAAAAAATACATAACATCTTTCGACACTGTCTATGACTCCTAGCTACACATCAGGATTGGTATAGTAAGGCACTTAAAGAGCGATATATTTGTTGTTTGATGTACATGTTTACTTCTCAATTCTTGACTCAGTCCAAAAGAGCATTTTTGGAAAAAGAGTGATGCCTGGCTTTTTCCATCGTCAGAGCTCAGCTACATTAGATCGCTCGAAATTTAACAATGAGAAAAAGTGCTCCTTTCGTAAGTCAAAAACCTTTTGCACATTGGTTATGTATCACTGTAACTGTAACACTCTAATACTTGTTGTAAAAAATTATGTATTCAAAGAAACATTATTCTAAGCTAGACTTCAAAAGCAGAAAAAATAAGAGTCGGAAAATAGATGATTGAATAAAAGGACATACTTTAGTGTATTATTTGAAAATGAAGAGATGCACCACAGTTATAAGGTCGCCATTGTTGCCCCTGCAGTAATTATCTACGGTATTGTAAATTTCATCCATCCACCGGACATTTTGTTAACATTTTCGGGCATTATTCTTATCACGCAGCAACCCCATTCATATCACTCATTTCTTCTTCAACCTAAGATTATAAACTTTAATCAAAATTGCGTTTTTGTCATGTCAAACAAAAAAAGAATTATTCAGATTTCGACTAAAATTTCTTACAGTGTATATAAAAGCATGCACTGCATTGTTGCGAGGAGGCGGAAAATTTGCTAGATGAGCCATGACGGTGCCTCCAATTGCAAATTACCGAAACCTAAATGGTACCTACAAAATCCAAGAACATAAAGGAGTAGTAAATATATTTGTAGCTAAAGTCATTTGCACGTTCTGACCGCAAGGCATGGCCAACAAATTAAATGCAATTATCCATGGACAAATGTGATGAACTTTTCTCAAATTTCGCAATTACTTGGATTATATTTGATTTACTCTGTACTAGTTGAAAATATAAATATTATAATAGCGCTTATAACAAGCAATATTTTTCTTACATAGGAACTAAGTAATTAAAAAAGAATATTCAAACAAAACGAATTCAAAAATCAATATCAGAATTTGTTTGAAGAATACTCAATATCAGATTATTTTTCAAAAAGACCTACCTCAAAGTAAGTACAACAGATTGTGAGTTGAGATGGGGCACTCTTTCGAAATATTTTAAGGTAGACCATATTCGAGCCGAACTCTATAACTGGGTGATCTTGTACTGAGCAGTCTATTAGTTAAGGCACATGAATTTTCAAATGTTTAGCACCCTTTTAAAACTATTAGCTATATAAAATACTTTTTTTTTTTTTGGTAACAATCTCTTAAGCGAATTTCATTCCATGCTTGAAAAAAAATATATTGCCCCAAACAATAAACATGTTTGACCGTTGAGGTTTGAAAAACGTAAGTTTTATGCTTAGTTTCGCTCATCATTATTAGGTTTCGTCCTATGTATATCTGAGATCGATAGTGATTTGCTAATTTTAGTAAGTCAACCAAGCAATTTTTTATATGGAGTTAGAAAACTTCATGTTTAGTGGAGCAAGTCCCAAGACTTCAGTCACATACACATCACAGTCGTCTCTCTCAATTCAACGACTTGAATTAAATTTAATAATAGAAGAAAAACTAGGCAGGCCCTGCTATATTTACAATCAAAGTGTAAACTGGGAAAAGGACCCAATAAATTCACCATAAATTAGGAAGCTCACGCTTTCCATGGAAAAATATAGCCAGGGTCTAGGTTGAGTACGGATTTCCCTAGATTATTTTCTACATATTGACGGCTGCCGTGGTGTGGCGGTAGTGTTGCTGGCCTACCACACTAAAGGTTCAAAGTTCGAGTTTTGTCACGGAGTTCTGGAACATGCCCCCACCCCTCTGCGAAATTACTTAAAGTTTGAGTGAGGGTTAAGAGCACACCTGTTAAATTAAATTAGAATTAAGAAATCAATTGATTCGATGGCTCTTTCAATCAATAATGATAAATTGTTTTCAAAAATCCGTATCACTAATTAATTACAATTCCAAAAAAATCAAAAATAATAAAAAAGAGTTAAAGTAATCAAAAAAAAAATTTATATTGGTTTCGATAATTTATTTATTTTTATTTTTTAATACTTTTAGTTTTTTTGCCGTATGTGCTCATGTTTGTCTACAACTATAACAATGTTTGTCTACAATAATTCCAAGAAAATAAAAAATTATAGTTGTCAAAAAAATTTTTTTTTATTGATTTGGTTAATTTATTTTGTTTTATTACTTTTGGTTGTTCTACCGTATGTGCTTATGTTTGTCTACAACAATACCGACAAATTATCAAAAACAATCAAAAGTCATGATCCTTTTTTGATTGTTTTTTGAAATAATCATTAAAATAATTGTTAAAAACCGAAAACAACAATAAATAAAAAAACGCTAATCATTATGATTAGGAATCGCTACTTATTTATTTATTATAAAGATGTTACACTCGTCTAAAAAGGGCGGCATATCATTCCCAGTTTAAATCGGAGCATATCAGTTATAATTAAAAATTAAAGTAATAAATATCGCGGTTTCTGTTACAAATTACAATTACAAATCTTAGTAAGATGATACACTTAGCGTTGGAATTTTCTATTATGGTTTAAGAGTAAAATCTTAAAATCTAAGTTGAAACGTATACCCATCTCCGTGCATTCCAGTTAGAGTCCCCTTCGATCCTCGGGTAGAATGACTAGAGACCTTGCCAGTTATCTTGAAATCTATCCTCACTTTTTGGTGAGGTTCATCTTAACCGGAAGAAATAAAAAAATTGGATAAATAAATTTAAAAGTATAGAACGTACTACAACAATTTTTTAAAAATTTCATTAATCCATGAATGTTTTAAAAATTAAATTCAAATTGCTTACCTCGCGAAGAAACCAACTTCAATTCGTATGCCCCTAAATATTTCACCAGTCCTTTAAAAAAATATTTAGATATCCACTTTAATCCATTTAAGATTCACTCAAATTTGAGTCGTGTAAATAGAAATTGATACCCGCACATTAGGTGGCACTCTAAACTAAAAACAAGCTTCGGAAAACAAAGTTAACAGACCCGAAAGTACGAGGGCTCAAATGAATCCTTACCGAAGCATTCGGCCTATTATCAGAACGTACCAGATGTAACACCTGTTGCGGTCACCTTAATTGCAAACAAAGATTTTCAGTGACGCTTACTCTGCCTTCGGATGACTTTTAACATTTCCGGTTCTTTTTCGGACAGACGGCGCCAAGAGTAGACACAAAATTTAGAGCAGCGTTCATCAGCGTGACCGAAGTTGTATTATTTCCAGCAGCTTACTTTTAAGTATTTAAAGCTGCATAGGCACCAATTTCCAGCGGTTAACCTTTATATACTAGGTAAGTTGGAACTCGATGCGTAGTTAGTGTGCCAAGAGAGATATTTGACAAAAATTTCATTTGTAGTGTCTGGCCGCTTGCACATTGCAAATTCCAGCAGCCACTTGGTTGGAAGTACCTACAAGCAGATGAAAAGTGTTTTGGTCCACCATCTATCAGCGAACTGTTTGAATTCAGTAAAGCATACAAGCATCGAAACCTAGAGAGCGATACGGAGAAGTGCTTCGCGAGCGGTATAATTGAGCAAAGTCCAGCGCCATAGCACAACTAGGCAACTGACTTGAAGGGCAATCAGCAGGGTAGCGGCAAGGAGACCACAGTAGTATTTATTCTCTCACCCAGCTATAGAACAATTGTGTGGTGACAGGAGATCAGTCATTTGAAGTGACCGTTCACTAGGCTTCAGCTTTAAGTTACGTATATTTGTAGTGTACACTTAGTTGCGGGTCTGAAGCGGTACTTATAAGTACTTATGCACGAGTAATGTGCGCGTAATCCTTTGACAAGTAGGTTAGGGCGCAAGATTCCCCACAGAGGGAATGTAACTGAGCGATCTCACATCGCGGCATATTACAAGTGCATTCTTTATATATATATATTTTTTTTTTGAACAACATTTGATCAGAAGGGCATTGTAGGGCAGAGGGCGGTACAAATAGCGTGACCCATTCCGTGCAAGACGTCTTGTTAGGGTGGTAGGTATGCGAGTGTAGCAATCGGATTGATCGCAGCCGGGAGCCTTACAAACCCCTCCCAATGTAACCATGTAAATGATTTCCAATTTCTATGTATTCGCCGATTTGGCAATAAGTTTGTGAGATCAAACAGGTTTTCGCGCTCCAAATTATCGGTGATTATTGTTTCCAATAGTTTGTAAATTTAGTTGTAGAGAGGCAGGCCGCCTGAATGAGCCACCTTGATTCCACCAGTGCTCCTGTGCCTGCATACACATGTGCACGAGGGCAACTAGATGTGTCACCCACATATGCGTATGAGCTTAGATATGTATATATATCAACACACAATTTTTTGAATTACATAAATAAAAATAATATAAATTGTTGATTTTGAAATAAGTGACCATTCATTTAGACTGTGGTGCGTACGGACGGACATAAAGACGACTACGGGGGTTAGAAAAGAGCAGTAGGCGAGTTTGCGGCTGCATTTTGGGGTCGCCTAAACATATTGCCATGTCGACCATGGTAGGGGGGATAAGGAATGGCAGGGGTCAGTTAACATCATTGGTCAGATAGGGAAAGGGCGGATAGTGCCGAAGTAGGGTGATGATACCCAGAAGCGAGAGTGTTAGGGTAAGAGATTTTTTTGTATGGTGCGGTCGGCGTGCGTCAAGGCCACAAGAACCACCCCATAGTTCGGTGAGCTAGTTCGAACCAGAGTTCAACTTTTTCCAGTCGACGCCGATCTGAAAAAATTTTGTTTGTGAAATATGGCTTTTGTAGTCCAGGGTAAACCCACTAACAGGTCGATTTCCTAATACATTACTTAGCCAATTTTCCAGGGTTTGGACTTCAGCAAATATTCACATCTAAATAAAAATTATTTGCGAGCAACACATTTTTTTTTTTTGAAAGTGACCCGGTATTTGCAAAAATGTGCACCAAAAACTATTTACATGCAAAATACCAACAATAAAATACAAGTATATCCATCAGTATCGATAGCATTCCCAACCGCAATTTACAGGCGTCTCAAATTAGTAGGAAATATGCTGCAAACTTTGTTTCACCTGAGCGTACTGCTATCCCTGGCTGACAATGCATGATCCTTATCCCCAATCCATGTGTTTCTTTTACCTCGCTTCTCGTCGTCCCCTTTAAGTAAATTCACTTAACATTAACATTTGTGTCTTGAAGTCGCTACGCCGTGTTGTTTGTTTCCGTTTTAATGGCGCTCATAAATCATCTAATTCCGAAACAGAAGTGATCCAATTGTAGCCTAAACATCTGTACGCATATTATTGCTACAAGATCATATGCAGTTGTCTGAGAAGTTCATAGGCACTGGCCAGGCATTCACGCTGATCTACTGATCACACCGCTCCAACTTGTTGTTTTGTTGTAGTTTCTTGTTCTTTTGCTGCACGCAAGATTTTTGTTCCTGGCCATGCTCGTCATACTCAGCTGCAACATTTGTTGCTGCTGTTACTAACATTCCGCGGGGTAACCGTTGTCTCCACATTGCAAAATGCAAGGCTTTTCGTGGAGGCAATGTCGCACTGCGGCGAGTGATCATTTTTATGATCGATCAGTCTATTAAATTACAAGACTTTCAGAAAAACAGAGCTGCGTACGACAAGAAAATGAACTAAGAATGAAAAAACAATTACATAGCGTTGCAAGGAAATAACAGCAAGAGGAAAAACAAAATTACAAAAAACAAACAACGAACGATAATTCAAGCATTTCCTCTTTACTTTAAGCAAGATCAAATCTATATGTAAGAATCCTAACAGGGAACGACCGCCATGGGTTGTCGGTGGTGGCATTGCTGGCGGCTGTTTGCCGTTGTGATTTTGCAAACTCATTGATTTTATTTGTACAGATTCCAATGTGATTTGTAATGACATTTATTTAGTCTATGCGTATTGGCAAGGCATGCTCTGGGGAGCCAGCGCTGGTGGCGCGATCTGTCTGGTGTTGGTATGGCATTGATTGCTTCGGCGCGCTACAATTAGCAGCTGATCGGGGTTTGTCTGGCAACTAAAATATATGGATTGCGTGTATCACGCTTGTCTATCGACCCACACACACAATAACAAAAATGTATAAATGCATATAACCTCACATATTTTATGATTTTAGCTGCAACTCATTGATTTTACATGTTGCAATTTGTGATTGAATTTTTTTATCATTATAAGTTATTAAAGGAAGGAGTGGAAAAAATAAATATATGTAAGAGTATATATGTGAATGTATGTATATTAGACGCAGTAAATCATATTGACCTTCGTGTCCCGTATTAATTCCGGCAGAGCTCCCGTCTAGAAAATGTTATAAGCAGTCGGGATCGCAACATTCTTCCAAAAATTCGAATTCTGGTAACTTGGCATCACTAACTCTGAGTTACAATAAGTTCTATTTTACTAAAAGAAGAAAATAAAAAAATTAAAAACAAATTTATGTATCTGGCTTTAAGCGCCACTTTCATAAAATTCGGTTACAGCAAGGCTTGGAACGAATTACATTAATTGGCAGCACTTATTACTGAAATGCAGGGAGCGAGCCAAAGGAAAAGTTTATTTCTAGAACTTTATTTTATCCGGCAAAAATAATAGGTCCCCACGGTCTTTTATTATTTCTCCATCATACATATCCATATGTTTTCCTGATGATGACTTCAGGTTGAAGTCGAAATATCGAGACAAAAATAAACATTTGAATACTACTAAAAAAGAAGTTTTATTCAAAAACCTGGCCTAAAGCTCAATAAAAAATTTTCAAATTTCTCGCCAACAATAAAAGTTTTCTTTGGCGAGACATTTTTTAAACACAGAATAAAAACCATTTTCAGTAAATAACAAACCGCTAATATAAATTGATCATTGATGCCAAATTTATTTAACTAAGATTAGCGGTTTGTTAGTTATTCAGAAGGACTTTTACTATGTTTTTAAAACATATCTCGCCAAAGATAACTTTGATTGGAATTCATGCTTTTTCTTATTTAATTTGGTAAAAAAAAATCATGATATCACTATAGGAAAAACATTGTTACGGATTCTTAAAGAGAATCGAATGCTGAATGCGACCCCGCAATCAGAATACAATAACGGGTTGTGCTTCGGCCTTAGCCTCAAAAAAAAAACAATCCAAAATACATTACAAGAGCCTGTTGTAAAGCAACAAATCATTTACGGTGCGGAAAGAAGATGAGATGTAGAGAAAAGTTCTTCTTCCGAAGATATATGGACCTTCGCTCGCCCAATTTTGGTATCGGAGAAGGTAAGGGCCCATACTGAGTTGGAAAAAACAGGTGGAAGAGTACTTGGTCTTCTTTAGTGTTTCCAGTGGGCATCGCCAATAATGCGCGTTTGGGATCCACTGAATGATGATAAGACCAAAAAATTCCTTATTAACGGATCCAAGAATTTTAATGTTACCTTTTGATTTTGATATTGTAGTTTCAGTACAAATCGTTCAAATCAACAAACAATTTCTCTGTACGTACTTCCACTGAAAATCTTTAATTGCATTTCGATGCAGGAGATCAGCCATGGATATCGTTTTGTTTCTTCACTACTTAAACCTACATATTTCCTACAGCAGTAAATTGTGCGTTCCACTCAAGGTTCACAGCCAAGGGTAGGTAATACAATCATTCACATTCACCTTTTTAATAATGAAAGATTTACAAAAATTAAATTGTAATTGGATGTCATAAATAATTGGTCGCTAAGTCCGCAGCAATTGGGCCAATCACGAAAACGAATTTACAGTCTATATTTGTTAGTTTCTTGTATGCACATATATGTACATATGTATGTATGTCCAAGTAGCGCAGCAAGGAAGCATTCGAGCACTCGAGTTGTAAGTTGAAATTACACTAAATACTACTTAAGTGGACATTTATCAATGGTCGCCACAGTTGCCGACGGTGCCGCGACATTGTCGAAGTGCACTTGCTCAGTTGTTGAAAACGAACTTAATCGATAAAGAATAAATAAATGAAGCTACTTAAATGGACGATGGCAGTAAACGGATTGGTTCATGAGCAAAGAGTAGATGGGTAAAAGACGTACTCGTATAATTGTACTTTAGAAAATTTATTGAAATTCTAAGTTTTTTATGTTTTGAAAAAGTTTTTTCCAATTCAAAAACTCTTACTTTTTTGCAGCATTTGGACTTATCGCAAAGGCAGCTTAGGTTAAAAACGGCTTTACGGCCTCATTATGTAAAACGCAAAGAGTCACTTCTAGGTGAATTTGTGTGGTACTACAAACGGGTGACGGTAAATGTCAGTGACTGCGACGCAAAGTGTCACGCTGACTTCTACTCGTATATAATCAACCGCTTAAACATGAAGTGCGAAGGTTATTTGTACTTAGGTGGTGTTCCCTATTAGATTTTTTTTATTTTTATCAAGTGAGATATGCCATAATGAGTATCAAAAGAAAATTATTTAACGTCGTATTTCATAAAATATTATTTCTAGGTAGGGTTGCCAAGTAGCCTAATTATATCTATTCCTTGTATATCCCTTTAACATCGAAACGACTTAAATAATTGGTATAATTTTTTTTAATATAGAGCTGCTATTACAAACTAAGTTTAAATGTTGAATATTTTTACAGGGTTGCCACTCATCTGAAATAACTTTTTGTTTATCAGATTTGCCAATATTGGTATCAAATCGAAGCTGTTTGACCAAGTATTTCAACAAAAATATTTCCAGTAAGTTTTGTAAGCTACAGTCGCCACCTGAAGTATTATATGAAGGGGCAAGAAGCAAAAGGATTTAAGTGACATTTTATTTTATTTGTATAGTTAGGTTAGGTTAGGTTAAGGTGGCTGCCTCTCTGCATCGCCGAGAGGCGCACTTAGGCCAAATGGCCCATTGTGATACCACTGAATGGGTTGCGACCCTTCCTCCTTTGTTAAACATTTTTAAAAGTCGAACCACCCTGTCCGCTTAATAAAGCGCAGAATGTCTCCGATTTCGGCAGAGCCCAGCTCCGTTAAACTAGCGAATAGGCACTTGTTTAGGCACTCCAAACGGGTCCTGGCAAGTGCAGGGCAGCTGCAGAGGAAGTGTTCAACACTTTCTATTTCCTCCTCGTCCCTACAGCTGCGACAGAAGTCATTTGCAGGGGCCCCCATGCGCTCAGCATGTATTCCCATTAGACAATGTCCGGTGAGTACCCCGATCAAGGGGGCTAGGAAGGATCGTTTTAGATTGAGTATGGACTCGGTCCGTTTCCTACATATGCAGGGCCACGTTTGCCTGGACACCTCACATGTCGTCTCCCTAGTCCATCTAGAATTAGTTTTTTCTTCGAATTCGCGTAGGAGCCAGAGTTTGGTCGTGGCAAGAGGGGTGGAGATACTCCTTGTTTGGTTCACCTCTGATTGCTCTGTGGCCTTCCTTGCCAGCTCGTCAGCAGTACAGTTTCCAGGTATGTCCCTGTGCCCAGGGACCCATATCACTGCTGTGAGGCACTTTGAGGCCAGTTCATTCAGCGATCGCCTGCAGTCGAGTGCTACCTTCGAAGCAGTGTTGCTACTCTGAAGGGCTTTGATCGCTGCCTGGCTGTCGCTGTAAATAGACACTGATGTGCAGTTTTTCGAGAGCAGCCAGCGCGCAGCCTCCTTTATGGCTGTAAGTTCAGCCTGGAATACGCTGCAGTGGCTAGGTAGTCTGACGCCTAGGAAGAGTGAAAGTTCCTCCGAGTAGACGCCGCAACCCACCTTGCCGTTGAGCTTAGAGCCGTCTGTAAAAATGGAGGTAGATTGTGGGTGTAGAATGTGCACGTCCTCCCATTCGTGCCTCGTAGGGATTCTGGTGGAGAACCTGTTGTTTGGCTCATAGCCGGTAGGCGTAGTGTAGTCTACCACCTTCAGATTTTTGGGTATGGTCTTCAGAATGCTTGTGTGTCCGAATCTGGTGTCGCTCCAGTGTTGAGCGGCATTCAGTCGCACTGCGCTATAGCTAGCTTGGAGTTTACCGTACAAGTCAACCGGAAGTAGGTTGAGCATGATCTCCAAAGCTTTTGTGGGCGTTGATGGAAGTGCACCCGTGATAAGTACCGCCGCCGATCGCTGTACTCTGCCCATCCTGTTTATGTTGCTGCTGCGCTCGAGTGCTGGCCACCACACGGCAACGCCATAGAAGAGGATGGGTCTAACTACCGCGATGTACAGCCAGTGCATGATACGGGGGTTCAGTCCCCATCTCTTCCCCACGGCTGCTTTGGATGCATATAGGGCAGTAATAGCCTTCCTGGATCTGTCCTCAACATGTTTGGTCCAGTTGAGTTTACTATCCAGGATTACGCCGAGGTACTTGACCTCTGGAGAAAGTTTGAGCCTGACCCTATTCAGGCGTGGTGGTACAAAAACTGGTATTTTGTACTTCCTGGTGAAAAGGATCATTTCCGTTTTAGACGGATGTACACTAAGGCCACTTTCAAAGGCCCAGTCCTCCACGAGGTTCAAGGCGGTTTGAAGCAGTTCGCTTAGGGTCTGAAGATGCTTTCCAGTCGCCGTAAGAGCGATGTCATCTGCATAGGCAATGATTTGGCAGCCGGTGCTTTCCAGCTTTAGAAGTAGGGTGTTGACTGTTAGGTTCCACAAGAGAGGAGATAAAACTCCTCCTTGAGGAGTGCCCCTGGATGCGTATCGCACTATTGAGGCCTCTCCCAGATTAGCTTGGATAGTTCTCCTTGACAGGAGCTGACTGACGAATTCCACCAGCGGGGGCACCACTCCCAATCTTAGAAGGGACTCGATGACCGCTTGAGGATTAACGTTATTGAAGGCCCCTTCAATGTCGAGAAAGATACCCAAAGTGTAGTCCTTGAGGGCAAGTCCTTTTTCTATCTTTGCAGTGATAGCATGGAGTGCAGTTTCCACTGACTTGCCCTTGGAGTATGCATGTTGAGTCTTAGAGAGGCTTTGCGAGCGCAGATTATACCTAATGTGCGCATCCAATATTCTTTCCAAGACCTTGAGAAGAAAAGATGTGAGGCTTATAGGCCTGAAGTCTTTTGGATTCGAGTGTGAAGCTCTTCCTCCTTTGGGTATGAAGATTATCTTCGCTTCGGTCCATCTCTGTGGGACGTAGCATAGCCTTAGACATGCTGTGTAGATTTTAGACAGCACAGGGCAGAGGATGTCTCCCGCCATTTGAAGTTCGGCGGGAAAGATGTTATCAGGCCCCGGAGATTTAAATGGGTCGAAGGTTCTGATAGCCCATTCGACTTTTTGAGGAGTAACTACCTTCTCCATAGAGTGGTAATTTCTTTCAATGTAGTCGACTGTTGGTGGCTCCGTGGAACAGCCCGGAAAGTGCGTGTCCATTAGAAGCTCGACCATTTCGCCGCTAGATGATGTCCAAACTCCGTCAGGTTTCTGAATTGATAGAACTTTACGCAGTCTATTAGCCTCTGAGTTGGTTTCAATGTTGTTGCAAAAGTCTCTCCATGAATCCCTCTGGGCTTTGTTGACTGCTTTTTTGAAAATTTTTAGAGCCTCTTTATATTCGTGCCAAGAGCCGGTCCGTTTAGCTTGATTAAAAAGTCTCCTACTGCTTTTCCTGAGCCGGGAAATTTCGGAGTTCCACCATGGTGGTCTCTTCTTATTCCTCGGTCTGGTGACAGGACAGGAGGCTTTAAAAGCAGCATTACAGGACTCTGTGATCAGGTCTACTGCTTCATCAATTTTAGACGATGAGTCAAGCTCACCGATCGAAGCTGACTCGATTTCAGAATCATTGTGCGCTTCATCAGATCTTAGCGGTAGGCCTAACCTACTGTGAGAAGCGTGCTCATAAAACGACCGTGATAGAACGTTTTTGAACACATTCCAGTCCGTTCTCTTTTTATTTCTGTAGGCTGCGAGAGTAGGTGGTCTCATGTGGAGACAGAAGTATATGTATCTGTGGTCAGAGAAGGAGTTGTCCCTTGATACATGCCAATCCTCGATTTGGCCCAGTAACGGGTCAGAGACTAGCGTGATATCAAGAACTTCCTTCCTATTTGCGGTAACAAACGTTGGTTCATTACCAGAGTTACTTATATGTAGGTTTTGAGATAGAATAAAGTCTAAAAGGCACTCACCTCTAGGGTTAGTGTCTGTAGAACCCCACACTACGTTGTGCGAATTGGCGTCGGCTCCTATTACGATCGGCAGCTTCCGTCGGTTTGCCTCATTCACTGCGTTGATAAAGCAGGTGGTTGGAAATTGGTGGGCGTCATGCGCCATGTATGCTGCAATCAGCCAAACCTGTCTGCCTTCCAGTTCAAGGCTGATGGTCACCGTATCTGCGTCACTGAAATTTGATAATAGAAAGTAAGAGAGAGTCTTTTTAATAAGAATACACGCATAGTTAGATATAGGATATATTTCTTGACAAAGAGATCCAAGTCATTTCGGATATTTTAGTGCCATCTATTAGCCAGGCAATAAACGCACTATCCAGAATTTACATGGAGTTTGCAAAAAGTAATCAACTTAAATCTTGAATATCTGGAAACAATGTCAAACCTACTTAGATCAGTTTGCTTCTAACCCCTTCATATGTATTTTTTTTTTTTTTTACATATCCGCTACTATCTCGAAAACGGCTTTAACCATTTGAATAAACTTGCCTGGATAGATAAAGCTCATTGGCCCAGGTATTAAAAGACAACTTAAACGTTCAGCAAGCTGCGCCATTTAATGTGTGTTTGACAGCGATTTCAAACCAAAAATCGCGAAATCGTCGAGCTATATATCAAAACCTATAGGCTCGATGGTTGCCCCGATTACTCACACAAGATTACAAAGTTAACCTGTGACAGCTTCAAAAAACCCCTTTCTTTAATGTTCAGTGGCAATCTGCACAACTCTTTGGGCCGTTTTATTACCGTAGCCTAACCATGGAACCAGTTCATCATACCAGAAACGAAAGAACAATCAAGAGGGTGGGTTCCACTAGGTGAATGAGCACCAGTCAAGGCTATGCCTTTTTAAAATGCAACAGGATTACAGACTTATATTATTATGAGCTTTCCATTTGCTGCAGAAGCGATAACATGTGGCTTGTACAAGAATTTTATTCCACGCAGAAAACGTGTGCTATCAGCCTTGCGATTAGGTAACGAAATACTAAAACGATCAGCATATCCTCACGATTTAGCTTCCAATGCTTTGCTGTTTCCAAACCCGCGGCAATAGCTCGACGGTAAGACTTTTGGGTCAATTTAAGAGCTCATCACTGAAACAAATATTTGTTTCGGGCGCCTTGAGAAATCTATCTCTATTTGGGACGAATACAAAAATTGGACTAAATATTTTGAGTTAAAAGCAGATTATATTGAAAAATATAAAAATGTTTTTCTTAAAAACCTGATTTTGAAGCTGCCCTCGTATGCACATTGAGAGGATTTGCCGTCATCAACCGCTTTCGGCGCTGTGCCATCTTCAGCATCAATTTCCGTTCTGATGTGTCTCTAATATTGGTTTAGTATTTATAGTATGTAGGTACCGGAGCAGGTAATGTCATAAATATACTATCGGTACTTGCAATCAGAGTTGTTTTTGTGGGCCTTTGAAAATTCTTTGGTGTTTACCGAGGTAGACATACTCGCATAACAGGCGACTCACAAAGGTAATGCAACTCGATGGTTTATCTACGGATATGATGCCTCTCACCTCTCATTATCCATCTTCTCTTTTTCTTACGATAGGAGGGGTGTCATGAACTAGAAGCTTCCACTGGTCATAACAAATCGTTCCCGTGCCACTCGGTAATGTACCACAAGAGGTATGGGAGCGTATTGGGTTCATATCCGGCAAGGGAATATCACTTTCGATATCATTCCCCAAAGCCTTTGTCCTTACAAAGAACAACAACAACCAGGTTTAGGTGCATAGAAATCAGTAATTTTAGTATCTTATTTTATCTTTAATGGTTGCTGTTTTTTTTTTAATTTATTGTATTTCTCGTATTTTTTGTAAATCTATTTTAATGGTTTTATTCTTTTTATTGGTGCAAGGATTGTTTGTTCTACCGCCGAATGCTTTTAGTTTGTAATTTTCAATGTTTTCGAATTCTTAGTAAATTCGGCCTTTTCCTTGCACTTGGGGTACTCTTTCACATAACTTCCAAAGAAACCATTGAAAATATCCTGTGTAAATATCAGTCTAACCAGAACGCGTCGAAAACTCTCTGTGATCCCCTTTTTGGAAAATCCAGGTAGGCTTTTTGAAAAAGGGATTCAATCAGACCTTTAAATAAAGATTACTAATCGTAATGATTACCGGTTTGATTAATTAATTTTTTGAGAATCCATTTAATGATTGATTACAAATTACTTTCAATTTTTAATGATTATTTTCCAATTATAAAAAAAAAATAATCAAAAAAAATCATAATTTTTTGCGATTAATAAAAAAAAGTCAAAAATTGTTCTTTTGATTAATTTTGATAATTTTTTTTTAATATTTTTCAATTTTTTTTGTGACTATTTTTGTATTTTTTCAGTATTGTTGTAGAAGCACATAAATATACATATCAACAATACTAAAAAAAATCGTAAATAAACAATAAAAAAATTATAATCAAAAGAAATCCAAACAACTTTTTTTGATTATATTTGGTTTCTTTTGATTTTTTTGGATTTTTTCTAATCGTAATCAGTTAATAATTGCATTTTCTTGAAAAACATTTAAAACAATCATTACCAATTAAAAAAGCCGCCTAATTAATTGATTACTAATTACTAATCAAATTTAACAGGTCTGGTTTCAATATACATCCCTATTACCCTCAATAGGTTCAACGATTTTTTATGGCATCAAATGTTTTCTAAAAGATACTAGGAGAACTGGGTCGCAGCCACTCTACTTACCTACTCTGTAAAGTTTCGACTTGACAACGGTATGATGATGGGTTGCACTCTCTAATGTTTGTGGTTGCACTCTAAAGTGTGTTCTGTCATACTAACTGTTCCGGTACCTCAAAACTTTAAATACAAGACATTAGAAAGTAATAGATCAGCTGTTATTACTCTAAGGGACTGTTTAAAGCCATTGACTGTAACACAGTCTTTTTCTGGTCTGCGCAACTAAAACTTTTCCATTTACTTGTCATACTTTATCATAAGCAAATGCATTATTTACTCGTACTCCTACTTTACCATACATAGATATGTATATTATGCCTTATTGCTATTCCCAAGTACACTTTATCCAGCTGCACTCAAAATGGTTAATATATATGTGCATTTGCATTTTTAATATGACTTCATCCTTTGCTTCATATGCTTAAGCTGCAGACGCGCCCAAAAATGTAAAGTCAAATAAATGTCTCTTTTAGCTCGAATGTCAACGTAATCAACATTTTTATCGTGTGTAGCAGGAGTCGCCTACAACGCTGTGTATGGATGTATAAAGTTATATAAATGATGTGTATGCGCATCTAAACTAGACATATGAGTGGGTGCAAGGCAGAGAGAAAAGTTGATCAGATGAATGGGTGCAGGGAGGAAGGAGGTTGAAGGGATGATTTGCCCCCTAATTCCCAAATTCATAGTTTTTTCTCTATTTGATTTCTAAGTTTAGGAACTTTCCAGCAGTTATAAACATGTACTGTTTTGTATGGGTCTCATGTATTAATCCAGATCAATTTTAAAGTTATTAACTTGCCACTATTCTATCCAAGTTAATTTGCTATCATTTGGCATAGACACATTTCACACTACTAATCGACTTCGCTAAAGCTCGGATTTAAAATGTTGCCATTCATAACCCGCCAAGTGTGTTCCTCAAAGCAAAAGCTTCTCAGTTAAGAATCGTCTGCCTTAACAGTTGCGGTTCGAAATTGGCAGTAGAATTGAAAGCTCCGCCAATTTGTAGAAAAAAAATTACGAGCTGCACACTTAAAATTGGAAGAGATGCACGGACCTAATCTCCTCGAAGATATATCGAACAAAATTCTTATATTAAAATTAGCAAACCCGCAGACGTTGCCTTGGTAGGAATAAATCCACATTTCTGGCCATCTACTGGCTTCCTATACTTCTGCAACTTTCTGTACATAATCCTTTTCCCCTTCCATATCCCCAGGCATTCCGCTGTCCCTTCTTCCATTATACTCTCATTTCTATTCCTATTCGTCTCAACTTTCTTCTCATACCACTCCCTTTTCTTTTTCTTATTCCTGTCCAACTTTCTCTACCTATTTATGTTCCTATTCCTGTCGATTTCTACTCTTAGCGCTATGAAATATTCCTCAGTTGAGAGTTTAAACATTAATAACTTATTAAAAAATTAAAAATTAGAATTTTCATATAAATAATTATTATTCTTACCTTGAGCTCATTTATAGTGATAAGTACATTACAAATAAAAAAAATAGAAAAAAAAAATCATTTAAAATCGAGTTATTTTGTTGTGTTGATCTTCCGACAGGGTAGTAAGCTGATTTTTGTTGGAACGATTTCCCGTCATCCCTTGTCAAGTTTGGTTTTGTGACAAGCCGGTTTCGGCGTTCTGCCATTTTCAATGCCTAGTTTCGTTCGAGAACGAAAACCAAACTTGACAAGGGATGACGGAAAATCGTTCCAACAAAAATCAAATTTAAAACCGTTTTTTTTGGTCCACCCTAACGTACAGGTATACTTCCAAGCTTTGGTCTACATATGTATTCTTACTTATGTACATAAGCTTTTGTATGTACTAACCCACACTGCTGATATATTTTTGTTGTTGAGTGAATTAAGGACAACTACTCTTAAGTGAAGAAATCTACTATGACATTGTTGACAGCATAAATCTTTTAAAAAATCTCCAGAAAATACATTTAATACGAGTTAATACTGAATTTTGTGTTGTGAGTTTAACATCCACAGTGACTAGTCGTTTTTGCACGGTTAAAGAACATATATGTGCCTAAAATTTTAAAATGTTTCACCTAAAATTTAGATTAAATAGGAAAAATGTTTGAAAGTATATTCTTAACAGCTTCGTATATTTCTTGTATTTCATTTTATTCTATTTTAATTTTGTTGTTGATTTTATGGTCTGTTCATTTTTACATATTTTTGTAAGTTTAACGAGTTCAAGACCAGTTGATAATAATTCTTAGTTAACTATTATTTTATTTTATTTTATTTTAGTTTATTTTATTTTATTTTATTTTATTTTATTTTATTTTCTTTTATTTTAGTTTTTTTTATTTTATTTTATTTTATTTCATTTTATTTTATTCTATTTTATTTCTTTATTCTACTTAATTAATTATTAAAAGTTTTTTTTTTTTTTTTTGTTATTTCAATTGAATAGATTAGGAAAAATGTTTAGAGACAACCGCCATAGCTTTTCTTATAGATCCATTTCGGAAGCTGCTAAGCTTCTTCATCAGAGAAATTTTGGCACGCATTGCTAGCCATTAAGCTAACAATACGCTGGTTTTGATGTCATCTATTCTTCTTTTACCATATGCATGAACCACTTCCGCCATTTGACAGTTGGTAGTGTGACCATGAACTGCCTTACCGCGTGCTCTCGGTTTTGTTATTGCTTTTTTATACCAACAATTTTTTGTTGATTTACGGCCTTTACATTTTCAAGTATTCATGGAACGAGCTCAAGGCCAAGAATAATAATTTTTCACTTTTTGAATTTTTATGTAAATTATTAATGTTTTAATTTTGTTAATAATCATTTTTAATTAATTATTAAAAGTTTTTTTTTATGTTTTTTAATTTTTTTTTTATTTTATTTTATTTTTTTGTTATTTTATTTGTTTTTACTTTATTTTATTTTATTTTATTTTATATTATTTTATTTCATTTTATTTCATTTTATTTTATTTTATTTTATTTATTTTATTTTATATTATTTTATTTTATTTTATTTTATTTTATTTTATTTTATTTTACTTTATTCCATTTTATTTTTTTATTGTATTTTATTTTATTTTATTTTATTTTATTTAATTTTTCTTTATTTATTTTATTTTATTTTACTTTATTTTATTTTATTTTATTTTATTTTATTTTATTTTATTTTATTTTATTTTATTTTATTTTATTTTATTTTATTTCATTTTATTTTATTTTATTTTATTTTATTTTATTTTATTTAATTTTACTTTATTTCATTTTATTTTATTCTATTTTATTTTTTTATTTTATTTTATTTTTTTTTTATTTTATTTTATTTTGTTACATTTTATATAGGAAGATATTATATACTACACATATTTCTGCATTGACATTTCCAATTTCAATCATTTGGCACTTCGGCAATAACATCGCCTGCAGTATAAGCTCAAGACATTTAACAAAATTGCTGACCCCAAACACAAAACATTGTGTAATTCCGGATTCCAATCAGAGTATATGAATGCAAATGTTTCTCATCTTGCCACTTGCCACATTACAAATGACACTTGTTGGCAGCGCAATAGTAATAATCGAGATAATAGTAAGAATTGTAATGAGAGAAATGATGAATATTCGGTAACAGAGCTTTCTTGCGAGGAAAATGCCAAAAATACTTTACAACTATTTCAAAGCAATGGTGCTGCCGATGTTGCATGTTGCTGCAACGAAATCAAAATAGCCAATCGCATTTGTGCACTCAATGCATTTAACCCAACTTCTTTTAGCAGCATTGCTTCAACAAAAACAACAACTTGAAAGTTCCGCAATCGCAGCAAGTCAATCTTAGCATAACACAGAGTGAATGCTTAGAGTGCGTGGAGCGATCAGAGAGGGGTAAAACTGAAAAGCTGAAAGTACGCAGATACGTTAAAATCACAACAAATACATATTAGTTATATGTAGATCCACAGCATTTGTTGTTGCAACAATAAAAAGAGCATTCTCTAAATATCACAAATACAACAACATACTGAAGTAGTAGAAACATTTTGAAGTCTGTTGTGGTGCCGTTCTTAGTACACCCAGTAGTGGTAGCTATACCAGTTTGCATTTTTGGAAATATTTATCAGGCCTGAATAAGCATCCAGCCAGCATGTCGACGATGGGCTGAATTCTTTTGAGAGTGAGGCTCTCAAGCTCTAGGGGTCCATCGGCTATTCCGACGGAACTGCCGCCCGGGAATAATTGTAATAGAGTTTTGTGATCTCTATCGACTTCATCTAAGTTCGTTACCAAACTGGGATTAAATCAATTTGACTCTCTCATCTTATAACTTTAAACGAGTTATTCTTGTATATTTGTATATCCACTACTATCTCAGGAACGACTTAACCGATTTGGATGAAATTTGGTATATGGGTAGTATCCTTTGTTTTAAGATTTTCTGCTTTGGTGTTGCCACTTGGGGTAGTTCACAGGATTGCCACGTATATCAATATTTTTTAAATATTAAGCAATATATGGCATTATGGGTATCAAACGGAAGGTATTTCAGGCCGTATACCCACCATAATATTTCTAAGTAGGATTGCCACCTACGGTTGCCACCTGACTGCATTTTAATTATTCCTTCTTATATCGACCACTATCTCGGTGCTCATCTATCTTAGTGCTCTTGGTAAGTAAGATTATGCGACAAATTCGAAAAATACCGAGCAAGGCTCGGTTACCCAGGTACTGATCTATTACATTCGCATGCGCTTATCCGATGGCTCGGTGGTAAGTCTTTCGATTCAAGGCGCTTAAATATGTTTTAGCCCTCTTAATTGCATCGTAGTCCGATGGCAGTACGTGTTTGCTATCGCCATCATCTCCCTCGTTGTTTGTTATTGATGAGAAGACTTATTTCCATAATTCGGGTACTCTCTCTTTGCCTGTTTTTGCCCACTCACATCGTAAGGTAGGTATGGTGTTATTCCTATCAGCATCAGCCCTCGGAAGGCCATCACACTTACTCCTTACGACTTCGCGCCTTTTTTATAGTGGTTTCGCGTTTTTGATAAGGGGACAGCAAGGTGTGTTGGCGGATTTTTTATGATGAAACCTGGTACTATAAATGAGCACATTTTAAAGCGATACGAATCCAAGTAACTTAGTCTCTTTAGGAGCTGTTCATTCGACCACAAATTACTGACACATATATCATATATCTGTTCTGTTTAACAAAGGAGGAGTTCGTCTTATCTAATCATTAGGCGCAGGTAAACGTTACGTTGAAGAACGTCGGCGAAGTGCTAGGGATACATCGTTAAAGTCCATCCAAACTTGGTATTTCTTACTTGCTTGTTGTTTGGTTTTTAGTCGCTTTTATTATTGCTTGTTACGGATGCGCGATAGCGACTGCACTAAAGCAACATCAACAACATGCACAGACCAGTAGGCGCGTCTTCAGCAAAGATCGCCAAGTTGTTAGCGAAAGCTACTGCTGCTGCGAAAGCTTATTCACTGCAGCTATGTATTTGTTGTCATTGTTGGTGTATTTTTTTGTGATTGTAACGATGATGATTGCTACCTATTGATAAAGTCTTTAGGTAGGCTTAGTAGATTCTATTGTTGTTGTTTTTGTAGCTCCCGCTGTGGCAGTTGCAGTTGCAGCAGTTGGTCGGTTACGTAGTAAGCTCGCGTTGAAACTAAAAACTAGAAGCATTTACCGCAATTGTAATGTCGAAAGTACATGATATGAGATCACAGATAAATTGTTTTATATACCGAAGTAAGTAAGTAAAAGCTGCCAGCGTTTGAACAACAACAACAATTTTCACCAGCCGTTTTAGCTGCCATATTATAGTACAAAGATTTCATACTCACTCGAACGATTTAGGAAAAGAATAAAATTCGCTTGAGGGGTGCACCTACTTGAGACACTCCCGTACCTTATTCTTGCTTCCTTATTTCTCGTAGTAGGATGACTAGGATGACTCCACATACCAATTCTGGCGACATGCTTTCTCCTACACTACTACAGGATCAATATGCTAAAGCCTTTAAATTTTTTATTTCGTTTCCTTTCACCTGCCTTCAATGCTTAAGTCCCCTTACACTCTATATATGTAGTTTTAATCCTAATCGTAAGCCCGAATTCATATATTCTTCTTTTTTAAATGACGCTTAACAGCCTAAACGATTTTGGGCATCCAACATAGGTTGCCAGTCGGTTGTTTGTCTGCCAACTTTCGCCAATTGGAAACACCACGGGATCGCACATCGGTATCCACTTAGTCCATCGAAGGTGCCGATAAGAATACCTTCTGGGACGGAGCATCTTCATTCATTCGCACAACCGGGCCTAGCCAGCGAAACGGCTTTGTTTTAATTTGGTGGACCATGTCGGTGTCTGCATATAGCTCATACAGCTCGTCATTAAATCTTCTGCCTTACTTGTCGTCGCCAATGCATAAGTATCCGCAAATCCTTCGATAACCCTTTCACTCGAATACTGCCAGAGACGCCTTATCAGATGTTGTCAGTGTCCAAGATTCTTATATACGAGTATAACTAAATCGTTATTAGCCTCTATAAATCCTTTTTGAGGGACGTCTCCATATTTTTGGTCTAACCAATAAATACCTGTTCATGGTGACAGTCAGACGATTGCACACAGTTAAATTTTTTGGAAAACAGGTTAGATTTGTACACCAAGTTTTTATATAAAATTTATCCAGAGTAGGTCAGATTTTTCGAAAGCCATTGCACTTTCCGATGCAAGGTCTCTGACTAGAATAAGTAGTTAGGCTTTGATTGCTGTCTATGGCTATTGGTGTCATATAATCATAACAATAAAGGTAATGAAAATCCCCTCATCTGGATGTTTAAATGTGAAGAACGCGGTGTAGATGATAGGCTTTTGTCATTGAATTGTTCTCAAAAAATCTGCATGTTGGTACATTACAGTATTAAATAAAAAGATTTTTCCATTCGTTTTAAAATAAAGCAACTTATGTTTGAAAAACAGGGCATATGTCATGGTATAGGGACAGTTTGCTGTGATATTATACCGAAAAGTCCCTAGTTTAAAAGTGATATAATTTTTTTTTTTTAAAGCGTTCGCTCCCAGACAGTCGACAATTCTCCGAGCGTAGTTCTGCCATGAAAAAGCTCTCAATATGAACTCGTCTTTTTTTTTTTTTTTTTACGGAAAACTAGTAGCGACATTAGAAGATGAGCTCTGCCTTCATCTCCTCCGAAAGTAGTTTAATTATTTTAATAATTTTACATCTACTAATCAAACGAAAGGTCGCTTTAAAAACAAAAATATTCCTCGGTGGAGTAGTTCTCCGCATGGCCACCTGTAAAAAAAAAATTTTTTTTCTTTTCCACTTTTAGAGTAAGTTAGGGTATTGTGATATGGGTTGGTAAAGTGATATACCTTCGTGTTTCCTAACTTTTTCATGTCTAAGCAAGAATATCTTCTTTACTATAATGGTAATGGACAAAAACCGCTACTGCAAAGCAACGGCTGGCATTGGCCAACTAGGTTGCTCTCAGTGTGAAAAAACTTTCCATCAATAATCATAAGAATAGTCGTCAATAATTTAGAACGCTTTTTAAACAAGTATAATTTTGTAATGTTTTTAGGTTGTCAAGTTCTTATATTTTATTTTCGTTTTTGGTAAATATAGGCACCAATATTTCAAGTGATTACTTAATATTTTTAAAATAATTTTGATGAAAAAACTGTTCGTTCCTTTAAAGCTTTAGTTTGGGTAATGTGATATGGTAGAAGAAGTTCAATGTGGAACAGGAGTATGAAAAGTATAACTTTCCTCCAACTAGGATTTGGAACGTTGATGACACAGCGGTGTCTATCACGTCAAGTAAGCATCCAAAAATTGTAGCTACAACAGAAAAGCAAATTGGGTGCATAAAATCAACAGAAAAAGGAAAACCTTCTCCACTTTTGATGGAACATGCTCTTCCTGGTTCCGAATCAGCTTGTCACACATATGTATGAATGCAAATTACCATATCTACAATGTGGCTGGATTGTTTCATGCGGTTTACACATCTTACATAGGAGACCCAAGTATGTGGTATAGTATAACACATTACCGCGCTATTTTGACAAACGCCTTTTTTGACTTTTTACGGGTTTGAATAAATATCTTCCGGAATACTTAAGATAAATCGATCTCGTCTTCGAATGTGCTTTGCAATACTGGAGTCTATCGAATTGTATGATTTTTCTACCTGTCTACTTAAAAAAATGTTGAGTAGCAGCCGAAAAAGGTATGCCTATATCACAATACCCTAACTTACTCTATCTCAAAAACGAATGATTTTTTGAATAAATTTTTTTTTTTCTGTCTATCCACTTTTATCTCGGTAATATGTTAAATTCAAAACTCTTCTATTCAGGTGTTGCCACTGGAAAGGTTTTCAGGGTTTTCATCATTTTGAAATTTTTTTTTAAAACATTTTTATTTCACATGGGTTTATTTCCATATCTGCTCTAATCTCGAAAGCAACACATGTTTATAAAATTTTGTAGGGTTTCGTTGCAATTTAAGCTCTCTTACTCAAGAGTTTCCACATAAGATGGATTTGCTTTGTTGACACCTATCTGAAATTAAACAAAGAAACAAAGTTGACTTGCCTATATTTGATAAATTGTACTTTCTTTTCTTTCCATAGCTTGTGTTCTTTTCGTTTATCCATTTATCCAAAACCATTATCAAGATTTTTGTTAAACCTTATAATTTTTTTATTTCATTCCGTAACTCAATAAAGTACAGTATTTTCAAACTCAAAAAATTAATTATTCTGTTCTTTCCTCTTAAAAAGTAAAATTACTTTGTGTAAACCGGTCAAGTGCATTGCTTTTATCCTCTCATGCAATTATCATTTTTTTAAATTGATTAATTCACAAAATAGTATAGCAGAATTATGTGTAAAGAACACAAGATACGAAAAATGCTTTCACATAATAACTTTAATCTAAAAATGTTCTTTTCATTTCCTCAACATTTTTCTTATTGGTCGGTTTATGCAATGGACCCTTATACGGTGCTATTCACCCTCCTCATTTTTCCCTATCCTGTCTGCTATACGGCCTCTTTTATCTAACAATTTATCTACTTCTCCTTGTTCTTATTCATCTTTCTCTTATCTTCTTCTACCTCTTTCCTTTCTACTTCCTCTGATGTATATAGGTTTTCTATACCAAATATCAGCTATCTGTATATCGTTGTTAAGTTATAGAAAATTTTAAGTTTTTAGGGGCGTGGTAGTGCCTACTTTTCCCAATATTATACATATATGATACACGGAATATATATATCCAAATATCATTGGTCGAAACAATGGCACCATCCACTTTTCCACGCATCGAAATATAAACTATCCCCTCTCTTAACTTAAAAGAAATTACAAAAAAATGCCAACAATCAATTAATCAGTTGGTTTGTTGAAGATCTGGCTTGCCTCAAACATATATATTGAGATTATCAATTTCAGTTACAAAATTTAATGGTTCACCATACACGAGTTCTACTCATATAATGCTAGTCTGTCAATTACCTCGAAGCACAACACCTGCGCATGTCTCTTAACAACTGCACTTGGTTCTATCCGTCTCTGCCCCAAAAACACTTACTTTAATTGCGATGTCATTGTGGTAAGCTGGCATGTTGCTTAGCAGCCCCACAAACCTCCTTAATAAAGGCCAACTCTATTTGAATGCCACTTGCAGGTGCTGTGTAAAATGATAATTTCCGTATGCAAGCTGTAATCCTTAGGCCACCCAGTGTGCTTGCAATCACATTAATGCAGCCATGGTTAGAGGATATGTGCAATAATAAGTAACTGTTTGGTTTAATTCTCAGTTGTCAATCAAATTTCTCATTGAGGAGTATTTTGGTTGGTTAATTTAAAAGCCGAATGGGATTTGAATTTAGGTTTTTGGTTAAATTAATACATTTGCACCTACTAAAACCACAATAGGCTAACCTTCAAATATACGTACCTACAAGGTAAAAGGTATGTAGGGTGAATTAGTACTTCCATAACAACAACAACGTGGTAACGCAGCTAATTTAATAAGAGTTGAATATCTAACTAATTTTACAGCCTTAATGAATTGCAAATGGCATATAAAGCATATGAATAGATAACTTCCCTATAGGGAACTCAGTAACTAGTGAGAATAATTTCTGGTTCAGAACTAGAGATAAAGTGGCTAATAAGAACTAATAAGATAGTAACTAGATTTTCACTAGTTCGAAACCGACAGTTGTGTAATTATTAAAATTTTATAGAATTTAGATTCGTGTTTGGAAAAATGTTTTGTTCTTATAACGTTCTTTAAAGAAAGGTTAAAATTTGAAATCATAAATAAAAATATATAAAAAAAAATGTATCAGTTGGTAGGATTCGAACCGACGCGCCTCGCATCAGAGTCGAGTGCTCTACCCACTCAACTACGGCGCACGTATCAATAGTGTGAGAAAAGGTTACATATGTATACATTATGAAAGAATGGTTCAAAATGTAGACTCAAATTATTAGCCGTGCATAAACTAACCGCAATGGTGGGGCGGTAGTGTTGCTGGACTGTCACACTGAATGTCCAAGGTTCGAGTCCTGGGAAAGGTAACGTCAAAAGTGGTTTGAAAACGTTTTTCAAAACGGGGGTCGCTACCGTAGGCAGTTATTTGGCAAAAAGTCTCCGAGTGTAGTTCTACCATGGAAGGCTTCTTCAAATATTTTTTTTTTTTTTATTCTAAACTAACTACATCCAAACTGCAGAATTTGGAAATAGTTCAGCTCCGTCTAGTACCAAGGAATTTGTTTTACGAATCAAACTTTCGAATCGGGGATTATTTTCGCGACACATACATCTTACCGCGGCTATATTCTGCGCTGCTAGCCCTTTGTGGTATCAGCTAACAGTATTAAAATATTTCACTACATAGTTTCGCTCTCAAACTAGTGAGATAGGCTTAGTGGACTCGAAATGATCTCTGAATAAAGTATTTTTTAATACAAAATAGTCATCCTTAATTCTTGTTTAGTCATTGCATCGAGTTCGGCGATTTTGGGATCACCTGGGCGAATTCAATCAGCTATAGCAAACAAATGCTTCGATTTCTTTTAGGTCGCTTGTTTGGAAATAGGTTTTCCTATAAGTTTTATTCTGCTATTACAATGCGTCATACACAAGTCACGGGACAAATAACAAAAAAAAAAGGTTTGGAAAAGTATTTTCAAAAACGGAATCGCTCCTCGACAAGGGTCGGCAACCCTCGAGTGTATTTCTGGTATGAAAAAGCTTATCATCAAATATTCATCCGCAGTTGCAGATGTATTTTGGAGTCGGCATGCAACATATAGGTCTCGCAAAGCAGGACACCACAAATTGGTAGAAAAGATCGGCCTTAATGTCTTCGGAGGTATATAGCCGCAGTTATTTATTTATTTTGGAGTTAAAATATTTAAGTGCCCTGAGAATTTCTAAGGGTGCAAGGGTGAGAAATCAAGGTTAGATACACTATTACATTTTCCTTTGTAATATAGAAGGCGTTCCCATAAAAAAAAAGCCTGTATGTTCAGCCCGTAGGTACGCTCTTTATCGAGTACCAACATCCGAAGCCAAAGTACACCCTAAAATAGCGTTTCCTTGATAAAGAGTTCTATCGGCGGCATGTTCAATATCACGTTCAGATCTTCGATTGATGCTGATAAAATCAACCCTTGTGATTGCAAAGCAGCCATCTCTTGTAAACTTGCCTAGTTTGGTCTTCATGCAGCTCACCTGGATTGCTTCCACCTCAGCAGTACTCCGCAGGCTGGAATCGATAAAATAACTGCTTTATAGCTACGTCCCTGCCGTGAATTCTGAAATCAACTGCTACATTTGACAGACATTCTCTTTCAACCGCACGTTATTAGCTATATGCTCTATAATAAGCCCCCGTCCAATTTAAGCATCCAGAGGAAGCCTATTTACTTTCCAATTTAAAAAAGATACAGGTATGCGTTCTTAATAAAAGGTAAGTTAAAACTTGGGTTTTCTATAAGCGCTCTACGTTAACGATCTACAGAATGATCCTAGTTCCGCTGAGTAATTGTTAAAGGGTAGAGTTCAGGCTAATATTTTTTTGTAGCCGACGGAAAATCGTCTACAAGCCGCTTTAACGGTAAAGAACCGCCAACTAAAAGATTTCTTTTGCAGGGATACGTTTGATTCGACTTAGATTAGGTTATAGTGAAGTGGCTACCTCGAAGGTACCCTTATACCAGTGTCAGAAAGCCCGTTATGATACCACTTGTAAGATAATGTTATCTCTCATCTTCGAACCATTTCGAAGTCCTAATGAAGATCCTTAAGTCCCTGATACTATACTTCGCAATTTGGTGGAGGGTGCCCAGGCAGCACCGTCAGGCGCCGCTTAGCGCCAGTTAATTGCAGACGAGGGTTTTCACAGATTTTTCCTCGTCATCATCTGAGCCAACCTCCTGCAGCATCGACGATAGCGCACGCATAGCCTTGCTGTGTGCCTCCCAATAAGGCAATGCTCGGTTAGTACACCTCTCAATTTAGAAACGGATTCGACTAAAATTGAAATGATTTTGCCAAATTTAAATGGAGATACGTAGGACTTTATAGTGACTCTACAGAATCATAATATGGTCAATAGGGTGGGTTGAACAAATTTGTTTGCACTTTCTAACCAAAAAATTATAAAAAAATGTATTTTCTGTTATTCGACCTTTAATTGGTAGTAAAATATTAAAAAAAAACTTACGACTATGAATTACTAATAGCTTTTATCAGCATAGCGAAAGAAAATTTAGATACAGCCGCCTTAGCTTTTCTTATAGATCCATTTCGGGAGCTGATATACTCCTTCATCAGAGAAATTAGGCACGCTCTGTCAACCAATAGGCTGGGTTTTTGTCAACTAACCTCCTATTTCTATTCGTTTTACCATAACATTGCTTAAGCTCTGGTATCTGGCCGAATAGCAGAGTGTCAAAAATGGACACATTGAAACAAAAACCCCATGAGAAATGCTACATACCGACAGATGGCAGGGCTGGGCCTTGGGCTCATTTCTAGTCACAAAAACTTTAAAAATATATGCAGGCCGTAAAAACAACAAATAAAATAATTTCTGGTATACAAAATGAAAAAATACAAAGGTAGTATAAAAACTTTTCCTTGCTTGATTTTTCAATAAATAATTGTTCAAAGACATAGTTCCAAGAAAAACAGATGTTTTTTAAGGTGTTGTAGAATTTGAAATGTGTCACCTTGTAAGCAATAAAAAGTGAGAATTTGACAATTTTTTTGGTCAAATTTTTATACCTTAAATGAAAAGTTCAAAAAGGAAATACATTATCCTAATCCTTTGTATTCGAACGAAAGAGGAATAGAAAAATTGCTTTCAACGCCCTATTTCAAAATATATTTTAACTAGTACGCAATATCTCAGCGTTTTATTCAAAACAGATTATCTGTTGCAGAAACGTGTTAACTTTTCAAGCAGATATGCCATTTTTGAAAGCAGTTCTGAAATAGGTGGTTACTAAACCGAATTCTGAGATGGGGGCTTTCTTCGTAGAAGTCCTAGGATAGGTTTTTTTTGAAAAAATTTCAAAATAGGGTGATCTTCCACTCAGCCGCCTCAATTCTCTCCCATTCTATGCAAAGAAAAGTCAACCCACCCTAATGTTAAATGGAGCTTAATGTTATTACTCCTAGCTCCCGCCGTGAGGAGTTTACTTACTTTTACGGTCTAAGTTGAATGACATCTATTGGATCCATTCAACTCAGAAAGACGCATGTGTCCCTCTGCATACACTTCACTCTTCTACAATATATAAGTAAATACATACATGCTTTGTTCATTTATTCTTTTATATTTCCCTTTTTATACCTCCATTTTCATTGTCAAGACCTCACCACTTCACCTTCTGCACATTTGCGGTTTTGACAAATTATCAACTGTCAGTGCTTAATTTTGTTCACATTGTTTTGCTAAAGTGCTCTACATGCGATGCCCAAATACATACAAAAAAGCAATGAACAACAAGCACAGTATTCCAAAACGATCGCACTAGAAACTCTGTGGGTCAACCTGAACAGCGTAATACCTCTCCAGCTTACTCCTTCCTTCGTCTGAGTCTTTGTTAATCATAAGCCCTTTCATGCGCCTTTCTTTTCGATTCACCGCTTGATCATGGGGTTCCACTTTTCACAACATTTAAAACTACAAATATGTACGTATGTATTACTTACTTTACTCATTGGCCTTTGGGCGCTTTTATTTACGCTTTTCGTTTATCCCGTTTGGTACGTTGATAACCCTTTTATTAATTGACAATTGTTGTTCGGTTGTGGATAGCGATGCCGCCAATGCTTTGGCTCCTACTTTGCATTTACATAAGTTATGATAAGCAATTCTGCACAAAATTGTAATTTTAAAATAAAATTGTTAATGCAATGACAGGTTTGGTCGCTTGTTGCGTGCTTCATGAACAATATCCTTAAACAGGCCGCTGTATTCTGTAACCAAGTGGCAAAACGAAACCGAGTTTGTTATAAACCTTGATGACATCTAAAATGTTTACCAAACAGAGCTCAACTGGCATCAAAACAGCTTCTAATAGCTACTTGGGGGGGCTATGTCGCAGCCATTTTACCTACCTACCTACCTACCAGAGCTCAATCGCTTGCACATATACGCTTAACTGGTCGCGAGCAAAGGGCTTCAGGTTTTTTCAACAGCGCTTTCTAATACCAACTCGGCTTTCCTTTTGATAAAATTCGGTAGATGTGGTTGATGTGCTTGCTTTCCTGCTTACCTCTCAATATATCGCACACCTAGATCTAAACAGCGGTAAACTCAAAAAATCACTTCTCTCAAGAAACGAGAAAAACTGATTACCACAACCCTGTGGGCTGCAGGACTGTCCTGCATTGGTCAAAACAGTCCATTTGGCGACCAAAGAAAGACATTTCAACGGACTTATCTTCTAACCCTACAGTTTGGATAAAATTCTAGTTTTTATTTGTTATCTCCCTAAACGATTTTGACCTTCCAACAAAGAGCCACCTGACTCTATCCTTTTCCAGTTGACGCCAATTAGAAACGCCAAGGGATCGCAGATCGTTCTCTCGCCTCCCTCTTTCTCTGCTTACATAGCTGGGTTTCGACAACAATACTTTCCGGGCCGAAGCATTTTCTCACATTTGCATTACATGGTCAAGCCAACGTAGCCGCTGGGTTTTAATTCTTTGGACAATGTCGATGTCTGTGTAGAGCTCATACAACTCATCATTAAATCTCTATCTCTATCTCTATGGCGCGATATACAACAGGTATATCATCATAAACCTCCTAAGAGATTTTCGCGCCAAGCTTCTCTTCCAATTTGTGGTGTGCCGATTTGAATTTTCCCTACAAATTGGTGGGACCTACAGTTTTTTGCCGACTCCGAACGGCATCTACAAAGGAGACGAATTTTTGCTGAGAAGCCTGTCATGGCAGAAATACACTCGGAGAGTTTGCCAAACCACTGCCGAGGGGCGACCCCGTTTTGAAAAACTTTTTTCAAATCACTTTTGATGTTACCTGTACCAGGGCTCGAACCATGGACCTTCGGTGTGGTAGGCCGGCAATACTACCTTCACACCACGGCGGCCGCCTTCATTAAATCTCCTTCGGTAAATACCGAAGAAATCGCGTAGAGGCCCATAAATCCTTCGATGAATTTTTCTCTCGAATACTCCAAGGGCCGACTCATCTGCGGCTGTCATCGTCCATGCTTCTGGTTCATATTGCAGGACGGGTATTAGGAGCGACTTGTAAAGCGTCTCTTTTCACGATGATTTCTCTTTGCTACATAAACAGTTCCTAAAGGGGCTCTTTTCACACATTTCAAAAGTCTAATACTCTCCGTTGGAGCACCTTGCGGTCTACTTTGGTTAGCTGGAAGAAAAACTGTAAGAAATATTTCACACGTGTATTTGTTTGTTACAAAACTTTTGACAGTAACGCTGAAATTTTTCTTCAATTTCTAGACTAAGAGAGAAGCTTATAAATACTTGGGGTTTCCACAATCTAATGTTTTGTATCACATCTCACTGACCTCGAAAAAATATGGTTGTATCAACTAAACAGAGCCAACTAAAAAAAGCTCCAATAATATAGGTGTAAACTCTGTAACTACTTTAAAACAAGGCGATTACAAAACCAAAATCAAATTCATTGGTTTTTTAGCGGAATAAATCAGTTTAAAATTTGTATAAGCAAAACAGAGCTAACTCTAAATTAAAAATTTTGCCAGCAATAAAGGGACAATTCGAAATAAAACCAAGAACTTTACTCATCTAACCACCAAAACAGCGACAACTCAAAAATAACTTCACTATATGGAGTCGTCTGAAACGTCTCCTCATATTTTTTGTGCAGTTTGAAAGAATTGGCGCTCATTTTCACCAACAAAACAGACTTATTCACCTACCGTGGAACAGTTTATATTGGTCTATACTTAGGTAATAAGCCAAGAAGGTATTCGATGGCATGGTCAACTCAAAATTTAAGATTTTTGAGTTAGCTCCCTTTAGATCTAGGTGTGCGATATAAAATTTTTTTTTTCAACTATGCTACAGAAGACTGCGGTCATTTGTGGACTTGTTTTACAATTCCGATTAGGATATTTAAGGAAATAAATTTTCAGTGATATGTTTCCGAACATCTAAGACTCTTCTTACTAAGGAGTTCAAAGGACGATTTGAATTTTTTGTGTGCATTGAAGTGGTATGGATGTATTCACAATGCGGTCAACAGGATGATTTGATATCAGGAGTAAGGAGGCATGGCATTTAAATAGGATTGTTCGTACCGTATATTTCTCGAAGCATCAATGGTAGAATACCGAAAAGGGGTAAGGAGGGAACTGAGACAAATCTCCAACACCTTAAAAAAAAAGAGTGGTGAGGGAGAAGGAAGCGTCGCCAAAACAAATTTGATATTTCTTACTGTAAATGAATATCGATACATGTATGTTCGTGAATATCGATGTTTTTTTAGCATTATTCAGCATTTAAAATAATCTAACCCTTTTCTAGGTTTTGCTCACAATCTTAAAAGTACGGCATTCTCCTAAGCTTGGGAGATAGATGTCGCTAATTCGTGTAAGCCTGTGTATATTTTTTGTGCTACACTGTGCAAAATCAAGACAGTTCTAATTTAACTTTTATCACTAGACTATTTATGGGAAAAATATATTTTTTAAGGAAATTCAAAATTGATGATTTAACTAAATTTGTTTTGCAGAGCTGTTCAAGAAATGGTTCTCAATATGAACGTGTTCTGACCCTATAACTCCAACAAATATATTTAAATTATTGTAGTGTGCTTGATATATTAATCGAACATGCAAAGTAGTACTGACGTATATAAATAATTAACCAGAGAATAATCGTAATCGATTAATAAAAACTATTGGTTAATTAAAATCTAATTAGCTTGAATACAAACCAAGTAACGAAAGGGCTGTCTTCGGCTGTACCGAAGACTTTATACCTTTCATGAATACGCATCACAATTTTAAGTGTCCGATCCTTACTCACATTTAGTAAAAACTCTGCAAAACTGATCATTTAAAGATACATAGTCCAAACCCCATTTATCGAAACAATCGATTGTATTGGAGCTATATGTTATGTTGGTCCGATCTGAGTGATTTTCACTACACACATAAAATATCTAAAAAGTACTAAACCTGCAAAAATTTTACGTTCCTAGCTTTTTAATTGCAAAATTTATAGCCCAAAATCCAATTATCGAAACTATCGATTGTACGGGAGCTGTGCGTTTTATAGTCCCGATCTTGCTGATTCCCACGAATGCTAATCTCATGCAAAATGGCGACCCCATCCCAATTTCATCAAGATATCTCAAAAACTGAGGGACTAGTTTACGTACAAACAGACAGACGGACATGGCTAAATCGACTCAGCTCAACGCCCTAATCATGTCTGTATACTTATTGGTGGGTCTATCTCTTCTTCTTCTCATACTTACAAACATCGGACCAAAGTTATAATACCATTTCATGTTCATGAAAGGTATAAAAACTACTTGACTAATCAGAAAACTTAAGTCAGGTTTCTACATTGTTGGCCCGAAACCTGATGTTTTTTCTGGAATTTTTTTCTCGGAAAGTATAATAGGTAGAAGGATAAAATTTGAGCATAGTTATCGGAAAAAGTTTAGAGAACCTTCACAAATTTTTTGTTGTTGATCCAAGTAAAGGGGGTAGGGGGATGCCGAACAATGGCGGCAGTTCGACGGCGACTCTTCCTTATGGCGGAAGTCCTAGCGTCCGTAAATAAATTCGGAAACGCAAACAAAAAATATTTTCTTACCCTGAACACTTTTCCGCATCCGTGGAACTAGAACGAAAAAGAAAACATTAAATGCAAAAATGATGAGCTTTTGAAAAAAAAAAAATACTTTTTGGCTCTTTTTTTGCTACTAATTATTTTTTTTTTTATGAACCATTTTCAATATTTATGGAAAATCCTATTTCCACGGATGCACAAGCTCCTGAGAAACATGTACAAAAAATTTCATCGCTGTTGCTCAATTTCTGCGCCCTGCAGGTCTTCCACCAACTCGGGATATGTGGTTTTGAGAAAAACGCGTTTGAAAATTTGAATTCTAATTGCAAAAATTTATGTTGAATTCCAGGGATCTCAAATAATGTATTCGTCTTATTTTATGTTTTTGGGGTCACTGATTACGAATCTGCCATCAAATTTTTTTGACATCAATTTTTTCCCCTACAGGGAAAAACAAGCCTCAAATCGTAACGGTTTCGCCGTCGCAGAGCACTAGGCCGCAGCGGACCAGCGCACTGGACACCGCTCCACCAAACGGCCGATAAGTTTCGTAATTTAACAGATTTCAACTCGAAATTTTGAGAGCGTATTTTGGAACACGTATCTGTCTAAATATATATAAAAAAAAGATTTTATTTTGATCTCACACGGTAGAAACCTGCCTTAAACCCATAGTTTATTTTCGCCTTTAAAAAGCTCATTACTCTCAGAATAAAATCAGTAATGACACGGGCTCCAATTATTTAGAATACGTATAAGATTAGATGGATCAGAAATATTATTAATTAAAATTTTATTTAAACGATTAAGCGCACATCGCTAATTTTAATCAAATTTATTAATATCTACGACTATAAGCACATCATATGGAAGACACTATTCTACGAAAGTGCATCTCCTTAATTTCAAATGATATGCCCTATCATTTATGTGGCCCTACTTTGTGAGACTTTCTCCCTTTCAACCTCTTTTAAGGCTATATCGGAGTAGCCCAGTTTTTTTATTAAATCTTTTTCGATCCTCCACAAACAAGAATCTGACTACGACCTTGTACGCGACCAGGCCTTGCGACGAACTACCAAATCAAATTATGAGTGCGCAACACTTGTTACACTCGTTCGAACTGTTATACAATATGGGAGCCTATTACATGAAAAACCACACGCACCGTTATTTGTTCGAGGTTAAGCGGGAAGAATGTTAATACGATAATTTAACCAGAATTTGTGGTCACATGCCGACAATGACTGCTGGACTGACCTGACTCTTTGAATCCTAATTGAACAGGTGGCAATCAAAGGAGTATCTCTAGGGCACAGGTATATTACATACATGCATAAATTGGAATGTTAATATGTATAGAAGTGAACAAACAAACCACGCTGCTTATTAACTGGTGAAGCTCATAATTGCACGCTGCAATGAAACAGCAGAAACAGTGGGGTGCAATAAATGAATTTGCGTGTCGACGCTTCCCATTACGATGGCCTTTGGTCAATATCTAAATACATAGTTATGATGTATAATTCATAAGTTTGTAAGTTTGTAAGCAAGAATTGAATTGACCACAATACAACAGAAGTATGACATCCTGTTAATTTGTGAGAATGAACAATTTTAAATGTATTTGAGGTTAATTCGACCCGATTTCTATACCGTCTGGTTCGTGCAGACTTTGCGGTTTTCTCAGTGTAAGACATCAAAAAATTAAAGCTTAGCATACAGCTAAAGTGTAGTTGTGCCTGACAAAGGTAAAACAGTTCCCAATTTAATGCGAAGTTAGATGGAATGTAGAGCGAATAAGGGAAAAACTTCTGAGCTACATATTCGAATTTATAAAACTACATGATAATTTCAACAATTTATATGAGTCTGTAATTATGCTTATTGTGTTTTTCTTTCCTCATATTGGGCACACGGCTGACAGGTGGTTTGGTAATAGGCGTTGACAGCTAGATCTTCTTATTGCGTTTCAGACCTTATACCAGATTGTGTTCGAATTTAAACGTTATATCTATAAAAAACAGTTCCGATATGGAACTTAATCACATCGCTTATCGCAGCACTCATTAGCACCTTTCGTTTTATACCCATGTTTTACTGATACATTTTGGGTCACCCTGGTCAACATATTGCTCGCTATCTCCGAAACCGGTTGAGCTTTCGAAATAAGAAATAATTTAAATTTTAAGTAAGACGTCTAGTAATGCAACGTTGAAAGTTCCATTCAATAAGATTGCGCAGTTTTTGAGTGATACGCTAATAAACTTACAGACATACAGACAAAAATTGTTAAAACTGTTGTTTAAGATGAAAGAGAAGTAAAGTGAGCCATTCTATTTGTTGTAGTTTATGGAGGAGGGAATTACCTTACGAATTGATCGGGGTTAAGCCCTGTTATCATATGCTCTCTGAGTTTGAGACACACTTCTTCTTTTCTAAGGCTACCCACTAAGCATTAATTTATGTACGGAAGCGTGCTACGTGAGCTCTGTGGCTACTCCAACGCTAACGGGCTAGACAACCATCTTTTCTTATTCTCTCTGAGTACGTTCCTAGAGTATCTGCTGACTATATCCCATTTATACTATTCATTCTTTTTGATGATACGCGTATAGGTATCCAAGTCTCTCTTCCACCCGCCTTCGCTGTTATTGTTCGTATTTGTGGTAGGTGTGGCGTATATCGTTCATATTGTCAGATAGAAGACGACCTCTCCACAACACCTTTTGAACCACGACTTTACTTCAGAAATTAGTTCTCTGGTCCACCTTCATGCTGGACTGCTGCTCTATTGCAGTTGCCAATGGAGAATTGATCCTTTAGTTATGTGGCAGCAACGCCTTTACGTACTTCTGAGCAAAGGTCGTAAATTCTTTTCCTTTCCTCTGTGGGCAGGTATATTGAACCAGCCCAGTACTTGAGTGCCTGAGTGGATGCTAGCAGCTTTCTTATCCACAGCTTTGGTCCGCCTATGTTTTCCAATAGCCGGCTCGACATAGTTTGCGCAGCGAGTTACGCGTTTCTATTTGTTGACCCCGCACGTCAAGGTGATGATGGTGGTGAAAGCGTCTTTCCACCATACTTACTTGTGTATAACATTTCTTTGAAAAAGTTCATAACTACAGCTGGGTATTTTGTGTTCGGTCGCAACAGATTTTAGAGTTTGTTTAAGTTAATAATATTTAAAGTTTAAGTTTCGTAAATGTATATCATTTAATGATAACTCTTAGTAAGTTTAGTTAACGTTAGACCTATTTATACATTTCTAGCAGTAAGACGCGAGGATGAAAAGCTCATTTCCCCAGTGGTAAATTACCTACCCGCGAATTTATGGCTTACTGTTTCCCACTACTCGTCGCGTTTAACCTTCTTTATGTTCTACGTTCTATGATGAAGTGCGGTTTAATTGCTACTCACACAATTACTTTCTTTAACTTTCGGTTGTAGCGATGCTTTACTTGGTGTAAAAAAATATGAAACTTACTACGGGGATTCATTTAAGCATATAAATTTATAAAGTGTAAATTTGTATCTGCTTACACACACTGTTATACGACGCACCTGGCAATCTTGTTTGATAAATTTATCGATCAGCTGATTATTTGCCAACAAATTACAACCGCAACCGCTTCTAGCAGATGAGTTGCCTCTATCTCTGTCCATTTATGTGATGGATTGACCCTCCTACGCTTGCACTTCTTTTCAGTTATCTAAAACACAAAAAATTATACATAAAATTGCATTTTGTTGGTAACTTACCTCTTCCATTCATTTTCTCAAAATTTGCGCCAAGTAATAAAAATATAAATCACAAACGAGGAGCAGCTGTCGCGTGCACATGGTTGCATTTTTTGATTTTACAGGCTTTACATACTGAATGTATAAAATTTGTGTAAACTATTTTTCATACAAAAAACGACAGTTCATTTACACAGTTGATAAAATTATACGTTTACAAGCTTTATAGGGGATTTATAAGGTTAAATGAATCCCCCTTATACTCAAATATTTCAGGATGGATCTTAACTCTAAGTATCTATCTACCTTTGTAGCGATAAATGTTAACATTATTTTAAAAAAAGCTGCATTCATATCCGTTCGCTAGTGTCAGACATATTGTCATTCAAAACCTTATAATTTGTTTTATAGTAAGTATATATAACATTTTACGTTCTAACAATAAAGCAGTAGAGTAACAACTACATGATCTTCTGTAAGTAACATTCCTCATTAATATACGCTTTTAAACGTAAAAATTAAATTCGTTACATCACTAACGCATCTCGTGTTCGAAAATAATTAGAGGTCATTGTTATTCGATAGGGTGACATTTCATAGGTATGTCAAATTGTGACAGATGAAAGAAATATTAATGCTCAGCTACATTTCTACGGCTGTTGCGTGAAGGCGATGAAATTTTGTGGTTAACTGACATGCAACGTGATCGCTCCTTTTTTTGTTGGTTGGTGAGCAATACATTTTTTTTTTTTTTCATTTAATTTTTTGTTTTAACTTTTTCCTGCAACATTCATTCCACCTATGCATTTTAATACGAATTTCTTATGCCACTCAAATGTAAAAACGAATCTAAAATATTAGGACACACGCATTAAAACTGCGGCACGCACCTGACAGTTGGATTTATTTTAAAGCTGTCAGTTTGTTGCATGCCACCCAGAAATGTTGAATTGCTGCAAAAATTTATATTATCTAATTTACATACATACTTACACATTATGTACATGCAACAACACGTAATTATAGGTGGATATGGATATGTGTGCACAATTACAACAATTTTTTTAGTTTAACATTAGAGTAGAGTTTGTATTTTATAAAGAAAGTTAAAACAAATCCATTTAATATTTTTTGATGGCCTGTTCGAATTATTAATAAACAAATAGTAGTTCCTCGGGGAAATCTGTTTTCGTCCAAAATCATAAGAGAATCCAAAAATGGTCGAATGTGATTTTATTGATCCTCTTTCATTTAATACTAAAAACCGTCAAAAATTGGCTAAGGTTCGACAGCCTATGGAAGTCAGAAATAGCTTTGAAAAAAAAAAAATAAAAAATAATATTCTCGTGGAAATTTTTGTTTATTTCAGATTAGCTAACTCAAAGTGCTGAGTAATATTTGTTTTTATTTTTTAATTTAATTTTTTTATAGTGTACAAATTCTGCCACTATGATAAACGACATAAAATCCGCTTGTAGCACAGGATTATCAGAAGTTGTTGGAGACTATTTTGCGATATTTTTTGGTATCATATCGGGACTTTCTCATAAACCATTCCGAAATACATTGTAGTGCCGCTTTAAGAAGAATTACAATACTTCACACGTACACTCTTTCTTACTACCACACACACGTCCAAAGGTAATGAAACGGTAAGTAAAGCACAAAGCAAGTGACCGCCTAACATGATTTCGTTCATGCGCGATCAAATGCCTATGCGCAGCTGTAATTCGCAATTAGTTCATCCTACCTTATGTATGAGAAGATTATTCGCGCTTCAGTAACTATCGAAAGCGTGGTTTCGGTGAGTGAGACGGCAAGTACCACATCATACCGTGAGAAGATTCCACCTTTACCCTGCACAACTCTCCGCTATCGATCCCCTTTTTGGTTGCGTCTACGGGACGTAGAGAAGTGACATAAAGGTTACACCTTCGTTCCCAAGACCATTGGTGAGTCCTTTGGGACCACTAAATACATTTACTGGTGTGTACTCACCGGTCCACCGTCGTACACCAATCGGTCATCAATCCTCGGTAACCTGGCACCGATCCACCGACATCCACCACCCGTCATCGGTAATTCATACCGATCCACCGGCGTCCACCAAACCCGTCATCGGTGATTCGCACCGATCCACCGTCATCCACCCTACCATCCACGTTATACGTCGCTACTGACACACCCTATTAATCGTACCCGACTAGATACCCCTGTGTGTGTGTGCCCGACTGAAATAAAACCATAAAATCACCGTGTTCTTATTAGTAAAGGAAGTGGGACCTCTACTCGACTCTGGAGCACTACCCCAGCCTTCGATGAAACCCACCTCACAACATAGTCACAAAATGAAGACCAAGTGATCCTGGAAATATCACGGCAGCAATCCCGAATTTATCTTGAAAAATATCCATAAATTGTTAGGTAAAAGTCCCCAAAACAGTCCCAAAAATAGTACCGAAATGATACCGAAAAAGTCCCGAAATTATTCCGACAATGATCCAGAAAACAATTCCGAAATGAGCATGCAATGTTGACAAAAGTAATCCGAAACGATCCCAAATTAAAGCCAACAAAGGCGCGAAATGGTTCCGAAAAGGTCCGGAAATGATCGTTTAATGATTCCGAAGTTGTTTCGAAAAAGTCCGGAAATGATCCCAAAAAAGTCCTGAAAACCATTTTGAAAAAATCCTGAAAAAGTCTCGAAATAGTCCTAAACAAGTCAAGAAAACGACCCGATATGATCCCTAAAAAGTAGCGAAATAGTCGAGAAAACCGTCCAAAACTATCGCGAAGAGGTCGCGAAATGATCCAAGAAATTAACCGAACCCTGCTTAATTCTGCTAAAATATCATTCTCATGTTTTTCTTAACAAAGGATTTAATTTAAGAAGCATTAACACCAACAATAGTGTCAGCCTACAGATCCATGGAAGAATCACTCTTGCAAAGAAATGCTACTTCGGGCTTAGTAGGCAATTGAGAAGGAAAGTCCTCTCTGGACGAACGTAATAATCATCCTACTGTATGGTACAGAAGCCTGGACACTTAAAAGAATGCGGAGCCCCCCACTGAGGTAGGGGATTCCAATTGGCGTTAGTTTTCGAATGAATGATAATGAGCATTGACGCACCCTGATTTTATGTAATGTTCATGCATGAATTATTTTCGTACAAAATATTGAGTGTGCCTTTTCTCTCTTACCACACACGCACACACATACCCACAAAATTATCGCACTCACCTTGGGTAGCCATTTTGTTTGTGGCGAGTCGTAATTGCAGCTGACTTGCACCAATCGTATGCACAAGTGGCGTTGACGTATGTTGTATTTACAACAACCATTTGGTATCAAAATCATAGCACGCAACAACAACGAATAATAATAACAATAGAGCTACTTCAGATAATGATAGCTGATAATTTGAATTTCAACTGAAAACGCAATGAAATGCAAACGTTTGCAACAAATACACAACACACACGCATACAAACATACCGACACTCTTGTACGCATTCATATAGGATCCATGGTAAAGCAGGTACTAGCTGTTTCGCTTACAACACAATTTTCCACTGCTTCCATTCGCATTTGCTGGCTGTGCTGCGTTACTCTGCATTTTTTGACATGTTGACAGGTGATTTTTCTGACAATTTAACTCGTATCAATGTAAATCAGTTTCAAAATTATTGTGATTTGCAATTGCAGCTCAATGTGAGCTCATATACAGTATTGTGCAATATAATAGCAGCACACTTATTTAACAATTAGCCACTGATCATCCGTTTGGTGGTGAGCAAAAGTTGGAAGGCGACAACCTGGTGAAGCTACTGCGAGATAATTAGTTTATATAGGTTAGGTGACAGCTGCCGCTTACTTAGACTAGCATACTATTCGTTGTGATACTACATATTCAACGGTGACACTAACTTACAACTATTTGGCGTTGCGGAGCGATAGGACAGACATTGATCTTCGATATTCGTCATGCTCCTAAAAAATTCAACCGCACCGCATGAACACCCATTGAGCAGTGCCCCGTCAACATCCCTATGGTAATAGAGAGATGTTCCTTAGATAATCCTAGTAATTTCAATGATCGTCTGGCGTCAACACCTGACAAAGGGGATGTCTCAGCCCAGCGCTGGTTTGGCTAATATGAAGCCGACATGCCCAGAAGTAGACTGCAGGTAGGTGGATGAATTCACAGTATTCTGGAGTTAGCCATGTTCGTTTCAAGAGCACTCCCTCTGGGCAAGAGATCCGCATGGCAATTGCCAAGAATTTCTAGTGGCCTGGCACCCAGATCAGTTTATATGCTTGCTGAGGGATTTCTATAACTTGCCCAACCGCAGAGTGTGTTTGTCGTAGTGCTTGAGCCTCACCACATAAAACCAAACTCCAATGAACAACAAATTTATTATTATTATTATTAATGGAAAAGAAGAGCAACATGCCTTCTACACCGGGAAAGGAGCACTAGTAGTAACACCTTCCGCTTGGAGCATCCCGTCAATAAATGAGGAAGGTGTCTCTGAAAAGCTGGTTGATGTCCTCTTCGATCACTACCTAAAGGCAGTTAAGGTCAAAGGTACATCAAACACACAAATGGAGCTGGTCCTTGAAAATCTGTAATCGTATCATACCACCAATTATTTTCAATCCAGTGAAATGCATCAGCAGATTTAATGATGAACTGTGTGAGCAGTACTGTATCGTCATATTCTAGCGAACTTAAATTAAGAGACTTCGTTTGCTAGACCATGTAAATCGAAGGTAGCTTGATCGACATTCACTGAATCTTCTTTCTTTCTTTCTTAGTCTATAAATGGCTCATGCCGGTCTAAACGATTTAGGCCTTCCATCACAGCTCGCCAGTCGTTTCTTCTTCATGCCAACTGGAGCCAATCGGCTTCCACGTGGTCTTTCCATCGGAGTGGTGGTCGGCCTCTCAATCTGCTACCACTTGCAGGTGCCAATGCAAATGCCTTCTGGGCCGGGCCATCTTCATTTATTCGCACAACATGGTCTAAACAACGATTCCGCTAGTTCCTTGTTAGTTTCAGTCGCCAAATCGTAGGGGTCCGTAAATCTTTCGAGGAATCTTTTTCTCGAATACTCGCAGATCTGCCATATCAGATGTCGTCAGTGTCCAAACTTCTGCAACATACAGTAGGATGGGGACGGTAAATGACTCCTCGAGTGTTATTTTCGTTCGTCGAGGCAGCATGTCCTATAAAAGAAATTGCACCCATTTATATCCGAACGGTCATTACAGAGCTGATCCTCTTTCGACCGAAACTGATACGGTCCGACAGGTCTTTCTACCCCTATTAGTATGTGGCACAAATAAAAATTTACCAAGGGCCAGGTTTACTTTTAAAATGCGTAGGATGTAATCTTAGCTGGTTTAAATATGGATGACAAAGAAGAGAGTTTATCGGAAACGGAACCAAAAGTGTTAGACGGAACAGGGCACATGTAACTTTTAGAAGCTTTTCATGACACTGACACTGACAACTGTTCCTTTAATTTGCAATAGTCATTGCAGCTGTCACCACCTCATTTGTAGATGACAAGCAAGCTGAGAATAGCACCATTAAACGCACAAAATTTAAAAAAATTGCACAACACTGTATTATATTGTTTTGTTATTGCCGTTTCAAATTGTTGCTGTTGCCGTGCACTGGCGTGCTTGTGTTGTTTCGTTATATATTTCGGCTGGCTTGCTGTAATGGCGAACGCTTTTCACGCATAGCTTTACTATTGTTGTTTTTGTTGGCATTGCATTACAAAGGCATTTCATCGATGCGCAACAGTCGCGTGCAGCAAATTGCTTGAGGAAGAAGTCAAATGAAAATTGATTTGCAGTAATTGCATTCTATAAAACACACACATACACATACGCAAATGCAGCAAAAATTACGTTCGCATACATGCGTGTAAACAAATCCAGCTGTAATTATATTATGTAATGAACTACTTTGCCTCAATTACAAGTACAAAGCGTTTAATTGAATTTACTAAATTATGTAAAATATAAAAAAGCGAAACAGAACAAAGTGGCCTTACAGCGTTATTTGTAGAACATTTTGTTCATAAATCGTCTGGCGTTTTATACCTTTCACGAGCATGCAATGGTAGATCTATATTCACTTTGGTCCCACGCTGAAAACTGTAAACCCAGGATTAAGGAAAATAACCATTAATAAGTACAACGAATAGGCATGAGAATTTTAGTAAGATAAGAACACATAAAAAAATAAAATAAAATAAAATAAAATAAAATAAAAATAAAATAAAATAAGATAAAATAAAATTAAATAAAACAAAATAAAATAAAATAAAATAAAATAAAATAAAATAAAATAAAATAAAATAAAATAAAATAAAACAAAATAAAATAAAATAAAATAAAATAAAATAAAATAAAATAAAATAAAATAAAATAAAATAAAATAAAATAAAATAAAATAAAATAAAATAAAATAAAATAAAGTAAAATAAAATAAAATAAAATAAAATAAAATAAAATAAAATAAAATAAAATAAAATAAAATAAAATAAAATAAAATAAAATAAAATAAAATAACATAACATAAATAAAATATAATAAAATAAAGTAAAATAAAATAAACTTAAATAAAATAAAATAAAGTAAAGTAAAATAAAACAAAATAATATAAAATAAAACAAAATAAAATGAAATAAAATAACATAAAATAAAATAAAATAAAATAAAATAAAATAAAATAAAATAAATTAAAATAAAATAAAATAAATAAAATATAATATAATAAAATAAAATAAAATAAAATAAAATAAACTAAAATAAAATAAAATAAAATAAAATAAAATAAAATAAAATAAAATAAAATAAAATAAAATAAAATAAAGTAAAATAAAATAAAATAAAATAAAATAAAATAAAATAAAATAAAATAAAATAAAATAACATAAATAAAATATAATAAAATAAAGTAAAATAAAATAAATAAAATATAATAAAATAAAGTAAAATAAAATAAAATAAAATAAAATAAAATAAAATAAAATAAAATAAAATGAAATAAAATAAAATAAAGTAAAACAAAATAAACTAAAACAAAACAAAGTAAAATAAAATAAAATAAAATAAAATATAATAAAATAAAATAAAATAAAATAAAATAAAGTAAAATAAAATAAAATAAAACAAAATAAAATAAAATAAAATAAAGTAAAATAACAAAAAATAAAATAAAATGAAATATAATATAATAAAATAAAATAAAGGAAAATAAAATAAAATAAAATAAAATAAAATAAAATAAAATAAAAGAAAACTCTGATAAAGGAAATAAATAATAAAAAATCAAATAAAAATGAAAAACGGCAAAAATAAATCATAGAGAAAGAAGGAAGGAAAGAAACGGAACGAAATTGAGGTAAGGTAAATATACACTTTATGATAAAAGTTCTGTTTTATGGCTTCAAACTAGACATTTATGCATTAAACAGAGAAAGTCCATAATCCCCGTACATCTTTATATAATACTCTAATTTTCTATATTCAATTTTTTTAAACCTTCTTGTTTCTATCGATTTATTTTTTTTTAAAGAAAATAAAATATTCATGAGAAGCTACATTAAATTGACCTTTAATACTATTTAATATATAAAATCTCTAAAGAGCATTTTCCGTTTTATATATTTATAAAAAAAAATTTATTAAAGTACATGGCTATTGTTAGTGTTGGTATGTTACCGATTCTTAGTTTTTTTTTTGTTTTTGTTCGGACCTGCCAAAGAAAAATCGATCCGACTGAAGTCGTTGCTATTGCCTTGGGCATTTCTCCAATCGTAAAAGAAATAAGCAAAAATCATTTAAAAAAGCATAACCAATCTAGTATTGAGCAGCAGAAACAAATAATAAGTGGTCAAAGTAGGCGCACAACTCAATACCCACCCATTCCTGCCATCGTACCAGCGACTATCCGCTCCTAGTACCGAGTGCGCGCAAGCGGATTAATTAATTATGCAGTTTACTAATTTATTAATAACAAAAGTTGACAAGCTGGAAATTTATGGATTTTATGTAGTTGGGCTTATTAATATGTCTTCGCTTCTTGTGAGACAACGGCTACTGGTATACAGCGGAGGTAACTTTTTTTAGAGTAGAGAAAGCGAGTATACAGCGTTTGTTAACTCTTCGCGAGTTACATCGGTAACCTGAGGGCGCATCCATTGATATCTTGCAAATACGATTAGTTTGTGCTCTGAAGCTCAAGTTGACAGTAACAGTAGTAATAGTGAAGAAATAGGCGGCAACAACCAAGACAGGACAGCAGCGTAGTATTTAAAATAGCCTTAAGCATATTGGCTAATTGACCAACTGAGAATTGCAAAGCAAAGTAGAGAGCGGTGTAGTGAAACAAATGCATTCACAAGCTGCACCATTTGGAAACACCAAACGAGGTCAAGTGATGCTTCCCTTGTTGCTTCCTTGATGCTTCCCCATTTTAGAAAGGTTCTCCTCCTTATTCTGTTGCCTAATTCTAGTGTTGATAGTAGAGCCTCTGGGACGGAGTTTCTTTGTCCATTCGTATAACGTGACCCAGCTGACGAAGCTTTAGGGTTTTAATTCGCTGCACTATGATGATGTATACATAAAGCTCAGCATTAACTTTCCTCCGATACTCGTCATTGGTATTACTGGAATGACCATTAATCTTCCGGAGAACGTGTTTCCTCGAATACTTCAAGATACGTCTCAAGTTCTTTCGCCACTTTCTATGATTCCGAGCCATACCTCAGAATGGTATGTTGAGAGAACTTCAGCTTTCTTCGTCGAGAGAGCAATTAACTTCTAGGTTGCCTACTCAGTCGATAGTAGCACTTGTTTTGCAAGACTGATTATCCTTTGAATTTCCCAATTGACTTTATTTTCGGTGTTAATGCTGTCAATTGAATCCGAAATTCGTGTAGATATGTATGTTACTGGACTGAACGATGCCTTGAATAAGATTAGGGTTTTTTTTATTAACAAGCCTAACACATTAAATAATTTTGGAAACACTTTTAAGAAGGCTTAGGTAGTGTATGAGCGGTTTTTGATCACTAAATCCAGATCCAGATGCCAAAATACCTCAATTTAAACACCATAATTTTCGGAAATTGTTGAGTTTTGTGTAATCTAGATGATTTTAAATATCCTTTAAATCTTTAGACTCCTTACACCAGACCTTGAGGGTTTATTCGAAATTCATAGAATGCAGTTTTTAAATAATGTATATTGGAACGATTTTCCGTCATCCCGTGTCAAATTTGGTTTGGAGACAAACCGGTTTAGGCGATGTGCCATTTGCAATGCCAAAGGAATTTTAAAGTGACCCTGCAAAAATGTTTGAAAAGGTTGAGTTTTGTGTCCTCTAGGTGATTTTGAACCAGTAAACGTTGTTACCATACTCGTTTAGGAACGAGTTCTGACGTTAATTGCTTTATAGAATTATACAATCGATTGGTACTTGTTCATGTACGTTTTTCCAAATCGTCCTATAAATTTCATAATTTGGTTGAAGTCTACAAATTTTTCAACAACATTCTGAAATAGATAGGCCCGTAGTTACAGTCAAATTAAAATACAGTTTTATTTACTTAAACATGATTCTAGAATAAACATCATTCCATATCTGTCATAATCAACTTAAAATACATTTTATGTCTGAGACGGAGTTTTAATTTTAAAATGACGAAAACGTCATTTCAACATTTTAAAATCACAGTATATGTCTATGGTTGTGTTTGTGACATTGCTTACTCCAAGACATATAATACCATACCATAGTATACTATACTTTGTGAATAAAATAGCTGACACAGGGTGACCTTTCAAAACATAAAAAATTTCTTCATACCACCAGCCAACTTAATTTTTTTAAAGGGGGACCTTGTTACATTTCATGGTAGCTAAAATCTTTGTTTAATATGACTATGATTGACCAACATTTTTGATGTCTTTATAAGTTAAGTTAAGATCTTAATTAAAACGCGTGTTAAGCAAAGACTATGATTACGGCCCGTAGTATTTAAAAATATCTTGGAATAAGGTGATCACCCCACGTCAGCAAGCGATTAAAAAATGCCCTATATCTGAGTTTGTTTGACTCTTAAAAAAAACTAACTTTTGGTTTCGAGCCGTATTGAAAGAATTGAACTTTAGGAAATTGTTCCTCAAAAAATTTATTCGTCATTAAAATAAAAAAATGTTTGTTGTAAGACTGCTCAATAGAGATTTCGGTTATGTACTTTCAAACTTGTAGGTAATTACCCAGTTCGCATTTTGTAAATTTGCTGAGCGTCGATAAAAATTACACTCTCCTACAATGCGAACAGAGAAATGTTTTATTTTGGTACTAGAAAGCCGGCCACGCTGCGCTGCGTCTCAGAACTTATAATAGACTGAATCCGATTTTAATCATAATATCTCCGAAACCAGTTGTTATATTTATTAAGTTGCAGCCATTATTACACTACTTATTAGCACCCTTTGTTTGATATTCATATTGTACTAACATATTTTGGCTCACCCTGACCGACATACATAAATAATATCTTAAATTTTAAGTTAGGCCTATAGTAATGCAACGGTATACTTTTTCTTCTATATCAGCGTCGCATCCGACTCATAATCAGTATTTACTTACCCTTTAGCGCAATAAAGCCTTATTTCTGATTTTCCTTAAAAATGCTGACTGGGAATTATTTCCCAGATGACAGGCGCTATGACATGGGCCGCGCTATAAGGCCACCGAACTGCTTGCTGAGACATGTTGCCACTTGTCTTTGGTAAGTTTATCATCATAATTTAATTGACAAGATTTATGGCAAACGCAATTAGACTGCTCTTTCTGCAACAAATGAATGGTATAATAGTAACAATACAATAAATATATAGAGCGTAAAGTTAATGAGAGAGGTTTGTTTGTAAAGAATAACATATTGAGGTGCGATGTGATAATGTTATATCTGAAAAGTCAAAGAAATGCTTCAAGCTACATATACACGTTATTAGGTGCTTCGTCATGTGGACAGATTAATATGGCATAGAAAATGCAATTTATGTAAGCGAAAAGGATGGATTCTGTATTTTAGTAAAAGGACAACTTTTAGAATAACTGCATTGAATTCCTATGCAGTAGTTTTGGAATAGTACGCATACAAGCATAAGGTCAGACAGACCAAAATTGTTTTACAAAGGTCTTGTTTCTTAGTTTCGCTTTAATAATCTATAATCTGTACTCGTACAACAGGGTACCTCAAAAAAATTACAATTACTTATTAAAAATTATGAAAAACATGTAAGGAAAGCGCTGTCATCGGCTGTGCCGAAAGCTTTATAAATTTCATGAATACGCATCACGATTTTAAATGTCCCATTCTTACTTGCAATAAGTACAAACTCTGCAAAATTGAATGGTCTTACCCTGTTAATTTAAACATATACTCGTATAGCCCAAACCCCGTTTATCGGAAAAATGTGTTGTACGGGGGCTATACAATATTTTGGTCGAATCTTGATGGTTCCAAAACACACATTACATATGTAATAAGTACTGTAGCTGCCAAATTTTGTGTTCCTCGCTATTATCGGAACAATCATTTGTATGGGAGCTATGCGTTATATTGGTCTGATCTCGATGGTTCCGACAAATGACTAATATAATACAAAATTTCTCCCAGATACCAAATTTCATCGAGATATCTCTTAAACTGAGGGACAAGTTTTGCGTTCAAACAGGCAGACGGACGGACGAACGGACGGACAAACGGACATGGCTAAATCGACTCACCTCATCGCCCTGATCATTTCGGTATACTTATTGGTGGGTCTATCTCTTCTTCTTCTCATACTTACAAACATCGGACCAAAGTTATAATACCATTGTTCATGAAAGGTATAATAAAATGCTTCAAGAGAATTGTCTAAATACTTTCGAAAAATGTTAAGATTTCTTAGAAAACGACGGGATCTACAGTGAGTGCCACTAAAAATGGGCCAGTTAGTTCTTCTATATAATTAAGCAAGGCCATATGAGTCTGGGTAGGACCTCATATACGATATTTAAAAGGGGGGTTCCGCGATAGTTGGGGCAGTTTTCAGGATCGCCTTTCTTGTGGATTGGGCAAAGACCAATGAGATACCAATCTTCAGGCATGCATTCATCCCACCATATTCTGCATAGGAGGTCAGAGCCCTTACTATGTAGTTCCATTCGAAAGAAAATTTGTTCGCTTTCGAGTAAGTCGTACTCTGTAAAAAATTTTGGAGAAGAACACATGCGTTGTTCGAGTCCCATTCTGTTCCCTTCAGATTTGTTTTATCAATCTTCCGATGTCAGAAAATTTGGTACTCGCTACTTCGAAAACATATGCCAAAATGGTCGAAAGTTAAAAAATTATATTCAACAACAATTTAAGGAATGGAAATCCACAAAAATGTGATTTTTTATGAATAAATATAACAATTATGTTGTTTTCATTAAAAAAAGATTTTTATCGCAGAAAGAGTTAGGTAATCGCTGTTGACACAAAATACTGAAGAATATTAGTTACCGATTGCAAAAATCGGTCAACAAAAATTTTGACATTAGAAGTAATAAATATATTAAAAAAAAATTAATTTTTACTAAAAAAAATTGAAGAAAAATTAAATTAACTGTTCGTTTATGTACGATCAAACCTGCTACCGCACGCGTGGTAGTCGAGATGCTTATCATCTGCGCTACTGCGATATAAACAGCAGCCATTTATAATACTGCATTTAAGATTTATACAATATGTTTTTGAATTTGGCTTTGCGTTTGTAATTTGTGAAACAGTTATATCTACTACTATCGAATATCTTCTAAAGTAAATAAAAACGAACTACAGAGTGCTGATGTGTGTTAGAGTCGATTTTTGCTTTCGAGTAGAACAGCCTTTCGAACAGGTAGTGCCCAGCTCAGAAGACAATCTATTTGCGCATGTTGCTTTATTGTTTTTCAGTCGGGATATTGCTCTTCGCACTGCGTCATAGTCGGGTTGGGGAACATCAATTCCAACATCTTCGAGGAATATAAATTATTTTTGTACTGGGCACTCGACTTAAGCCATTCAGGGTATGTGTACGCGGGTGAAAATAATAGAGATGTTATAAGAAACTTCGATTGAAATGACACTTCGACTAATGATTAAAGGGGATTCTGACAGCAGTAAAGAAACTGGTAAAGCTTTTGTTAAAGTAAATTTTTAATTTTGCATAAGAACATCGTTGTAGATAAAAAAGAAAGAGTGGGTATTTAAAGAATTAAAAATTCAACCAAAGTGATTATGTAGAAAAATTATAAAGACAGAAAGGGAATGAGGGAAGTGCACACTGTAGGCTTTTCGATTGTGCGTAAGCGACTTTTTAATTATGCGTTTCTTTGCCTTACTGTTGACGTTTTCTCTGCATTTACCGGGGGTATTTTTCCTTGTCATCCATGTCGTGAAAATGCAAACGAAAGCTGCGACACTGATAATACAAATAACTGTTTTTGAGGATTTTATTCTTTTTTACTGTTTTCTTTGCCTTTTTTTAATTTTCTTCTGGACAATAAAGCATGCACTCGTGAGTACTTTACTCGTATGAGTTTCGCGATGTCGTAGCGTTTGTTGCAATTTTTAATTACTGCCTTTGTGCGAGCATAAGACGCATTCTTTTGTAGCCAAGCTTTAAAATCAAGGACTGAAACAGAAACAGAAACTGAGCCATCACTACATCTAATAAAATTGTAACAGGTCGATATCTGTACATTGCAGATGTTCATGAAAAATTTATATAATGGATCTTTACTAAGCCAATAGAATTCAAATTAACAGTTTTTAGAATTGTTGTCGTCTGCCTTGTCTTTCTGTCTGTATGTTTGGTCGCGCATCACTCAAAAACTGATGCTGGGAATTGAATGACACTTTCGTCTTTGCATTACTTGACGTCTAACTTAAAGTATAAGATATCCCTTATTTCGATAACTTTACAGGTTTCGGTTGATGGACCAGGGTGACGCAAAATGTGTTAGTACAATACGGTTATCAAAGGAAAGCGATGTGATTAGGTTCCATGTCTCAACTAGGCCATAATAATTAAAATTGGATTCAGTCTAGTAAAGGGTGTTTTTTTAGGGGTATAGAACTTCGAATTGAAATAAAACACAAGAAAATCGTTTTAAAGTCCATCAATTTGGCTTTATTGGAAGGATAATTTTATGCCATTAATGTTTAAATATGATTTCGGGCATGTGGCCGCCGCGGCTGGCTCGAATAAAGCCAATTCTACAGGTCCAATTTTCAACCACTTTTTCGAGCATATGGGGCCGTATGTCGGCAATAACGCCACGAATGTTGGCTTCCAATTCCCCTAACGTTTCTGGTTTGTTGGTGTAGACGAGCGACTTCACATATCCCCAAAGAAAATAATCCAATGGTGTCAAATCACACGACGCTCCAATTGCTGTGCACGGTGGCGAATCGATTCATTCGGGTCCTCTTCAACACTTTGCTCTACAGCGGCAATTGTTTCTTCGGTGCGCACTGTTCGACGTCTCTGCGGATGCGTATTATCACATAGAGTAAACGTAGTGGGAAAACGATCCATGGTTAACCGAATTAATTGCTCTGATGGACGATTATGTCGACCATAAAATGGACGGAGCTCACGGTAAACTTCGCGAACTGAACCATTATTTTCGAAATAAATTTGCACGATTTGCAAGCGTTGTTCTTTTGTCAACCTGTTCATGATGAAATGGCAAACCAAACTGAACATAAATGACATTAGAGTTGCCAGATTTGACCACAAAATGCCAGTTTTATCTCTATTCGAAAAACAAACCTGTAAAAAAAACACCCTTTATAAGTTCTTAGAAAAAAGATTACCATCTTTCATGACTAGTTTGGCGCTTGATTGAAGGGTTTCAATGACTAGCAGAGCTGATTAAAGCCAGAGCCATCTTGAAACTTTTTAACGTAATTTCGTATTTCGCAGTATATTTTATTCCGCCATTTCGAATTAGCCCAAGCTCACTAAAATTGTTTTACGTCAGGTGTGTCTAGTTGGTTTATTCCCAAGAAGCTGTTTTAGATTAGATGCAGTCTCCGCGACAGTCGAAATCGATCTTCAAAGTAAAGGAAAAGGAAACAAGTGGTCAGGTTGCGACCTGGTTATCGATAAATATGAAAAGGGAATTTTTAGGGGTGGTGAATTCGACGTAGTCATAAATAAACTTTCTTACAATTTTTTAATTTTTACGTCCAAGCAGCCGCGCTTCATGCTAATGGTCAAGACTTCAGTCTGTAAGATAAAACAATAATTTAGTATCCTTAAATAGAGGTATGCGAGTGAGGGTGGCCAAAGGAATACGACCCTCAACTCTTCGAAATCTTTAACTTGCTTTGGGCCATTTGGGTAGATGGATACTTTTCCATATTCTGAAATTTGGGGAATTTTTGTTGAATACCTCTTTAAAGCATGTTTTAGAAAATTATAAAGTTTTTATTTTTTTAATATTAGTAAACAATCGACACTAAGTTTATCACGCTCTTAAAGGAACTTTAAAAATGGAAAGTAAGTAAAAAAATGTCCAAAAATCTAATGAAAAGCTACAAATATTTTGTACTGTGTAAACAGCTTAATTCCAACAAATCTTGTATGGCAGTTTGATAAGGCAAAATTAAAAAAGAAAAAAAGAAACTGGAAACCCCCAAATTAAATGAAAGCAGGATCAAAAAAAAAAGAAAATAAGAAAAAACTGGTTGAGCTTACGAAACAAATATAACACACCATGCATCCTGCCACATTCATATAATCCTGATTTATTACCATCCTGCACTGATTGCACACGATTGCGTTACAAATAGATCCTTCACTCAAGCACACACACACAACGAAATAAATTAGAATAGGTAAATACATCTGTGTGCTTGTAATAAGTACCCAGCAAACAATTTTATTTGATATCAAGTTGAGGCGCGTTTGATAACAAATTATATTCCTATAACTTTAATGTCAAGTCAATTCTCAATACCATCTCAATAGTGGCATCATAGTGTTCTTAAGGACTGAGAACGGTATCTGCCAAGCCTGATGAGCCATTACTGGGAAGGGCAGAAACACACGCTGAGGGTTGCCGCCCACTGACGACCTCTTTTGTGTAGATTATGCAAAAAAAACTTCAATATTGTGCCCTGTAGTGTTCTAACTATAAAAGCTTAGTAAAAAAAGTTTGATGATAACAATATATAATGCTTTTTTAACCTACTTAATATCCATAAAAAAATTCTACATGAAAAGAAAAATTAATAATCTGTGACCGGATGGGCCTAAGTGATACCTTAAGCTCACCCTTTAAATATCATCAACAGGTTTTCACTTCAGAGTTATTTTATGAAGGTTAGTAGGAGGGGGTTAAATGGTAATTTTCTCAGTTATTAAGTTGAGAAGTTACTGATTCCTATAGTTGAAATATAATATTTTTTAATATACCTCTTAATAATAATTAAAAAAAAATAAATATTAAAAAAAAATAAAAATAATACCAGTCACGAAAAAAAAAATTTATAAAAAACCCAAGAAGAGCACAGTCAGAGTGTCAAAAATGGACACAGCCTGAGTATCAATAAAGACGAAAAAAAGGTTCCTACACATTGTGAAATGGCTAGAAATAGAAGTTTAATTCATAAACAAACCGGTGTAATAAGATGCTCCCAAAACGTTTCTTCCCTTTCTAATAAAACCTTTTAACAATTAATTCATTTAAAAAAATTGTCATAAAAGAAAATTATTAGTCTTGGCATTGAGCTCATTTATAGTCATGAGTATATAAATTTATAGGTTTATTCAACTATTTGAAAATTAACAAATTGAGAAATAATAATTAGAAATGGCAACCACAAATGGTAAGGAATGCTATAACTCAACTTGAGATATAAGAATTTCTAAAATATTTTTGTTGTGAAAACCCTTCATTTGGGATTGCAAAGCATAAACTATATCTTTGGAATATTTCATAAGCTGGTTGCGAATTACAAGAAAGTGCTTTTCAACATGTTTCTCCACTTGATCTTAAGTTAAAAATCAATCTTGGAAATTGGAAAGCGCATTTGATCTCAAATAAGATACAAATATACTTGCAGTAAAAACGCTTATTGGGATATGTATGCTGGTGCTCATTTATATAGTTATTAGGGTGCCTCATCCAAAAAGTATCGGTTTTTCACACAGAAATCTATAGTCTGGTATGATTTAAGTTTACTGTAAAAAATTTTGAAGATAAGTATTTCAGTTTCTATTGGGCAAAATTCCAGTTTGACTTATTCATATTTTAAGAAAAAGTTAGAAATAAAGCATGAATTAAGTTATTAAACAAATTCCGTGGATACACATGGATACTTCTAAGCAAACTGTTTTAGTACTTTTATATTACCGAAATTATTATTTTTTTTTTTTATATACAATATTAAAATATCTTTCCATATTCAGTGGCTTACATTAAATGTGATCCAGCTTTCAGTTCAAATCGTTTGTTAGTTTCATATAAAAATATAGATAATGCTTTAATAGACGTCTTCGAAATCGGTGTTTCTGAGATAACATGAAATTTCTTGAAAATTTCAAAAAATGTTGTAAGAATTTTTGAATTCGCGTCAAGAATTTCAAAACTGTTTCTTAGTATGCAACTTTGTCGCTTGTTAAATTCTATTCTCACAAAGTGCAAACCTCAAAATTCTAATTATGTATGGTATTTCCTGCCATACAAATTGAAAAACTCAGACATTTTCGGACTTACATTTGAATTGTCAACTTTTGTTTGACAAAATGCCGTTCGGACTCGACATAAATAGATGTTTAGGAAAAAATTAGAGCATTACACCACAAATTGGTAGAGTAGCTCGGCCGTAATATTCTAGAAGGTATATCCGACGAAATTATTATTAAATAATAATAACATTTTCTTAATATTTGACAAATACCTTTTCTGATTTTGGGTGAATATCTGGAATATTCCGACATAAGATCACTTTATATTAAGTATTCCGGAAGGTATTTATTCAAACCATTAAAAATCAAAAAAGGGGTAATATCAGAAATACTTTATGTACTAATGTGATATATCATACCACATGCTTGGTTCTCCTATGAAGGATGTGTGAATTGCATAAAATGATAAATTCACATTGTAAATATGGTAATTTTCAATCATTCAGATATGTGACAAGCTGATTAGGAACCAGGAAGAGCATGTTTCATCAAAAGTGGATAATATTTTCCTCTTTCTGCAGATCTCATGCAACCAGTTTCCTTTTTTTGTTGTAGCATCCAGTTAGCATGCCTATTTGCACCCCTACAAAGTATCCTTTATATTTCGAATATCTGTCTATCTATGGAAAATAAACGGAAGCTCTCTCAAAAAAAAACAACAATTTCCGCTGTTTTTAGAAGAATCTAACATACGAGTATATTGTATATTGAAACTCTCTCTACATAAGCTCCAAGTTTTGTGGGCTGCTGATTTTATTTTTCTTGTATGGAATACAGCACGCTAATGTACATAGATATATTTCTATACCAGATTAGGTTCAAACAACAACAACAAGAAATAGCAAAAAACACAAGCTAAGTATTCGGTAGATATTTAGAAAGCTAACGAAAAAGTCGAATTCCAATCAAATAATACTACCAGCAGAAGAACCAAAAACCATTAGAAACCAAGGATGAGGTACAACGGACACGAAGAATGGGGAAGTAGCAATATAAGTAGGCGCATCACAGTACGGATTCAAATGAAAGCGGCACATTTTGTATGTAGATTACGTAACTTGATTAGCTTACACGTTTGCTATTTTGTGAAGCAACAAAAGAAAACAATACAAATGAATCAAAAATACATACTAAATATATATATAAAAAAAAACAACAATAATAGGATGCTACGTTACACAATAACAAACCAAATTAAGAATGCCAAACAGCAACAACAACAAAAACACTATACTCAAAAGCAACTAAAAAGCGAATGTAGATTTAAATTTGGAGATTGTTTCCGGTTTCGGCAGCGTGTCCTGAGCGCGTACAAGGTAGATAGATCTTAGGAAGTACACAAAAACGCACAAAAGGCAACTAAAGAGAAATCAGAAACAGCAATTGCACAAAAAGATAATGACACTCGTACGTAGTATCTGCAGGTGGAGTGGAAGGGGTGGTGGTGGGGGCGAGTGTTGTGCGTGGGGCCATCATTGTGTTTGCGATAAGCGCACAAAAATCATTAATTATCCTTGTTGTTTTGGCTTTTTTAAGACTCAAACAACAATGCAACGCCCTCACTGCTTAAGTCGTCTGCACTTTTTGTTGTGTCGCCTAAATTCTGAATGTGTGTGCCTGTGCGTATGCAAAAACTTTCTCATTTCCTTCACTGATTTCCAGTTCACATTTTGTTAGCAAAGTTTTCTCTTCTATTTTTTTTTACATTTTTTCTTTTCTTAGCCGATAAGGTCATTTTGTTGAATTTCGATTACAAGAAATTAGAAACTTTCAAGTCAATGCTTTTTATTTCTTCATTCCCAATTCGACCTTCTTACGATAGAGCTTACGTACAGTATCGAACAAAACAATTGCAATAGAAATTTGGCTAATTTAAATACTACGACTGCAGAGACATTAATTTTATTGTTTTTGTTTTTGAGAGAAACTTATATTAAAACATAAATGTAATCTATTAAAAGTAGAAATAATCAGTTGGATTGTAAATAGTATTTAAACATTTATGAAATTAGGTTAAAAAGGTTAAGTCAGAAATCTATACTAATAAAATTCTAGAAAAGTTTTGTCTGAACCACTTTTAGAATTTTTGCCTGTCTGTTTGAACAATATGTTTTGATTATTTTTGATTTTATTTTAAATATTTTAGATTTTATTTTTTTCAGTAGAAGCACATAAATATACACATCAACAATTTTGAAAAAAGTCAAAAATAACTAACAAAAAAATAAACAAAATAAAAAATTCTCAAATGTAATCAATTTAACTATTTTTGATAATTTTTTTTTTTTTATTAGTAATCAATTAATTAGACGGATTTTTAATTGAAAATGATAATATCAATTGTTTTTCAAGAAAAGGCAGTTATTAACTGAGTAAGACTGGAAAAAAAAAATTTTATCAAAAATAATCAAAGAAAAATCAGAAATAATCAAAAATACTTTTAAAAAATGTGTTTTGATTACTTTGGATTATTTTTGATGTTTTGTGTTTTTCTTTCTGTTTGATTATTTTTGATTCTTTTCAGTAATGTTGTAGAAGCAAATAAATATACACATCAACAATACTGACAAATTTCAAAAACAATCAAATAAAAATCAAAAAAAAAATTTTTTTACAATCAAAAAAAAAAAATTATCAAAAGTAATTAAAAGTAATCAAAACAACTTTTTTTATAAGTTTTTTTTTCTAATCTTAACCAATTAATAATTGCCTTTTCTTGAAAAACAATTAAATCATTACCAATTAAAAAACCGTCTAATTAATTGATTAATAATTACTAATCAAATTTAACAGGTCTGATACTAATTAGAGCTTCCAGTGCAATTGTTGGACGTGCTTGTGACTCCATTACCTTTTCTATAAAGATAGTTCACTAGCAATTCCGTCCTCTTTGTCGGAGTCGCTAGGGTTTGGGGCCATCAGAACAACTGCAATCGCTCCTTGATTTACTGTAACCCTTGATAACGTTTCTAGTTTATAAAAGTTCAAAATTTGTGAAAGTTCGATAATCAAAAAAATTTTATCAAATTAGAAATTCTGAGAAAAAATTATGCTCAAATTAAATGAAACACATTGAGATTTATAAAGTTTTCTCTCATTCGGAGTTGCCACATGTTAGAATTTTGGGCTACAATTCTCCCATGTTCGTAACATAAAAATCAATTCAAAGAAAATACGGCTGTGAGGGAAAATAAAAGCGGAAATATTACAGAATGAGTTGTAAATGTTTTGTCCGCTACTGTACATAAGAATACAATATATAGCTTGTTTTCGTTAAAGCTTTTTGCTTCGGTAGTTAGAGAGCAATGCGGCGTAAACTTTGATTTGTTTCCAAATTTTATGAAATTTACTCAAGTGCATAGATTGTCCTTTCTCTTTTTGCTTTTCAAATTAGAAATTTATTTTTTATGCCCAACGCGCTTGTTTTCCGAAATTTAATGGCACTTCAATGGTTATGTGTTGGGTGGGCTTAATTGAAATTTTTCTGATTAACTTGGTTATTTGAAATATTTAATAAGTTGGCGAACGTGGGAACATGTAAGGGAACCTTACAAACACATAGTCAAGTTCTTATTTTTCTGTAAACCGAAAAAGCACGAATTTCGAAAGTTATATTTTTGTTCTCAGAAAATATATCCTAAAATTTGTCTAAAACTGTGAAAGAACGTCTCACTTCTAAAGTTCGAAACTTCTTCGAAATAAACTTTTTTTTTTTGAATCACCGAAGCACTAAAACTGTTCAAGGTGCTTTGAATAGTTACTGAATCCGGCATCTTAGAAACTGCAGAATGTGCTTTTGGTAAAACATAAAATTTCCTTCAAATTTTGTTCTAAATTTAAATTTTTTTTGGAAGCTCTTACATTAACGGTTTTTCATTCGTTTTTTTGCTTCGTCAATTTCAACTTCGATTACTCGTATTCTTCCTCTAAGCTATGCCTCACAGCTTTTGGGTTCAATTGCTCTTTTTGTTTTCTTTTTCTGAATTTTTTTTTACATTTCGCCAATGCCTTGAAAATCACCTTAATGATAGAAGACATTTTTAATTATTTATTCTTCTTATCCTCCTAGCATTTTCTATTTTGTTTGGGTCGCATGCGACCGGCTTCCTTATCTTTGACGTTGTTTCCGTTCATTTTCCTTTTCTTTTCTTTTTTTTTTCAAAGCAACATTTTTACTTGAATGATTTTTCGGTTTTCCATTTAACAGTAATATCATTTAAATTGTTTACAAGATTAATGATTTTTTCTCAACTTGCACATTGCGCATTGTTATCTACAAAGTGTAATATTCAGATAATATTAATTATAAAATTAATGAACTTTTGTTCACCCAAAGGGATATCTTAAAATTGTATGAGGAAAATTTTATTAAAAATGCTCCACGGTTCAAAATTAAAAAAGTGTAATTTAAAATGTTTTAGAAGTTAACTTAAAGCTTTCTGTTTAATATAAAATTTCGAAGCAGGTGTTTTTGAATGTATATATTCTAATATAAATACTGGACGGCCCGGCAGTTTTTGGTCTGCCCAGAAATTGACCTGCATGGATCCAGAAATATTGACTATCACTATCTTTACCTCTTTCGCTACCCTATTAACATCCCGCCCCACCAGATATTGCATAGCTCGTAGAAAAAGTTGCCAAGTAATATTAATTTAGATTATATCAAAAGCCGTCACGCCTCCTTTTCCCTTACCGACCTTTTTTCTTGAGGAGATAGAAATTGGTCTCCTTTAACTCCTTACCCATTTTCAATATTCTACCATGGATACTTCCAGAGAAAAGCGGGGCGGTAATGCCACGCCTACTTCTCCCTTCCTCCCTTTATTTCTTGAGGTGTTACAGATTGGTCTTATTTAGCTCCTTACCAATTTTCAATACTCTATCACGGATACTGGCAGAGATATGAAAACAAAAATAGTAAAAACAAGTAAGGAAAGCGCTGTCTTCGGCTGTGCCGAAGGCTTTCTATCTTTCTTGAATAGGCATCACGCGAAAAAGGCATTTCGTGAAAAAATTTGTGTATACAAAAATTGGCATAAGAAAGCGGCACTTTTAAAAAGTTTAAAACCTGCCCCATCGGTGCCTGATGAACCATTAGCCAGAGCAGGCAATTGAAAAAGAAGTACAACTTTCAACTTAAATTTCTATTTCCAATTTCGACCTCCAAATAAAATTAAAGATCAGAAAAAGGGCACTTTTTTAAAGACATTTTAAATCTTTTACGATCTGATTAATACCAAAACACAATATTCAAAAATTATCTAATAAGTTTTATAATCCATTTTTCTTTTCTTTAAATAACAAACTAAGATATATTCAAAGATTTTGTTTTTAAAATAAAATTAAAACTATTTTATTTTGTTTTGTTGTTTTTCCGACAGGGCTCGTTTTCGAGGAAAGAAAATCGACACTGATGATGGCACAACGCAGAAACCGGTTTGTCTCAAAACCAAATTTGACAAGGGATGACGAAAAATCGTTCCAATATACATCTAAAATTAAAATGGTATTTTCTTCCTTTATGTATGCTTTATAAATATGCTTCAAAGCCCTAAAAATTTGGAATCGGGTTACCTTATGGAAGCAAGAATTGTATTTTTTGCATAAAGGGGAAGTAACTGGTTTGGAACAAAAAGAAAATATGGCCGCAGCTGCAAAGCATGGTGAAAGTAGTTTTATGGTTTCGGTCTGTAGGCAGCCAATGCAGTTGGATAATTGAGATTTAATGATTTCATAATAGGCCAGAGATTCCGTATACAAATTTTAAAGTACAACCTTGACCCAAGTGGTGGGCAATTAAGTATGGAACATGTCTTTTGGTTTCAGATAGACAATGACCACAGCAATACAGCTCAAAAAGCAGAGCTTTGGCTTGTATGCAGTATAAAGAACGAGTTGCGAATGCCTCTCCAATTTTCGGATCTGACCCTTATGGAGTATTTGTGGGACTTGCTCTAGCGCAACTCCGAATACAACCCATAGTTTCAAAAAGTATACTGAAGGATATAAGAATGCAGGAATAGGGAAAATTAACGGCAGAGAATACAGCAAACCTGGCGGATTCAGTGTCTAGATATCTTATGGAAGTACTAAAGCAACAAGGATATCCTACTGAATACTATTGTATCGTGGAAATTATTTTTTCTTCAATTATACTTTCTGCGTACAAGACTTTTCCGGTTGCCTTTTTTTGTGTTGCTTTATTAAAACGTTAAATTTAAACTATAACTATAAATGTTTAAGTAATGGACTGAAATGAAGCTTGGTTGGTTCGTCAGAAATTAGCATTCAAAGTTGATTTTTCGAAAGTTTTTTGTTCTGTACGCAGACTTATGCGGGCAAGTGCAGGTCTCAATAACTATTATCAATCCCAGCATAGTACAATGATTGTAGGCACCTAAAAAGCACGGGATCCTGGGATTGGTAATTCCTTGTATACCTATATAAATACATATAGTGGTATAAATTAGCATACCCTTATTAGCACCAATGTTGGTGTTATAGATTTTAATTTGGCAAAACAAAATATCTCAGTGCGCTGCTCAGCTGATCCTGCATCCAAAAAAAAAACGGCTTTGGAATTTTTAAGCAACGTCTAAAAATACTGCATTTCACAGATTTTATATAAAATAGTTTAAATATATAAACAACGCGCCATGCCGAATGTGCCAACAAAAAAACACTGTAGATGATTGTTGGCAAGAGAGAGGAACACCTACGTATTAAGTACGTGAATTTCGCGTAGGACAAGAAACCCGCAAACCCACACATTCGTGTGCTTATTTTGCTTTTGCTTTTATCCTTGATGCTTGCCAATGAGCTCCACTCAGATGTTTCAAGTGGCATCTCAAGGATTTTGAAGCGTTCGAGTTTGAGAAGCGGTACGCATTTTTTTTATCCAGGAGCATAAGTGTATATTTGCATTTGTTTTTGTTTCAGGTGCCATTCGGTTTAAAACGATCTTATATTTATTTTTCACTCCAAAAAACTATTTATGTATGCATGAAGTGTATGCAGTGAATTTTATTTTTGGCATATCGCATTTATTTTAGTTTGCTGTTGTGTAAAATTCGCAAGCGCAAAGTTGAGAAGAATTTCCACCCGTGAGCAAAGCAGGAGTTGTAGATTTTCATGTTTATGATGCAACGAGGAAAGCTATTAGTGGATTGGAACATACGCGTACTGTGGTATCACATATGAATATTAGGGATGCACATTTTTAGGATTTTTCGGGATTTGATTTCACAATCACGTTCGGCTAATACCAACTTACGGTGTGATAGAATGGTGGACAAACAATATAAGATAAAAAAACTAAATAAAGTACAGCGGGCGGTCCTGGGAGGGGTGATTGAATCGCTAAGGTCGTGTCCTACTGATGCACTGAACATAATCGTTACCACTGAAACCTCACATACGTCAAACTGCGGCCTGTTCGGCAGGAAGACTTCGGATGTAGGGCTGCTGAAACTCGAGTAAGTATGGTCACAATGGTATCCTCTGCGAACTTCCCGGTGTGGTTTCGTCAACAACAGAATATCACTCGCCCATGTTGAACTTCGACAGGAAATTAAAGGTGAAGCTTTCCCTCAAGTTAACACTGACGGAGAGACATAGTAAGCGATGATGACAGTCGATCTAATGCGAGGGTCAAAAATGGACTGTGGGGTAGGAGCTGGAGCAACTAAAGGCCTCGCTCTCATCTAGATTCATCTAGTAGCTTCCATTTGGAAGTCTCAGGGAAAGAGAGGAGCTGCGATTTCTTGACGGAAGACTTGGTGAGAGGACGGGACATTTTACACAGACAGTCGCTTTTGGTGCTTGAATCTCCCACCGCATACTATAAGACCGTCAGCAGCTGCAGGAAGATGCTGGGAGTGGCTGTAAGCTTCTCAAATATCACGCTCGTGTGATTCACGGCTATAGCAAGGCAGGCAACAAGAAGGCAGACAAACTGGCAAAAGCTGGCGCCGTCTTGGACGCTTCTGAGGCGGTGATGATTAATCCACCATTCAAACAAACCATAAAAAGAAACATACATTGCAGGTTCAAGGAAATGGCAGTGGCGCTCCACCGATGCCTGTAAGATTACAAAACAAATTTGGCCAAGCTACCACAAACAGAGAACAAAGGACCTGCTTAACCGGTCCAAAGAAAGAAATCTTTAGAATTACAGCCACGATGACGAAAGACTGACCACTGGGAAAACCCGACAAAAGAATGGGTATCCCGTTTAACAAAAGATGCAGAAGCTGTAACGAAGAGAGCTTAAAGAAACAATTGCGCGCCACCTATACGAATGTCCAGCTTTGGCGAACGTTAGGATTGCAACGCTGGCCTGTTGCTTAATGTCAGAACGTAGGAGCATTTGGAAATGCTCAATATATGACATTAGCAATTTCATAGACCGAACCAAATGGTTTGAGCGTGACTAACACCAGCATCGTAAAAAGTTGATGGTTCCAGAAGAAAGTGAATCCAAACAGCGCCCAGTGCGCTACTTGGGCTTGAGAGTTTTTTCCTCTCCCGTCATCGTAAAAAAGAAATACCGCGGTTTAGGCACCTAAAACAACAGCGCATCCCGGAATAGAGATCCCTGATGAATATCTTTGAATATACAGCTGTCTTCAATAAAATAGTAGTGAAATTAAAATGTATATATTTCGACGAAATAAGAAGAGGCTATGATTTTATTAATTTTCATTTAAGATATAGCAAATTCCATAACAGAAACCACAGAAAAATTAATTTCAAAGTTCACGCAAAGTTCAGAAAAGTAAAATAAACTTTAAAAAATGGCCATCAAAATCTTCAAATTTTTTGTAGAATTTTTAGAAAATTTTTGAGTACGTAGTTTTGTGAATTTAGTATAATATTGTGCAAGTAAGAACTCGCTCAAATATTTCTCTAAATTTTGAGAATTTTTTTTATCGAGTGTGTTGAGTGATTTCTTCCATACAACGCAGAAAACTAAATTTTGTATGGAAAAAATACACAACATCCTTGACAAAAAAATTATAAAAATTCAGGGAAAATTTTTAGGTACATACTTCTAACTTGTATAGTAAAGGGTGTTTTTTTTACAGGTTTGTTTTTCGAATAGAGATAAAACTGGCATTTTGTGGTCAAATCTGGCAACTCTAATGTCATTTATGTTCAGTTTGGTTTGCCATTTCATCATGAACAGGTTGACAAAAGAACAACGCTTGCAAATCGTGCAAATTTATTTCGAAAATAATGGTTCAGTTCGCGAAGTTTACCGTGAGCTCCGTCCATTTTATGGTCGACATAATCGTCCATCAGAGCAATTAATTCGGTTAACCATGGATCGTTTTCGCACTACGTTTACTCTATGTGATAATACGCATCCGCAGAGACGTCGAACAGTGCGCACCGAAGAAACAATTGCCGCTGTAGAGCAAAGTGTTGAAGAGGACCCGAATGAATCGATTCGCCACCGTGCACAGCAATTGGAGCTTTGTCCATCAACTTTATGGAAGATTTTGCGCAAAGATCTTGGCTTGCGACCTTACAAGATCCAGCTTGTGCAAGAATTAAAGCCGCGAGACCATGCAATGCGTCGTGATTTTGGTGTATGGGCCGAAAATGAGATTGATTTCGATGCTGATTTTCATCGCAAAATTTTGTTCAGTGATGAGGCTCATTTTTGGTTGAATGGCTACGTCAACAAGCAAAATTGCCGCATTTGGAGTGAAGAGAATCCACATGAGACCCTTGAAACGCCATTACATCCACAAAAACTGACTGTTTGGTGTGCTCTATGGGCTGGTGGAGTCATTGGGCCATACTTCTTCCGCAATAATGCTGGAGAGGCAGCTACCGTTAATGGAGACCGGTATAGAGCCATGATAACCGACTATTTTGTTCCCGAATTGGATGGCATGAATGTGTATGAGTTGTGGTTCCAACAAGACGGCGCTACATGCCACACAGCGCACGTCACAATCGATTTATTGAAGGAAACATTCGATGAGCGCATAATTTCGCGGAATGGACCTGTCAATTGGCCACCAAGGTCGTGTGATTTGACACCATTGGATTATTTTCTTTGGGGATATGTGAAGTCGCTCGTCTACACCAACAAACCAGAAACGTTAGGGGAATTGGAAGCCAACATTCGTGGCGTTATTGCCGACATACGGCCCCATATGCTCGAAAAAGTGGTTGAAAATTGGACCTGTAGAATTGGCTTTATTCGAGCCAGCCGCGGCGGCCACATGCCCGAAATCATATTTAAACATTAATGGCATAAAATTATCCTTCCAATAAAGCCAAATTGATGGACCTTAAAACGATTTTCTTGTGTTTTATTTCAATTCAAAGTTCTATACCCCTAAAAAAACACCCTTTACTTGTATTAGGCTAAAATTAAAGAGCTATAAAACTGCTTGCTAAACAATTTTCTAAAAATTATGCTAAAAAATATAGCAATTTTTATGAAAATTTTTAAAAGTTGAATTAACTTTCCGACCGTCGTGTTGCGGCGGTTGTTGGTGTTGGTTGCTGTGGTAACGACAAAAACGCTCCCCGAAGGTTTTGGGGAGTGTTGTCGAATTAACAGTCCCGACTGTCGTGGTAGTGTTTTATGACCAGTGAAACCTTCTAGGTCATGTCACCCCTCCTTCCGTAAGGAAGGATAAGATGGGTATTGAGAGGTGAAAGGCATCATATCCGTAGATCAACTATCGATTTGCACGTCATTACCTTTGTGCATACTCGTATTAGTCGCCACTTATGGCCGGTATGCCTACCTCGGGCATATTCTAAACCCCTAACCCGCAGGCTGCTGGCTTACCACACCGAAGGTCCAAGGTTGAGCCCTGTTACAGGTAACATCTCCGATTGTATTTCTGACATGGAATTCTTCTCAGCAAAAGTCCATCTGCTTTGTAGATAGAATTCGGAATCGGCAAAAAACTGTAGATCCCTTCAATTTGTAGGAAAAATTAGAAGCAGCACACCACAAATTTGTAGAGAAGCTCGGCTTTATCTCCTCAGGAGGTATATATCGCGCTAATTATTTATTTTTTTTATTAACCTTCTTGAGCGTTGTGTAAATTTTGAAATTTATTTTTATGTGGGTTCTGTTATGGAATTCGTTATCTTTTAAAAGAAAATTATTAAAATCCCAGCTTCCTTTTATTTCGTCGAACGATATCCAATTTAATTTCACTATTATTATATTGAACACAACTGTATATTTCTATTTATCTCTTGCACTCTATTCCCATCCTGCTGAACTGCTTGCCCTCTTGCTATGCTCTCAAAATAGTTGTTTGAATTATAGTATCTGTTTTAATCTTTATTATATTTTTCTGTCGATTTGTTCATTCCACTTGTCATTCTCTTAATCGCTGTTTTGCGATCAATTACGTGCTGAAGGAATTTTTAGTGCGTGCGGAATGTTAAACCTGACGCCTCACGTCTTAGCGTCCATTTATTTTCGTTTTATAATTTACTACGAATTGGCGCCTATTTTTTATATATTTCCAACTATTATCTTTTGATTGTAAGCAATGTCTAAATTTGGATAAAAACGCATGCCTTTAAAAGGTAAATATGCAACTAACTACTTAGTAGCCAGCCAATGATTGATAGCTGCGCTGAAAGAAGTAATTAAGCATAGTTAGAGGTGGCGTGACATTCGAGTACGCTAAGCTATAAGAAGGGATTCGATTAATATTGCGAGATATAAAAAAAAAATATGAAGGCAAATGCTACAAAAAAAAATGTATCGTACCGTTTTTGACACCACTGTATTATACTAAAAAAAATAAATTGCCTTCGTTAAAGGGGTCCTAAACCAGTTTTTCTGTGATGCGCGCACAAACACATAGACAAATTGACAAAAGTCCTAAAAGATGTAGTTTTAGCTGATTCACTCTAATAAGGACTCACCGTTTGTATTTTCCTTTGATATTTATAATATACAGACATCGGCCTGTTATAATTGCATTATAGGTATGTAAAGATTAAGATTTTTCGTGAATCATTTTAAACAGCAAATAAAGCTATATTTGTTTGTGCTTTTTTTTTTATTAAAATTGCTTTTCCAAACGTTTCGTCCCTTTACAAATATTCAAGCGTCCGATAATCGCAATTGCATTTCGTTGAAATTTTGCCATGTGTCAAATAATTTGAAACCAGCGGGCATTTGGCAAGTGCAATAGAATGAATATAGAAAATGAAGCACAAACATACATATGTACACCTACATGTACATAAACATAAACGTGAGTCATGATAATTCCAAATATGTAATCTAAAATGCCAATGTCAAAATTTGCTATGTCAGATAGCAAATGAACATATGAAGTGTATACAAATATTGGCAGATGTATACACTAAAGGAGTAAATTTAACAGTGACGGATCAGAGATTTTACTAAAAGGTTGTTTTGGGTTTTTCTTGTTTTTACCAACTCCAAAGCAACCGTTTTATCAGCTTGGTCGGGTATTCCAGTGGGCACCTGCAGAAAAGTACAACAAATCTTTACTTATACTAAAAGTGTATAGGGCCGTTGATGGGAGATATCACGGAAAAATCCAAACATGGGGTTTGTTTGAAGTAACAGCAGCCAAAACAGCACTCTTTGACATTTTTGTCTGTATGTCTGCATGTTTGTGCGCTCATCATTCAATAACTGTTGAATGAAATTGAATGAATTTTTCATTGAACTATTCCTAGATCTCTAACTTGCGGTTCAGTAGTTTTTTTACTGCACGAAATTAATTTGTTACCACAAAATACAGCAGTGGCAATAAAAAAAGGAGGGCAAAAAGTTTTTATGCAGATACATATTCTAATTGTAACAGTCCGATGTATGGTTTGATGTTAAAAGAGAACACAAAATTCTTTGATTTTTGTTGCATGTCTGTCTGTATTATTTTTGTACACACATCACCAAATACTCTGTAAAAATGTAACGACTAAACTCCAAAGAGATTCATACGCCATGAATAGATTTCTTCTACAGTGCAATCAACTTGTCCAATATGGGCATTGTCAAATTAAATTTTTCTAGCTTATTTATAGGGATAAAAAGCGACACTAGCCGTTTAAGAGTAAAAGGGTACAATTAGTCTCTTCATGGGGCATGCTCAAACAAATGGGACCAGTTCAACCAATATAAAGATCAACCAGCAACATAAAAATTCTTCATATATCCACTACGTAATTTTAAATATCTTGGAATATAATTAAGACGCGCTTATCACCTTGCGTGAGCAATTTCTTTCAGAAATTAAAGATTGGTATGCGGGCCTAAAATGCAATAATTACTATAGGGTTCCTCATTGATGCGCTGTGCGCCAATAGAAATGATTATTTCCCTTTCCTATCCGAGCTCTTAAGCTTGCAAAATTTAACATTTGGCACTGGCTTAATTAACGAGCAATCTGCTCACCACCTCAACCACGCAGATGAACCCCTTAGATAAGATATCCATAGCGATGGCATCACCCTACGATCGTTGGATAACAGTCCCACCTGAGGCGCCTATGAAACCTCAAATACAAAGCTTTAAGAAGATTTTTGGATCACCGGATGTCTGCGTAAAGATAGAGAAAGGTTGCTGGTAACTTTTTAGGCCGTTCATGAGTTACGTCACAAACTCACGAAATTTAGACTTGTGAAGGCAATGTGCTCAAAGTTACAGACAAGTAGATAGTTTACGGCCAGTTCCTGGTAAACTGTTGTGAGCAACGATATACTTACTGAGCTCTGGTTGAGATTATGATATGTCATTATATATCAAGACCGTTTGATCTAAAGGTTAACAAGCAGGCTCTCAACAACCTCCACACGGAGTCGATTCTCAACATCAAGCCAGTGAATGATGTTATTCAGCCAAAAGCACCACCAACAGTAGCTGCAGAGGAACCGCTTGAAACTGACCGTGTTCTAGGTTTCCCACTAGAAAAGATTAAAAGAAAACTCATGAAATGGAGGTGCCTACGAAGCAGGGCGAAGTACTGCTCCAACTAATATATATGATGGTTAGTGATCAGTGACTCACCTCTGAATTCAGATTTGCTTATCTTTTGCCCCCAAGGTCAACAGAGACGAAATGTCATCTCGAATCTGTGTCGAATACTTTGTTTTTATTTGGTTATGGTTTGTACCCAACCCGCTTTAAATCCGCCCCTGAAATTTTTAAAATATTAAATTTGTACAGAAAGATAAGTAAGTGGACATATAACATGCAATACTACCACATTCACACCATATTGCAAATATGACAAAATTATAATTGCTTTTAGACAAATTTTCATCCAAGGCTAGAGTGCAAAATATAGGGAAGAAAACCGATATCAGAAACATGCGCCCATACTCTGCAAGTAGAAGTAATCGAATGGAAATTAACAGTAAAGTTGGTTCTTATATAAATCTAATGAAAGACTGCAAGGCGGAGGGATAAAGTGCATAAGCTTATGAACTAGCAAATAATACAAATACAATTACAAAAACAACAACAACATTAAAAAGATAAACATTTATTTTTGGAAGCAAAACTCCTTTCAGTCGACAAATAAACCTTTGACATGATACTCAAAATGTATTGTAATTTTATATAGATTTTGTAATTGGATGTAATGTTCGATAATAACATGAAGAGCAAATAATTGCTATTGTAGGGGTGCACTTTATTGTTTATAATGTTATGTGCTTTTGTTTGGCAGTAGCCAGATTTCTAGTTTAGTGATTGTAGCGACTTTTATTAGTAGTGTTTGTCACCAAACCACTACGAAACCATATGTTTAACAGGTTTAAAATTATTTTTTATACCTTCAACTGAGTAGGGTCTGGTGATATTTACCAAAGTATGTGACAAAAGTATTCCTAAAAGGGCTTTTTTGTACAGGTATCAAAAAAAAGGTTTTGAAAGTTTCCTTTTTTTTCGTGCTGGAGATGTTTTAACCAGACCTGTTAAATAATGATATTTTATATTAGAGATTGCACGAATATTCACACTTGGTACATTTCGCGGATGCTTGACCACAATTTTCTTAAACTTAACCTTTGCTTAATAGGACTTATTAGAAAAATGTATCAAACTTTTCAAACTGTGCGAAGAAATCACAAAAGTAGCTAATTCGGATATTTTTTGCATTTCTGATTTACCTAAAAATTATTAAGAGTAAGATTTTCTCTACAAGATTAGCATAAAGAATGATGCAACTTCCAAAGTAATAACAAATATTTGCTTGAACCTGAAACCATTTGAAACCCCCGCTACGCTTCGTTGCACCTCAGAACTTATAATAGACTCAGGAAAATTTTAATAATTATATCACCAAAACACGTTGAGATATCGAACTTAACCACATTACTCTTTGCAGTACTCATCAACACTTTCGTTTGATACCCATAATGTACTAATATATTTTTGAACACCCAGGTCCACATATTGGCCAATAACTCTGAAACCGTTCGAGTTATCAGAATACCGGATATTTTTAAGTTTAAGTTAGACGTCAAGTTATTCAACGATTGAAGTTGAATTAAATTCAATCAAGCAGCTTTCGAGTGATACGCGTTCAAACATGCAGACAAACAGATAAAAACACTAAAAACTTATAATAGACTTAATGATTACATCTCGAAGTACTCATTAACATCTTTCATTTGATACCCTTAATGTACTTACATATTTTTGGACAGCCAGATCCACATTTTGGCCGATAACTCTGAAACCGTTCGGGTTATCGAAATAACGGATATTTAAAGTTTAAAGTTAGACTTCAAATAATGCAACGGTGAAGTTTGCATTTAATTATATATAGCGGCTTTTGACTGATAAGCGTTCAAACAAGCAGACAAAGAGACACAAATTCTTGAAACTATTGATTTGGATTCTATTTCTACTTTCTTGACTATCTGCAATGTACACCCATCGACTTGTGACAATTTTATTATATGTAGAGATAAAGTCCATGGGCTGCACCAGTTATTTCCTTTTCGCAAGAGATTTTTAATTTTATTTTATATTGCAATATGTATTAAGATGTGCGATTATTCGAGTAAGCAGATATTTTAATTAACATTTTTTTGATTAATCAAAGCTGTTTATTGATCAGATTCTGATGAATCAGCTACCGAGTAATTGAAATCAGACTAACTTTATTAGTTCCTTTCGATTACTTACCGTAGAAATAAATCATACAATATAAAAAGAGTAATACTTATATAAACTGTTAAGCCACGAAGAGTGGTGAATTGTTCAAAAGCGAAATTTTCTAAACATTCAAATTATCCGACTAATCAAGTTGTGATTTGCTGATTTTTCGGTTTAATCAATGTGATTAATCGGGAAATTAATCGTTTAATTAATCGTGCTCTGATTAACTGATTAATCGCACATCTTATTTATTTATTTGTTTATTTTTATTTATTTTAATTTTAAATTTTATTTCAATTAATTCATAGCCTAGCACAAAAATCAAAAAAAAATGTATTCTATATAATCGGCTAAGAAACCTTTTAAAAAAACTTTTAATTTATACGACTGAAGTCATATCAACTGGGAGTTAACTGCAGAATGTGAGTTAATTCGCCGCTATTAAAATGTTCCTTATGTGTAGCAGTATTTACACACATACCTTCTACAACGTTGTTTAATAATAATTTTTTTTGTAACAACAAGGACGGAGCATAAAAAAATAAAAGCGTTTATGCGATTATTATACGCTGAATTAAACTGCTTACTTGATTTATTTTAAGTTTTCGATTTTTGCAAGAACTCAAAGACGCTGTAATACCACCTTTCGATCATCAATACCGCCAATTGTGCGCTTCAGATCAATGCCGACATGGAAGCCATAACAAAAACAACAACAGCAATACTGACAACATTTCACACAAGACAAGTGATAATAAAGGAAGTATCTTTAAACTTTTGTTGATATTTCTTTTGATGGTTGGCTCGACTCTAAGCGTTGTTGTTGTTGCTGGATATTGCAATAAGCGACGGTAGTATGTCATTGAGTGAATTAAATGTGCATCATTTTGTGATGTGATATTGACCACAATAATGCGGCGAATAATATGACGAAATATAGAACGAACGCTTTGACAACTGCATCTATGCATGGACGATGCACTCAATTGAGGTGAAGAAGAGCAGCGGAACACAAACGATAAGCAATGGTTGAGTCTAAATGATTGTCAGAAGAAAAGGGATCTGCTACTACAGCATTTGTGAAGGAGTTTTCCTTTGGAATATTACAATGATGCAACCAGTGGCGGATCCAAGATTTTGGGAAGGGGGCTCAACATTTTTTTTTATTTCGGGGACACCTCTTATCCACAGTTCCTTAAAACTTCTTTTTTTTTTAAATAAGACCAGGGTGGCCTTGTATAGAAACGAAAGTTCTTGATTTGACTGAAGATGAAATCCTGAAAACGGTTAAATATGAGATGAATGGCAATACATACATACATTTTGCAAACATGGAATAAAGTCACCGATAAAATTTTACGTTCCAATCCCGCAACTTTTTTTAATTCTTGAATTGAATTGTACTTGTTAAGTTTCAAAGATAAATGCGTATGGAAAAGGGGCTGTGAAAAATATATCCCAAAGGTGGATGGGGCTCGGACCCGAAAATCTCCCGTGAATCCGCCCCGGGTTGGAACATATATGTTCAAGAAAATAGCAAGAGATCGAAGTATGAATAAATGCTACCAGCAATGAGTAACAGCCAACCCAGTTTTTTTTTTGTGAAAATTGCTTTGCAATGGAATAGTCGTGGCTTTCCATGGCCGTTGTACACCACGCATCTTCCAGAGCTAGGTATATATCCATACTCTTAAGCTCTACTGTCGTCTAAAAGCAGCATTTTGTGGATCTCGTTCACTTGTTGAGTCGGTGGACACCATACTGGATACATAATAGGTCTGATATCGTACTTTTCTGACTAACGGCCCAGTTATACTTGCATAGCATCGCATTGCATGGCATGTGTGCTCTATCTGAAAGTATCTGTTTACTAGGCTTTGTGTATAAACGATTAGCCAAAGCATATAAGTTTGTTGAATTTTTGATGTTTATGTATGCGTCATGTGTGAACCTCTCTTTCTCTTTACTCTGTTCACATTGTTAGTGTAAAGTGTCGGAAAAGTAGCAACACTCTCAGAGTAACACTAATTGTTTGTTTGTATGTGTGTAGATATGAATAAAATTAGTTCTTTGTGTCAAATGCCATGCACTGATTTACAAGTATAACTGGACCATAAAACTTGCAGTTTCTTACTGAGAGAAACCCCTATTTACCCCCTTTTGTGATTTCATTAGTCAGAGAACCGAGTACTGGATTGATTTCCTGTAGCCATTGACTATTTCTCACTTATTCAGACTGCTTCTAACTCATACCGGATTACGATTAATACTAAACCTTTTCTAGCAGGGCCTATGCAAGTTCAGGTGGCTTCGTTTTATAGTTTTGTGTGGTGTGATTTCTCAATACACGCAGACTATTTTTACCCGTGTCTTACTGAGGATCAGATCTCTTTGGACCCTTTTTCCTTCCTTGCCTTATCTGTCTGATGCTAATTTGAGACCGCTTTTAAACAGAACTCGTTATTTTTCGAACGAAGATTCTTTTCTCTGTAATAACTTGCCATTTCCGTCTAATTGCTGGTGTTTTGAACTTTTTCTGAGCTACTCGCTAGTCTTCTAAACCGGGTTGCTGTTGTTATAATTATGCCTTTATTCAGTGCCAAGGTGTTTAACTTCGTACTCTGCTCTGATCAAATTACGGTGGTAGCATCCAATCACGTAGTTAGTTTCTTCCATCCCTGAGAGTTCCCTTCTGCTTGTATCCAGACTTATGTTGCTCTGTCTATTTAGTAGATGCTCCAGCTTCTTCACAATGGCTGGGCATTTCCCCCAAGCTGCTTCCCCAATCATTTTAAAACTAAGTAATTTTTCGCAGTAAGAAAGCCCCGCTATTATTGGCCCTAGTCCTTGTGCGATCTCGTGCTCAAATAGACGCTTGCAAAATTATGTGTTAACTGAATCCGTAAGGCCTCACTAAATGCCGAGCTGGTATCGAAAGTACTCGGATTCCTTTAAGGGTTTTAGCTGGAGAAGTGTTTGTAACATAGCCATACCAGTAATTTCTTGAACATCTAACATTTCTATATTGAGATCTTGGATTGCTGGTGATGCTCAGTCCACGGGCGGCAACTGTTCGACCAATCACAGCAGACCTATAGAGCCCGTAAGGTCTTTTCAACCAAGCCCTTATTTCCTGCTCCTTTATTCAATGCTAACCTGAGGAGGTAAGCCGTCCACTGTCTGACGTAGTGACCCCATTGAGTGCACAAAACCGTTTGAACAGCATAAAAGCTTGCAACTCCAAGATGAATTTACAAATCTTTGCAACACCCTAATACCAGAAGCTCTCCATCATCATCAGCATCATCTAACAATTGCTGAAGAAGTAGCCTACACAATCACTGCCCAAGCTGACGGACGACTACTTAAGAAGCTGCAAAAATCGAATGAAACATAAAAATTTACGACAAAAATTGTCAAGAAACACATGCTCCACATTTTTGTCGGACATTTATTGGAGTTAAGTTCTGTGCGATCCATAAATAAAACATAATCCTCTGTTGATCGTTAAACGATCGTGGCATGCCACTCAACAGCAAAAGCGGCAGCTAAACAAAGCAACAAGAGCAGAGGCGGCAGCAGCTACGCGCCAGAAACGGTAGATGCTGCAAATGAAGCATACATTGGTTAGGTTCAACCTCGAACATTTGCTAGTACAAAGTAGAGCAAAATGAGCAGCAAAAAGAAGAGTTAGTGACTGCTGCTATCAATGCTGGCCCAACCCAGTATAATTGTGTAGCAAAAAAAGTCAAACATGACCCGATCACCCGGTAAACTTCGGTACTAGCAACTTCAGCATCTTCACAATATACTGACTGCCAGGGAAGGATTTTTCAGACCACGTCAAACCGTCAGCTCTTCTATTTTAGCCCCCTCTTACAACAGGTATATCTTACTTTTAGGAGCATTGACTTCTTAGCCGACTTTAATAAGCCCTCACCTCAAATAATACTGGGAAATACAAAATAGGTAACGCACCCTGCAAAAAATCGTGTGATGAATCTCTAAACAGAGCTGTCCGCGATTAATCTCTTTAGTCTACAATTGGCTATAATTGAAAACGCATTAGTAAATTTTTATTTGTGTAGCATACTCACAGGCGTGAAAGTCAAGTTTAGTTTTTGTAGCATATCTTTAGCAGTTAAAAGTACCCGTTTGGGTAAAAAGTTTATTAGTCCTTTCGTGTCCGTTCGGGTATAAATGGGTACAATTGGTCTCTCCATAGGACATGCTCAAACAAATGTGAACAGTTCAACCCATACAAAGTGGTCGGAACTGGCATTAGTCGCATCCTACTTTGCGACTCATCCCGGATGCATCCTAGACTAATCACACTTTTTGCAGGGCATGTACAATGTGTATGTGTGTGAATTGCAGGCGCATGCGCACTTCGACTGCTGATCGAATAAGACGGATGAGCAGTGACTGAGTGACCAACGAAATGAAAAAGAGAAATGTGCTCTGAGTATGCACGGTTGCACGAATTGGGTTTGTAATTTTTGTTGTGTTGCACGATTAAACTTGTGTAAACCTGATGGATACGTGAAATTTATTTAATCTGTTGCCGCAAACGCGATTGTTGTTGTCGTTTTTGAATTGGCAGAATTGTCGGCGGTGGTGCGAACACAAAGCCAATGAGATTCGAAGTGTGTTGAGGTAAAGTGCAAAGCTAAATATGTACATATATATACATATATATATGTAATTATAGATATTTGTATATTCATGTAGGTAACTGTATACTCGTACAGGTTCTTGCAAAACTTCTAATACGGCTTAACTATGTGGTTATATGAGCTTATTACCACTTACCTTCAGAGTTCAACTTGGATATTTGAGTTGGTAACCCCGATTTTCGAAGACGAAATGAAGAAAAAGTGTCCGATAAATATCAAGAGAAGCTCAAGTACAGAAAATTTGCGTTTTTGCAAATTTTCGAAAAATATATAAATTAACTCTCGTGTGCCACAAACTATTGTTATGAAAATTGTTTTCTGAACCTTAGTCTATAAATAGATATTGAACCAAATTTAGCGATATGCATCCAAAGAATGTTCAAACTACCAATTAAAGGGTTACAGACCACGTTTTCTGAGGAACGAGACATGAAAGAAAAATCCTTAAGAAATCATTGAGGTTTTTTAAAAAGTTAAAATTAGGTCGTTATGGTGGTAATTTTCCACTGCTATATAAAGGAAAAAATCCGATAGGTGGCGCGGGGGTCCCTCTTTTTGCAAAAATCGCATTAAGATCCGATTAGGCTGAATTTAGAATTAGATGACTTAATTAATTTAAAAAAGTATAAGAAAAATTTTACCCGCTAGGTGGCGCATTAGTCGCTCTATTTATAAAATATTTATGTCTGCTTTCGGTTTCGTTGCATTCGTTTTTAAATTAACTTCCCGTTGAGCACTTCCCGTTGAGCTTGGCTGGTTAACTTTGCATCATCGAACATATTTTGATGACAATGCAATATGCGAGATAAATGTTTCCGATAGGTGGCGCTTTATTTGAAAAAATGACATACCCGGAGCTTTTGCATTAGATACTGAACTAACTTCGGTGACAGGGAAAAAGAATCGGATTATGGTAAAATTTAGCTTATATTTGCAACATAAATTCTCTGGTAAAGAAATTTGTTTTCAGAAAAATGGCGAGATATTGATATCAAATGCATTTACAGACCTGTTAGGCTGATATTTTTAATATCTATTACTAACATAAAAAATAAATTGCATAAAAAAATAGTTTTCCTTTGAAATGGACTAAACTTTATAAAATAATTTCCACGCTGCCTATATAGATCAAAAGCCGCATAGAGGTTATCCTGAAAATTTCTGATTGTCAATTCTTGATAGGCATACAAGTAGGGAGGCAGGCGAAAAAAAGTAATGGTAACAGATCACAGAGAAAACTTCTTTATCCCAGAGAGAATAGACATAAGTCGAATGAAACAAGTTCCATATCATTTCATTGTACATTCTCGTAAGGCTTAAAGTGAAATATTTCGCGAAAACAACCGGTGGAAAGTGAGTATTAACAAAACATACATTGCTTTCTACTCTTTTCTCACAGCACCAAAAATAGAAGAAGCGATAGATGTTTCGGAGGTACAACTTTTCGGGTAGGAAAATTTTGGTTTAGTCTGATAGTTTATAATAACTCTCTCTTTGAATGTTGGTACTTCTTGGTTGTTGCTTAGTATTTCGATAGAACTATGCGTACTTAAAAAAAGAAATAAAAAAAAGGAATGTTTAACTAACTTTTGAATCAACCCCCTTGAATTCAATTAAATAATAGACGAAATTGCTTATTTCCATTTATTTTTGTAGTTTGTGGTTGATTTAAGCTTTTTTGACCATTTTGTTCAAAAGTAAAAAAAAAAAATGTATTCCACTTTTATGACCTAACGGTTTTTTTACTCAGATGTTTTTTACGATTTTGGCAAAAAAAAAAATGTTTCCGACGATCACAGCCAGAGTGTCAAAAATGGACACATAAGATGAATAAAAGTGGAAGTTAAGCAATCAAAACCGAGGTTGTGATAGCCTAACGGTTAACAGATCCTATGTCGGCTACCGAGTTTGTAAATATATACATATTTTTTTCTATTTAGAAAGTCCAAATTGTAATCCCATGCGAAGCGACAAATTTGGATTTGTCTTCCAACCATAATTAAAAGTGGAAAATCTTTCCGAAATAATACACCGTCTAGCCATGACGGAAGGATAAACAATCAAAACTATCTAGCTAACCCGCTAATAAAATCATCTGGGCTTAAATGGCTGGCTTGACACATCTGACTGACCCTGTATGTCGTATGTATCTATATACAGATTTTCATAAAGCTGTAAGTAAAGATATTGCTTCTAATTTAACATCAAATTGCATCTAAGTATATACCAAAATATAGTGCTCTGAAGTGGTTATTCGATTTTGCGGTTTTGTTTTTTTTTTTTGATATTGGGAGTTAAAGAACTTACAATTCATGAATTTATAGATTAAAGATGTTTCAAATATTCGCGTTCGCGAAAGTGGAACCTTCACGTTCAACTGCGGATGTTACGACGCTTCGATTCCTTTCTAAAACGTGGGAGCTTTCTTGTGATTAAGGCTTATACAAGGTGGCGCAAAAGTAAGCTTCCGATGTTCAGCATATCGGTTGTGGCACGTGCAGTGTGTGCTGTTGCACCGTCTTGTTGGAACCACATGTTTTCCAATCCCAATTCATCAAGTTGCGGCAAAAAGAACTCGTTGATCATTGCTCTTTAGCGCTCACCATTCACAGTAACCGTTTGGCCCCGACCGATTATTGGTCAAATAAATAGTCAGCAATATTCCGCGTTCTGGAGCAGTGTAGCGTAACATTGTTTATTAACGTGTATTTCGCATGTGTTTACTACACAAATGTCGAAACAGAACTGACTTTAGGGGCCAATCGCAAAATTTATAGCATTTTCTGATAGGAGGATTACTTTTGCGCCACCTTGTACTTCCGATTTCGGTGACGATTGTTTGTAATCTGAGTTATTAGGGAAGACGATCTGTAAAAGGCGCTACCTGAAACCATGCAAATTATCACTTCTCAGGGCTGCATTTTCATCAAAAGAGAAGGTATTCACCTACAGTATTTTGGTATAATTTTTCAATGGTCCTTGAACATGGCTTACAGGGTTCGGGTTTCGTCGCTAGGGACATCGTTTGTGAAATCTGCCGGAAATTTAAGCGTGTAAAGCAAACTTATAAGTTTTATAAAAAGTATTAGCTGATTAAAAACCCTTTTACCATTATTTTATATCTTTATTTTAGTCGACATCTCCCTTAAATTTAACTAGAAATTTTTCTTTTAACACTTCCTTTGACTTATGATTTCGGTCCCGATTCCGGAAAAGTAAATTTGAAAAATGCAATTTCGGTTCCAGCTGTGAAGACTTAACATCTGTTCGGAGAACAATTAAGCAAGATGATACCACCTGGAAGTTTTAACATAGTCACATTGACATCAACCGACAGGCAGCACTATACCCTTAGTTGCTAGTACCCGATTTCAATCTGCCAAAAGACCATTGCTGTGGTATACTAATAAAAGAAATGGGGACTGTGTTTGTTGTTAAAACAAGATAAATACTAGCATTCCATTATCTCCTTTGGCTATATGTATGTATGTCCCAAATTTGTTGTAACTATGGTAAATCTGTATTTTTTAAATTTGTGGAACCGTCTACCATTCATCCTTTGTTAGCGATTTCAGAACTATGGAAGTTTAATGCTCGCACGATTATTAAAAAAAAAAAACAAAAGAAGAATTTGTACAAAGCTCGATCTTTTGGCTTCTTTGCTTTATATCGTGCTAAGTTCCTTAAATGTACGCGGGACCCGCAGATATTGACTTTCCGTGAAGGCTACGCAAAATCACACATTCGCAACATCCCTAGTACAGCTACATAGATGCATATGTACCAACATTTGAAACTTATTCCTTGCATTATTGAAGGTTGTTGACTTTGTTGGAAAAACAATAAGAAACTGTTTGACTACACTAGCTGATTGACTGTAAACACAGAAAATGGTATTTGATTATGGACTCACCAAAAAAAAAAATAAATAAATAAAATTTAAGTCACGACTACTGACAGTTTTATTTGAAAAAAAAAAGAAAGAACAAACTTGGAAAACGGACAACGGTGGAAGAATTTGTCAATATTTGTTTCATGTGCGGACTGACGATATACCTTCTATAATAAAATATTAAATATATATAATTATATAAGAAGTGTTGCTAAAAAGCTTAGCAATCCAGTTATAGCATTCTTATCAGCTAGTTAAAATAAGTTAATGTATACTCGCCCATGCATCAAAGGAGTTGGGTAATCTTTCAAACGCAGGCTTTCGTAAAGCAGTATTTCAATAGACAAATGCCTTTAGGAAGTCTTTCCTGGAGCTACTGATAAGCTCTCTACAAATTCGTAACTCAAGTATTTATGAGCAGAAAAGTCGCTCTAATATCTTTAAGTAAGCAGTTAAGTTAACTTCCAAGATGTTATTTTTGTAAACAAAAAATATTTTGAGCTGATTGGTATAAGGTAATTAAAATTACAATTATGGTCGATTGGGAGCATATTCCTATCTTAGAAATAAAACTAATCCCCCGATTCTGTGTTCTTGACAAATTGTCAATCTTGATAAATAATCAAGAAACAAATATTTGTAAAATGTTTTTTTAAATTTTCCCAGTAGCACTTGAAGCGAGATCTCCCCAAGTGCTGAATAAGAGAGTCTTCTCTTTGACAAACTTTTGGAGCAGCAGAAGATAATTTTTCATTTTCTGCTCTTATGCTACTCTTTGTGGAAGAAAAGGAGAGGTATGCCCAAGCGATGAATAAGAGAGTACTTCCCTTAACATCCTTTCGGAATAATAACAGAGATTTCTACACTCTGTGCTCCGAGTATACAAATCTTGGAACAATAGGGGTGACCTCCTAAGTTATTAATAAAAGAAAACTCCCTTTTACATATTTTTGGGGAGAAAGTGGAGATTTCTCTAAGTTTTACAACTTTTTGAGTAAACCGAATTTCTCTGTCGACAAAAGAAAAAAAAAAATCAACAATAGAAAAAGTTGCAGTCAAAGAATATATACTGCTTAATTCAGGTTCGATACCATTTGTGGTTGTTGATTTTTTTGAAATGAATGTTATTGTGCCATTTTTCATAATTTATGCCTTTTTGCTGGTATTTAAGAGTTCTCTTCCATTTCTTCAATTGCTTCCATAGAAGGCTTGATTCTCCAAAGATCCTTCATTAGCCTTTTAGGAGGAATGTGAAATGTGTCCGTCATTACTCTCCTGGGAGGTTTTCTAAAATTCTCCAAAACTCCATTTAGTAAAAAAAATTATATACATATGTATATACAGGTCAGCTCAAACTGCGTGGTCATCGATCAAAAAAAAAATTTTTTAATTTATTTCAATTGGGAAAAATTACCTCGAAAATGGCACCACTACAAATTGCAAACATGTATTCACCATTAAGCCGTTGTTGTGTGAGTAAACATGTCACGCATGCTTGCTTGAGTTGATGTTATTGCATTAGTCGTATGCGGCTCTCAGTGAGAGCACAAAGACTTGCTTTCTTGGATATATTAACCAAGCAAAGTAACACATGAGCAAATATGTAAAGATAAAGAAAGGCAACTGAGGAGAAAAGTAAAATATATTGATGGGAAGGAACAGCAAGCAAAGAAAGGAAGACTAAGGAAAGGAACAGCATATAATTAAAATAAAATAAAGTTGCTTGGTTTAATATCAACCACTATGCTACCTCTAGTAAGTATAAAACGAAGCAATAGCTACATGAGGAGCTAAAAATCTTCTTGTTTAATTGAAATTTACAGTTCAAACCTTTTGATAACCAAAACATTGTACGGTACCACTTGCTAAAGAAGGTGTTTGGCTTTAAGTTTGACACAAGTGCCTTATTCTTACAAGAAAGTCTTGTAGCAGATAGGACAATGTAACAACCCTACTTTTGACGATATTGGGAGCCTCACCGTACTTCTGCTGCCGCATTCCGGGATAGATTGGACCACTCATTCGAATAAATGAAAAAGCCAGCGAAGTCTATGCCATTTTCGGTGTTAATTTATGTTATTAATAGATGAAGTCACGCACCGTTTCAAACTTGTAACTATCAACAGTGGAGTGACACAGATGTGCCGACTATTTACGCTTGATGGTGTGGAGATATTCTTTCCTTTATCTGATTAAAGCTCGAGGCTTTACTCATTGTTAAATCAAGAGGATCCTAAACCGTTATGGTACCAGAGCTACGGGCATGAGACTGTCACATCTGTTGTGCTTTGTGTAGATTCGAAGATGAAGAAAAAAGAGGATCCTATCACAGCTAACATATAGATGTTCTTGGGAATCATTCCATAGGTTCAGTTTTTCCTCTGCGTTATTTGCCTTGTTTGAAACATAAAGAATAATATCCATATCACACTCAACCCAACACCTACCAAGCCGGTTTTTGAAATGAGCCCTTTGTAACTCAATCTTCTGCACCCTTATATAGTCAAGAGATTAGAACTTAGCATAGCTAACGAAATACATATGTATCTAATATGTGCGAACATACATACGTAAGTCCACAGGAAGCTGTCCAGAGACAGCCAACCATATGTACATTTGTATTTCCATCATCAATTTATGTCCGCTTGAATATGCAAGACTGCTCGTCTGACGTTAAGTAAATTATTTTTAATATGTTTATGACATAGTAGCAGCACAGACAGACAACCACATATATGAACTCTACACTGTAATTATGTAATTTTCACATTTAACTGATTTAATTACTATAATGGGATTTACTCACTTACTCTTCCCCTTTTATATATTTCAAAACAGATTAATGGAAGCAAATACGGATAGAAGTGTATATGCGTGTACGTGTGTGTGTGTATATATGTGTTTTGGCGCTTTGGGAGACAATGTGTAATAAAACATTTAATATGATGGATTTTATTGCCAAAAGGGTTGTTGTTCTTTGTTTCGCCTTTTGTTATTATTTTGGTTTTGTCTTTGTATGTAGCAACTGTAATTAAGACATTGTCAGTTTGTAATCAGACTCCTGACTGCCTGTCTTGCCTTTAGCGCAGTCATGCGCTTGGGGATGCTGAGAGCCGGATTTTCTGTGCAATCTTAATCGGCCCAAGGGGCAAGGTCAAACTAAGTTAGTGCAATTAGAAGTATAGTTTAAAACCGCGCTGGAAACCAGGACCTACGTTGGTGGCGTTAGTGACTTACGTTGATGTGTTTAGGTGACTCAAACCTGTTAACATGATAGATCATCAATACTTTTATAATTGAGCTAGAAATTACCTGCATCCAGGTCTTGTTTTTTTCTCTGAGTGTCCTTTCTAAAAACTTTCTGATTTACTGTCACACTTCTGCCCAGTCCATCATATTTCCTGTCACATTACTGGCTACTATTTGGTCTATAATTTGCTCAAGTTCTTTCCTCTCTTGGCTACATTTAAAGAACTCATCTTTAGTGGCCTCGTCTCAATTGTCATGCACGCTCTTCGCATCTACGACCTTTCACTTTCTATAGATGCAAGTATTTTTTGAAGTGCCCGTGTCTAGACGGTATTTGGGTAACATGGAGGCTAACCTCACCAATGTTTATGGTGATTCATAACGAAAATTTCTTACGCTCTTGCCAGAGTCTAAACTACGCGCATTTAATTTTTTGGCTATCGCTTTCTGTGAGCTCTTCATACATCTGCTTCTTTTCCTTTCCACATGCTTCTTCTTTTTCACAACGATCGGTGTATAGGGATTGCTATATTTATCACCAGTGCGTCTGGTTGTTGTTATTTTAGCGACAAAACACTCCCCGAAGGTTTCGGGGTAGTCCCGACAAACGTTCCGAAATCATGCCCAAAATGTTTAGAAATGGTCCCGAATTTATTATAAAATGATTCCGAAATGAACCCTATACAAGGTGGCGCAAAAGTAAGCTTCCGATGTTCAGCATATCGGTTGTGGCACGTGCAGTGTGTGCTGTTGCACCGTCTTGTTGGAACCACATGTTTTCCAATCCCAATTCATCAAGTTGCGGCAAAAAGAACTCGTTGATCATTGCTCTGTAGCGCTCACCATTCACAGTAACCGTTTGGCCCCGCCCGATTATTGGTCAAATAAATAGTCAGCAATATTCCGCGTTCTGGAGCAGTGTAGCGTAACATTGTTTATTAACGTGTATTTCGCATGTGTTTACTATACAAATGTCAAAACAGAACTGACTTTAGGGGCCAATCGCAAAATGTATAGCATTTTCTGATAGGAGGATTACTTTTGCGCCACCTTGTATATGTGGTCTTGAAAACAATTCCAAAATGATCTTGTAATGATGCCAGAACCATACCGAAAAATTCACGAAATGATCCCAAAAAAGTCCTGAAAACAATTCCGAAATGGTACTGAAAAAGTCAAGAAAACAATCACGAAATTACACCGAATTTTTCCCGAAATAAACCTGAGATAGTTCTGAAAACAATTCCGAAATGTTGGCGAAAGGCTTGGAATTTAAGTTCAACTTTCCTGCCACTAATCCACAACAACTTTTGAAATTCGAATATCGAATGTGTAATAACTTCATATGTGAATAAAATGGCACGATTTACTCAACGCACTAAACAAATTTTGGGAATTTTTGATTTCCGAAACGATTTTAATTCGGCCGAATTTCAAAAAATGCTTGATTGTTTAATTTAATAAAAATTTATTTGCTTTCTATTTTTATTAACTTTTTATTTTATTTTTAAATAAATAATCTGGCTCTTGTCACCTCAGTCCCATAACCACTTTGTCGGTAATACGGTATTGGCGATAGAGCACGTGCAAGCATCGGGTTGCAATAAACTCAAGGTGGTCCGCTAACGCGTTTCAAAGGAGTACCTAGGAAATACCCCAGTTAAAAAAAATTTTTACGATTTTAGCATTGTAAAGTCTTGACTACTTTGTTACAACTAATGAGTACTTAAATTGTAACTTGTCAAAGACATCATTTTGCTTATTACCCTTGCGCCACATTTCGTAGACAATTTAAGTTATCTCCCTTACAAATTTCAACTAAATCAGAAGATTTAATTGAAAATCACGTCGACATAAATAGTAACAGTTCCTAGTAATTAATCAAACCAGTTTCGAAAACAGCCATTTACGCCCAACATTTCCTAACAAAACAAAAATAAATTACTAAGAATAGTTTAATTTCTAGAGTGGATTTATTTGTATTTCGTCCAATTGTCATCAAAACATACCAATTTCAGATGTTCTTAATGACAGCTACAACAAGAAAATTCACTCCTCCTCAAATATTTATTACAATCACAATCTTCATTGTCAACAAGTGACAGCAATAATTTATTACTTAATTCATATATAAAAATTTACTCACGTGCAGAATCACTTCCTTTTCAATTTCCATAATAACTTTGCGCCACCCACTGTAGGCCTTCTTGAACGGGAAAAGGCTTCTTGGCTTCAGCTTTAATATTAGTTACGCATATGTGTGAGTGGGTTGGCACCATTTTTACAAGCTGTCGATGTCATTATAACTTAATTTCTCATAAAATCACCTTATGACATACAACAGCAACAACACCATGATTGCCTGCCATCGGATTTAGTAGCGAAGTTGCCTCAATCGCAGCCACGTAACCCATTTAAGTTGTTGATATTTTCTCCGACATTTACGGTGTTTCCCCCCTGCTCTCGCTTGATTTTAGATATTATGAATTATATTTGTAACGTATATGCGTGCAGTTGTGTGCGTATGCACACCAACCTATGAGCAGTGGAAATCAGTTTGACCCCGCACTTCGTAGTAGCCCTTATGATTTCTTATCCCCTTTTTGAAAATTATTGTCATGGTTATTGCCAAATGTTGCAAATGCCAGCGCCGTTTAGTGAAAATTTCATATTCTTGTACGCACCGGCTGAGTGAGTTATTAGTGAACTTCATGGAATCTCTGTAATGCTTTTTGTGCGAAAATTGGCGCCATATTGCGCTCAACAAATCGAAATTCGTACACTGAACTCAACTAGGGCGACTACAAGAAATGGAAAATGAAGACTTGTGGGTTGGTATCATGAGGATTTAATTGGAATGTGCGTTTGACCTTTAACTCAGCTTTGACAGCTTCATTCGCAGCGAGGGATGACTGAGGATAACTTTGTGAGCTGTTCTAGAAACTGTGACAGTGTGATGGGAGATGCAAAGGTTTTTTAGCACAAACCCTCTCCTTATGGCTAGAAGAGATCGCTATAGTATCGTAAACTAATCCCACTGCGTACAGGATCGTTGGATCGTTTCTTGGCATCTACGGCTTCGAAACCGCAAAGTATTTTCTCGTTTTGCTAAACAACTTCAATTGTAGATGTCAAGAGATATTTTCCCAATAAATTACCACACTTACAATATAAATAAGGTATGGCTGCCGTAAAAGGCTAATACGATACATGATCTAAAGATTCCTAGAGAACATCGGCCTAGTATCAAAGAAAAATATTGTTCATATCGACCAACAACAACAGCCAACTCAAATCGTTCTCCATCTGGTCCTTCCATCGCAGTCTTCCTCTTTTTCCACGGTTGAATTTTAAACCTCATTTGAGAAGGCTGACAAATTGATGCAGGGGTCACTGGAGCGCAAAGAATTTGTGTGGAAAGCCTTTCTCGGCGTCGAGGGAGTCCTAACAGTTATTCTAGTATTGGTAGTCAGGACAACTCTAATTGAATTCGTTCCAAGATTGCTGATGGGCAGAGCTGTCTCGGCGGAGTGGGGTGGAGCTGTCTTCCACCTCCGGTTTATGGTCTTCAACTACCTGCTCCGTGTTGTAGAGTGCATGGGAATACATGCGGTGCTCCTAAATATATTGGACAACCCTAGATGTGTAAGCCTTATGGAGGAATTGGGTGGAAGCCTCGAGTCACTCATGTTTAGCTCCAAGCCTTTGCAAGGACAAGATAGAGAGTTTAGTGCAACTAAAAGGAAGGGTCGAGGGATAGGGAGGGTGAGCAGGGCTAAATCTGGAAAAAGTGAAAGGGACAATCAGAGGGAAGGAAGGTGAAATTGAAAGTTAAAGGTAGAGGAAAACGGAAAAGTAAAATAAAAGTTTAAGTGAAAGCGAAATAGAAGGAAAAGGGAATGGAATGCGAATGGGAATGGAAATGAGAATATGAATGGGAATGGCAGTGTAATAGGAATTCGAATGGTAATGGGAATGGGAATTTAAATGGGAATGGGAAAGGGAATGGAAATGGGAATGGGAATTGGATTGGGAATAGAAATGAGAATGGGAATGGGACTGGGATGGGAGTTCGAATGGTAATGGTAATGGGAATGGGAATAGTAGTGGTAATTAGAATGGAAATGGGAATGGGAATTCGAATGGTAATTTGAATGCGGATGCAATTGGGAATGGGAATGGGAATTGATCAATTTAAATTGAGAGAGAAGTTAAAATCGAAGAGATAGGGAGAGGAAGAAGCTGAGAAAAAAGTCAGATATATGGGTGGTGGGCGGAAATTTTGACAGGAAGGAGGTTGAGGCTGATGAGAAAGAAGAAAATAATACAACTCATATTTGCTCTATCCGCATGTTCAATATGAAAAGATGAGGCTCTCAAAGCTTTACTCTAGACAATTACATATGCGCTCCCCTAAAACTTCACCCCAACATCTAAGTACACAGCAACCCTTTATAAGATTTTACAACTCCATGACAAATATTGTATATCTCATTTGAGCGTGTACGATAATTTTCCAAGTGAGTTAATCACAAAACAGACAACAAATAACAAAAAATTGCTCATACCCTCTTCTATTCGTGTCACCATCATTACCGTGATTTTATGCAATTTAATGTTATCTCATAACTACAAAACATTATTACCACATATGAAACGCATACGCGCCCTGAGACGGAGCAGCCTATGCCGCAATCAAGTAAAAAGCCAAACTATGGCAAGACACCACAGTTGATGGAAGACGTATAATAACGACAAATAGCGACATGAAATTGTGAAAGCCAACTTGTTTTTTCGAAACTTTTATGTTTTCGTATTTCATTCCTATTTGTCTGCTATTTTTTTTTTTCATACCCAAATGACATTGTGCTGATGTGACTTTTTCACTTCCTTTGAGCGCTGTGATGTGTTTCCGTTTCCTTTGTAAGTTTGGCGAATAAACTTAAAAACACACCCAAAAAAAATATATGAAAGAACGTTGGAAGGATGTGCTGGCAAAAATCATGCATCCAGCCATTCACTCATTCATTCAAGAATTGTATTACTTCTCTGAGCGGCTGTAACTTTTCTCGTTTGAAACATTTAACGTCTCCAACCATTTCGCCAAATATTTCAAGCAACAAAAGCAGACACCAGCGATAAACATTTCGGAAAAATTGTACCTTTTTCAGGGATAAAGGTATCTTTTGTAAATTCAGATCAATTTGGACTTGGAATCGAATTCGAAGCTGATAACTATGAATTAACACAATTTGAATTACCGAGATTAATAATGATTACTAATCGTAATGATTACCGATTTGATTGATTAGTTTTTGGAAAATGATTGATTCTTCATTATTTTCGGCTTGTAATGATTATTTTAAAAACTAACCGAAATTATTCAAAAAAAATAAGAATGGAGCCATCGTACCGTAGAAACAACCCAACGATCATTTCTGTAAAGGTTTTTAAAAGTAATTTAAAGTAAAATTGCTACAATAAGCGATATGTAAGCTTTTCAGTTTTATTTATTTGAAAGTTTAAAGCAAACTTTTTATAAACTATAACAAAAAACTGTTATAAATCATTTCACGTTGAAAGTGAAGTGAAAATGTTTATAAAAAATCTAGAGAAAATTATTTGTCAATTTTTTTCTTTCAACTTAAAAAATTTTTTATTTCTTTTCATAAGAAATTTTACATGGGAATGTGGACGAAAAATCAAAAATCATGACTGCATCTTAACCACTTCTGCAATCTGCTGATAATTGGTTTAAGTTGCAGCTTTCAATGTATGATTACAACTTATTTATTTATTATAGTACAATAACTAAATAATAAAGCATGGTTTGAATAAAATTTACAAAAAACCCTTATAAACAGCTTTCTTTTAAATTTTTTTATAGGCTTACATTAATAAGCTTTTTATCAACGTATCGTTTCAATTATAAAACGTTTATTTTCAAACGTTGTATAAACGAAAAATCAGAATTTTGTAAACTTAATATTTATTTCGGAAAGCTTTTTAAAAATTTATTTTAAGTTTACTTTGCTTGTTGGGAATAAATACACCAGCAAAAATATGAGCTGTTTTGAAGGTACCCTTTCTTTAGCAAATTAAGTACCATCCCTGTTACACAGTTGCTGCAAAAAAAAAGAGCTTATTTGTGGGAGGCAGCGTGGAATAAATGTGTGAGTATGTGATTGTATCAGTTCCAGTTGACGACGCAAAGTGAGTGACGAAATGTAACAAGGATAATAACAATAGTGCAAGAGATTTTCCGCTATGTTGATTTGCTGTCATACTTCCTTCGAACTCACACATGCTCATAAACATACACACTCATACACATCGGATTATAAATTTCTTTTCTTTTGTCTACAAAAATTTTGCAACTTTGCAACGCTTTACTTTTCCGCTTTGCAAGGCTTTTGTTTATTTTTCCCATTTTTTTCCTTATAATATTTATGCCTCTGCTTTGTTATTTTTTTCCTTTTTGCTTCACATACATATTCTTCCTTTTCAAATTTTTTCGCAAACAATTTCCTTTTTATGTTATTTTAATTTTATGTTATTGTTATGATACAATGAAATAAAATTAAATTGACACTGACGCCAGGCGTGCACATCACACACACACTGCTTAACACACACGCCCACACGGTCCGCACACCTTCTCATAGGCCGTTCCATATAAATATTCACACAAATGCTCTTAACTGTTAATAGAGATACTCTGTAACAATCAGACTGCGATATACATAAAAATGATACGCACAGATAGATAAAGTAAATGACAGTTGTTTTTGACATTTTTACTGTCGGTATTATTAAAGTTGATATTTGACGGTGGGTTTATGTGAACATTTTGAGTGAGTGAAATGGTGCTTGAAGCCATTTTGGTTTAGTGCTTAAGTTAAAGGCTGGCTTAAATTTATTTAGAAATATATTTTTGCTGGTGTATTTTATTTGGGTTAACAGAAGAACTTTATATTCTACTAGAAAATCGGGCCACGCTTCGATTCGTGTCAGAACTTATCATAAACTGAATCCGATTTTAATCATTATATCTCGGAAAGAAGTTGAGATATGGAACTTAATCACATCGCTCGGTGTAGCACTCAAGCATAAAGTTCCTTTCAATTCCATCATTTGAGGGGCATGCATCTGGTAATCTTAAGAGAAGCTACCACTGCTCGATTGGTTGGGGTCCTAGTTAATGTAGACATCGTCTAACCTCAGAAAATACGATAGGTTCTACTAGAGCGATTGGAACTCCTTTCTTAATAATACATGATATCAAACCTTGCTTGGTCGGAGCATCTCCAAAGAGGAGGAGGAATGCTTGGAAGCTGCGTATTATACAGATCCGCTCTCTGAGAGGAAAATTCAAGCAAAGCAAGGGGAGCATAACTCTCACTCAGTAAGTACCGCTGCTGAATACACTATAGTTTTCCAGCGCGCCTTAAGTAAAATTGGTAAGATGCAGAATAACACTTCGTCTCCGAAAATAACAACGTTTCGTACAGGGAAACCTTGTGCATGGGTGCAATCTCCGCTAAAAGTGAGGACTATCCTGAGACAAAAAAAAAAGAACCAACTGACTCAGATGAAGTAAGAATCGAATTACTTGGGAATATACGCCGGTAAGATATGCCTGAAGAGGATCCTAAGGTTCTACTGGGACAAAAAAAATTCTCCCAAGGCATGCGATTAGTACCATAAAGTGAAACTGCCGTAGTGTGCCGGATCCTTGTCCGTCAAAGGGCTATCTCCATCTCTCTGTCGTCTCATAAGTCTTTGGGGAGTGTTTTCCAGACAGCAACACCAATGTGTCACAAATATGCACACCCACACTCTTAACTATCAGGCACGCCTCCACGCTAAGCAAACGGTAAACAAAGCGGACGTAAGGCGCAAGCACAAAATTAGTGAGCGAATAGCATAATTTTGGTTTGATAAGAGACCCGTAAGTCCTACAAAATATTTTGAGTAGCATTCCACCTTACGCTGCACAACCTTCCACTCTCGATCACTATTTTGGTTGCGTTTAGAAGCATTGAGAAGTGGTCTCACTGAAGCATCCTCGCTTCGAAAGAGCATTGGTGAGTCCGCCGCCACCTACTTACAGTACAGGTACACACCCGCAATCGTGCACTCACCAATCATCATTAATTTCGCACCGATCCACCGTTATCCGTTCACCGGTCATCGGTAAACTGCCACCGACCCACCGGTAGTCGTTCACGGGTCATCGCTCATCATTATCCACCGAAATTTCACGGCATTTCCAGTCCTACTAACCTTACCCGGAAACAATAACCCGACTGAAATAACACCATTAAGCACTGTGTTCTTATTAGTAAGAGATGGGAGCTCTACTCTACTCTGGAATTGCTGAGTGTTACCACAGCCTTAGACGAAACTCACCACACGCCAAATCAAAACAATAAGCATATAAATAATTCAGCGCAAAAAATGCGGATGCTATGTCTGATTTTGACTTCTATACAAAGACTGGACAATAGGAGGATTTGCGAAAAACTGCTCCTATCTTTTGAAAACCAACAACCTCATACAAGGCGCCTACCAATTCTAAGTTCTGATCCTTCTGGTCACTATAAAAAGTAAAAAAACTATTCCTTGGACTGCGCAGGCAATTAAAAAGTAAAGTCCTCTCTTGAAGGACAAAGACCACGGTTCATACCCGTATGGTTTCGGAGTGACGTACAATGTCGAAGGGTGATTTAATATCATTTGGAGTATTCGCGAGTAAAGCTCTTCAGAAGATTACTGTCCATTCCGGGATATCAACGGCGTGTAACGAAAGAAATTTTTCGATGGGCTGTCCTAGATTTACCCAGAAAAATAAGCTAAGTGAAGCGACTTAAAATGGCTTTGGAACATTTTGACAGCAGAGGAAAGGTGGAGATGGGTGCCGCTTAGATGGAAAAAAGTCGGAATATAAATTCGCTTTACTTTCTTAGTGCACTGGCGTCAATTATCGCTCACAAGGGATGGCTGGCGTGTCCTTTTCCACACTGCTCAACATCGGCTGGGATGTAAAACGCCACTTAATAATGTATAAGATGTTATTTGTCTGGACATAACTCTATCCGACTTTTGTAACTATGGTTGCTTCGTTTACCAATTCGTCAATGAACTAGTTTGTCCAAAAAAAAGTAAAGAATTTGACCTAAAAAAACGTCCGGCTACTTAACTCAAAGTAAAGACAATACCTATTTATGTACACACTACGCCATTAATCTCCAAAACCCCTTTTAAAGCTTCTGCACTGCAAGGTATCACCGATTAGGAGCGTGCGTTCGCAAGCATTTTACTTTGAGCTACTTTGCATATCACAATCGACCAGCCGTTGCAAACGGTTATCAGTTAGTGGTCAACACCCTTGAGCGTTACTTTGTGGATAATTTACTGTAAGGATGGAGATCGTGTTTGGTTTTATGCTTTGTAATTAGAAATGTGAATTAAGTAAAGACCAAACAAAATGATTAATTGCCGTTATGATCTGGTATCGTTTTTGCAGGCGTGTTTGTTATGCATTTGCATTTGCGTTGCTTACACTTTAGGTCAGCGACGTTCGTTTTCAAGCCCATGGACGGAGAACTTTAAAGCTCTCACACATATTAGCGCACATGTAAAAGGTAAAGGCTCTGCGCTGTGAGGAATGAAAGTATACTTGGCAAATAGTTGATCACCGATAGGTGACAGCGATGCAGTGTGAATTGATATAATATACATTAAAGATATCAGTACCTTGTCAAATTTTCCTAAAATAAACACCTACTACATACATACTATGCAGACCTGTTAAATATTGATGAATATATACAGGGTGGCTGATGAATTTTGCTACATTAATAAACTCAAATAATTTTTTTTTCAGTGTATGGAATTCATTTTTCTTTTATTCGTGTTAAAGCTCATTAAATTTTATTAAATATAGCTTAATTAGTTTTAAAAATAATGGAATTTAAATGCCCCCCCTGCTCGTCGATGCATGTGCGGCATCTTACCAAAAAGTTGTTCATTACTGCTTGGAGAGTTGAGACAGGAATAGCCGCAATTGTTTCTCGAATGGATTGCCTTAGTTCATTCAAATTTGTTGGTTTTGCTTTGCAGACTTCCTGTTTGCAATAACCCCACAAGAAAAAGTCAGGTGCAGTAAGGTCAGGCGACCTGGGTGGCCAACGGAATGTGGAGTTTCTGGATATCAGCTTATTGGGAAATTTTCGTCGCAATTCTGTCATAACAGGTTGGGCTATATGAGGAGCTGCACCATCTTGCTGAAACCACACAGAGTTGAAAGAAATTATCATTCGGCGTAATTCTGGATAGAAAAACTCTCTCAACATGCTCAAGTAACGGTCTCCAGTAACCGTAACGGTGTGACCGTTTTCTTCGAAGAAGTAGGGCCCGACAATGCAGCGTGATGAAACTGCACACCACACTGTGACACGAAGTGGATGCAATTCCGTCTCATGGAGTATCTGTGGGTTGGAAGCACTCCATATTCGACAATTTTGTTTGTTTATGTTGCCGTTTAAATCGAAATGGGCCTCGTCAGACATGAAAAGACAGTTCAACATGTTTCCATCCTCTTCCACCATTTGAAGTATCTTCTGGCAAAATTCCAAGCGAATCGGCAAGTCTGCAGCGTTCAGTTTGTTGGCCATTTGAATTTTATATGGGAATAAGTCCAAATCTTTGTGCATAATTGACTGTAATGACTGTCTGCTTACACCCATTTGAGCAGATAAGCTTCTTGTCGAAACACGTGGATTGTTTTGTATGGCAGCAGCTACAGCAGCGATTGTTTCCTCCGTTCGAACTGAAGGGTTTCGATGGTAAGGTCTTCTGTTGACTGTCCCATGCTCGGCAAAATTCCTTACAAGTCTTATTATGGTCCATCTGCTCGGAGGATTGTCGCCAAACGTGCGCCTATACTCTCTTTGAACCGAAACTACGGACTCCAGTGCGTGATAGCGGCGGACAATCCAAATTCTTGTTTCAGTGTCCCAGTTATCCATTTTTGTTAAATGTAAAAGTCAATCTGCAAAATAAAAGAAAAATTAACCAGATTCATTGAATAGAAAAAAAGTTATTTAATTTTTTTTTGGTAGCGGCATTCATTAGCCACCCTGTATATATTGAATCGTAATGATTACCGGGTTGATTAATTATTTTCTTGAGAATCCTTTTTATGATTGATTACCATTACTTTAAATTTTTAATGATTATTTTCCAGTTAATTAAAAAAAAGAATCAATAAAAAAATCATGATTTTGTACGATTTTAAAAAAATCAAAAATAATCAAAAAGTTTTTTTGATTACTTTTGATTATTTGAAATTTTAATTTTTTTTAATTTATTTGTTTTTTATTATGTTAGATTTTCTTCAGTATTGTTGTAGAAGCACATAAATATACACATCAACAATATTGGAGAAAACCAAAAAAATCAAAAATACTCGAAAAAAATTAAAAGTAATCAAACCAACTTTTTTTTGATTATTTTTGATTATTTCTGATTTTTTTCTTTTTGATATTTAAAACTTTTTTTTACTTTTTCTAATCGTAATCAATTAATAATCTTGAAAAACAATTAAAATAGTTACTACCAATTAAAAAAGTCTAATTAATTGATAACTAAAAAATTTAACAGGTATGATACTATTTATATTGCACTGCACTCAAAAGAACTGATCAGTGATATATCACATCCCGATCACAAATAAATGATACCCGTCACATTTCTGGTTCATTGATACAAATATTACCTACAATTTTAACATTGTGTTGTCATGGGAGGTGACCAATTGGCACCGTATAGAGACTTTTAGGACACAACTGTGATAGGTTGAATGAACCAATTCAGACCAGTGATGGGTCCCACAAAGCCGTTCTTAGACAAAACTGTGATGGGGCAATATGTCCATCACCTTCTGCATAACAAAAGGTCGTTCGGGTAGTCGCTTCGGTTTCACTGAGATTCCCGTGCCAATTTCCAACATTTGCCTAAAGGGTTAGACTAGGCCAAATACTTGTTTTTATATAAAGAGGTGCGTTCTATGAGTGTTGTCATTTTACATTGAAAATGTACATTTTGTTTACTCAGTGATATGAATTAACTCCGTACATAATTTAAAAAGGTGTTACTTATATAAAGAAATCTCATAGTGCTTTCTACCTTATTCTTGCTCAAAATCTCTTTATTGCGTGAAAGGTACAAAACTGATACACCCACTACAAAAAAAAGTTAGCGGATCTGGTAATTTTATATAAGCGTTTACAGGTACTTATTTTAATGCCCTGAATCCAAATCTGATATTAGAATTCGCCAAACCGATCGCGATTTGGCTCTAACCTGAAAATACGAAAACAAAGAATTGGCTTTTTTTTTTTGGGGGGGTATTTTTTAATTTGGCCCAGTCTAATGATTCACTCTATGTGCATCGAAAGAGAGTCCGAAACTTTTGAAGTGAATTATTAAATATCGGCGCTCTTAATTTCTTTGTGGGGATATTACTGCGAAATAGTTAGAATTGGAAGATGTGATCGGCTACAAAATTTTGGGTTTGGTATTTTTTTATGTGTAGCAGCAAGTTCTCTCATATTTTAACACAAACGTGAGATTTCATTGTGTGTGTTTGAGCATCACTTCTTTAATTGTTGGTAATAATTTTGAAATTAATAGAAATCATTAGTTAAAAGCAAATATTTGTGTCGTGCATAATTATAATTGGAGTAGGTTTTGTGAACAATCAAAAACGTTGGCTTTATCAAAGGGTGGATAGTCGACCTCCTACTCCATTTTAATTTACTCTACTTTTCTTTATTTTAAAACCAGCATACCGGAAAGAACCTAATCATGTTCTTCTTATGTAAATATCAAGTCTTCATAGGTATCTTTCCAGTGAGTTCTTCAGCAATTCAAGCGATTTTGATGAAAGTTGTTAGGACATTTTGTTTTTGGATGCTTGGAAAACTTAGCAAGGCACACCGGCAGAAAAAAAAAACTTTAAGTCGTCATGAATCTGATTTTTTTTCTCAATCTTTAAAGAATTTTTGGAAAAGTGCACATTACTATACGGCGGAAAATAGAAAGGTAAAGGCGAAGAACAAAAAGGAGAAGGACATTAATAGGAAGAGAAAAGCGGAGAGGTGACACTTTATATAGAGGAAAACAAGTTAAACAAGGAACAGAAAGTATATTGGTAAATAAAGAAAAATCTAGAGATGGGGAGCGAAGAGGGTACGATTTGACAAATGCATGCAAGTCAATTCTCAGATGCGATAACGTCTACAGCGTCTGCCAGTAGATTTATAAATTTTTAATCTCTTATCTAGCTCCCGTTTGCTCTCCCTCAGTTTGTCTCATGCCTAGCTCCACTGTCCCCGGAACGATTTGATATGACCAGTGCAACCTTCGAGGTCATCTGAAATTCTTCTTCCTGTTCGACAGGCATGACTTACAACGGGAATATTCTAATCCCCTGAACTACATGGGCATGCTCCTCCTCCTGCTCATTCTTACCACCTACTTTTACTTTTAAATCCACCTATTGTTATGGCAACCACAAAAAGCTCTTCGCAAGTATGGCCTTTTTTACTTATATAGCCAATTTTGTTCCGAAATGAATTCTTCGTTATTAGCACCCTCTGGTAATAGCCCGACTGCCCTCGGTAACCATTTGTTTGACCCTTAGAACCTTAGGATCATTAAGTTTAGTCCAGGGCATCTGTCCCTATCCTTATCTTTACCTTTATTTTAAAGGTTACTTCTACCTCTAGATTTAAATTTTCTACCTCAAACTTACCTTCCCATCCGTTTTCCTGCTCTGTTTTTTATTCCCCAAAATTACTTTTGTCCTCCGACTAATATTCGAAACATAAATCTTAATTTTCGTAGAAGACTTCGTTCTCTCAAAATATGAAATACGCGCCTTTAGGCGAACAGACTACGTCGAAAGAGTAAATATTTGTGTATCAAATGCTCAAGGGATGAGTTTAAGAAGGCATTCAGGTTTTTCCTGGTCACTCCAATATAAATGTCTGTATCAACGAGCATTTGGTGTGATCAAGCAGCTGATTTTAGAGTGAAGATTTTGATCCCATTAAATCCTCTAATGAGAAGGGTTAATATTACTTTTACACAAATGTGTGCACCAGCATTTGAGTACGTAAAAGTAAATGAGGAATCAGCTGGCAAAGCTTAAATGAGCCTAAGGGTTGGCAGAAAATCAAATTTAAAATGGGCAGACTGCAGGTTGTGAACCATGCGATAAAAATGGCATTTGGTGAGTACATATTAGAAAGAAAAAGAGAATAAGGTTTGCTGAGTAGAATTTAAAGCGTTATGGGGCTATCCAAATGCACGCTTCTGTTTTCATTTCTTAATTTGCAAGTTTTTGCTAAAATTTATTCTCGTTTCTGTGAGGAATAAGGAAAAGTATAATGTATTAAAAAATAACAACATAAAAGGTCATGGTGGGGAGCCTTAGTAAAAAAAAATTGTTTTGTGGGAATTATTGGGCAAACACTTTATTTAATAATGTTCCCTACTTCTTACTAATACACAAGGTATTATAGTTTTGTCCATATAACGGTGGTTTGTAGCGGTATAAAATAAAAGAGATAGATATAGGGTATCATTCATTCTAAGAACAGAGGAATCAATTAAGACATGTCCGTCCGTCCGTGTACACGCAAGTTACTTTCCGGCCAAGGTAGGTTGCTGTTTAAAATGCGCTAAGTCGAAGCATAACCACGCCCCTTTTTCGATATCAAAAATTTCTAAAAACCTATAAAATAAGATAATTCAATATTATAAGCAGCTATAATAATAAAATTTGGTAGGTTTATTGACTTGATCATTCCGTTGAAGATTTTACTAAATTTTTGGAAAAGAGGTGTGGCACCGCCCACATATGAATGAACAAATTAACTGTTAAGAACTTGGGAACCGTTTAATGGTGTGCTTACATTTGAAAAATTGTACTCTCTTCCCTCCTCATTTAGCGTTTCCTCTTCATGTCTCCCTATATCTTCCTTTTTTTCTTTTCCTGCTTTCTCACCCACCCCCATATCCCCTTCCTATGCTTTACCCTCTTCATTTTCCTCTAACAGCTCCTTTACGTCTCCCCTTTACTCGTACTTCTATTCTTCTCCCTGTTGCTCTTCTAGTACTAAAATGTTCATAGCTCCGAAGATATAGCGAACTAACATTTTTTTCGATATCGTAGCGCTCACTTTTTCCAAGGCTTTCTTGATATAGAGGACACGTTTAAAAACTTGGTTATCTCTAATCAACTAAATTCGTAGTTATGCTGAATTGCAACTTTATATAGCCTGTGTCGTAGCCAGAGGAGCCATGAACCCACTGTGATAGTGTCACAAAGATCGATGATGAAGTTTGGACGTCAATAAAGAACAAACAACACAAAATTTATGTGGGCGTGCCACCGAAAGCGAAATGATCGAGCAGTGTAACATTGATACCTAGCGACTATCTAAAGAGGCAAAGAAAAAGGCAAGGTCTTGAACTGTCATGAAGTGTTAAATTGGTGGAAGAACTTAAGAAAAAGACGTTCAACCTACAAGCTAATGAGATATATGGCTCAATTGTACTACCGAAAGCACGGCGACTGCCATCTATCGCAGATATTGAGTCGGCATGAGAGTTTTAAGGAGTATTTAAGTACGCAAGAAAGAGGGTTTGTGTTCAAGCTGGACAACTGAATGGAAAAAAACACAACACGTCATATTTCCTCTCGCTTGTAAGGAGAAAGAAGCACTACCCGATATTTATATTACGTTCCACCAGGAATGTCGCAAATCGCTGCGAACTGACAATAAAATTCCAGACAAGGCAGACATCGACCGAAGAGCGATAGACATCTAAACCCATATGTCTGGAAAAAGCAGGTCAGCTGAGCATGTAATGACTTTATGATTCCATCTCGTCGTTCTCGATGCAGCTTTCACAACTAGGATTTTCCAGAACATTTAACCGCACCTCATGGATCCTCATCGGGCACTATTCTGTTAATCCTCCGATTACCATGGAGAGGTGGACATTAGTTCCGAAGATCGTTTGGCGTCTACAACAGGCCAGAAGGACTTCGACACCTGGCAAGAGGTGGTGCTATCCCATTGCTAACTTAGCTGATCTGAGGTACATTTGTCCAGCAGTAGACTGCAGACCGAGAGCCAAATAGTCGTTAACTGCTTTCGAGTTCGCATTGGTTGCACATAGCGTCTCGAAGCCTTATTGCCGCCTTAGCTGCGCTTCTCTTTTCAACAATGTCAACTGGGGGCATAGCATAACATTCAATGCTGGGCCCACTGATTCCAACCAGAGCCATTCGGTGCACTGCAACCATATATAGCCCATATATAGTACCCCCCCAAACCAAAACTCAAAAAAGAGAGTAGGTTTCACCACCATATCGTACAACCAGTGCATCACCCTTGGAGAGGGTCCCCAGCGTTTTCCAATTACCGCCCTGCAAACAACCGAAGCCTTTTTGGCCCTCTCTTCTACGTTAAGCTTAAAAGGCAGCTGGCCTGGCAAGAATGTTACCGAGGTACTTAACCTTGTCAGAAACTACCGGAGAGATCCTCCAATAGAGGGTAGTTCAAATTCAAGAATCTTGTACCTTCTTATGTAGGGAGCCCTCTTTAAGTCTTACAACCCACTAAAGAGCCGTTACAGTTGAGCTGCTTTGCAGTAAGCAGAAGTCCTATCGCTTACGCGCAGGTCAATTAGAGAAACGAGGAGAGACTGATTGGTCAGAACTCTTGAGAGATACATGAGAGCATTGTACCGCTTTTGGAATAGAGATAACTGTTTAAGAGACATACGCTCTAATTATTTATTTCGTTTATTTTATTTGCATTGCATGCTATTGTAATTCGCAACCAGCTTATGAAATATTTCAAAGATATAGTTTATGTTTTGCAATCCCAAATCGGGGGTTTTTCTCAGCGAAAATGAGTATATCGAACAAATAACCACATTTCAAGAACTGGGGATATATCCCAGCCTCAAGCAGTTGCCGTAGTTGGGAGCCAGACAGAAAACGGGGTAAATCACACATGGTTTGCCCGATCAGGTAGTACTATTATATAAAAATATAGGACATTCTAGCTATTACCTGCTAAGCGAACTTTTGGATTTGGAATAGGGTCTTTTCTTTTGCTGATATTTAACTTATAGAATATTATATTAAAGAATTCTTACTGTTCGAATCACACATTTAATTAATAACTTTTTAAAGTTACACGAAGAAGACATCAAACACGTATTATCACTGAATTCGCACAGTGCCTGAGCCATATAATCTCAACGAGACACACCTAAACGCATGCTGTAAGCTCCATCATATACATACACCCAAGTACAACAAAAACAAAAAACGAATGAAGTCATGTGTATTTGCCTCTGGCAGACAAATCGTTGAGAAAAATACGCAATTTAAATGCATAACACACATAGGACATGCCTAATGCCAATAATAGAAAAGGAAAATCCTATCACAAATCCTGTCAGCTACGCTGGGGTAAAAATCATGAAAGGGGAACGATATAGAACCTTACAAATGTACATATATATACACATATGGATATAGAAAGGTGAAAGCATGTGAAGGAAGAACAAAAAATTGAAGGCAAAAGCGGCTAGGCAAAGCTCTAACAAATGTAGCACGAACTTGACGCACCCCGCAAAAGGATATGGAAAGTAATGTACAAACTCATATGTGAATTTAGTTATTTTATACTTTGGTCTTGGTAATTCTTTATTATTATTTTTTTCATATATGTGTATGATGCAATACACCTTTCCAACTTTATGTACGAGCATATACGAGTAAATCCATGGATTTTGCGACAACGGTATTGGCAAGTTGGAGACATTTTGTAGCAGATTAAGTTCCATTCACACATGGATGCAGCAGCGTTGAAATATGAGAAATGAAATTGTACACACACACACATACATGCATACTTGTACTTCCCTGCAAAAAATGCGATGAGTCTAGGATGCGTCCGTGATGAATCGCAAGGGACGATGCGACTAATGCCAGTTCTGATTACTTTGTATGAGTTGAACTGTTCACACTTGTTTGAGCATGTCCTATGGAGATCCCAATTGTACCCATTTATACCCGAACGGGCACGAAATCACTAATCCACTTTTTACCCAAACGGATACTTTTAACTCCTACAAGTATGCTACAAAAACTGAAATTGACTTACACAAATAAAAATTTAGTTATGTATATTGAATTATAGCCAACTGTAGACTAAAGGGATTAATCGCGGATCGCTCTCTTTAGAGATTAGTCACACGATTTTTTGCAGGGTATGAGAGTTTATTTTTTTTTTGAACTTACTCACACATGTTTAAATAATTGGAACATCCTGTGCGTGAATTTAATGTAGAAAACGGATATGAGCTAACGTTGAAATGAAACAAATAAAAATGATATAAACCTTTGAATGTGTGTGCTCTATATTTAACACTTTGCTACCGTAAAAAATATGAAAGACAAAGATGCTTAAGCCAGAATTAGGGCCTTGATAACTACTTCAAATCGAAAATAAAATTATTAGGCTTTTAACTACAATTTCTAGAGTCACGGTGTAAAGCCAGTGCTGTACAAGTAGACTTTTGGTGCTGACAAGATATCTGAGAGAACATGTTTTATGCGAATAAGTATATATAATTGTTAAAAATAATTATTTAAAACTAGCAAACACGGCAGATGTTGGCCTATAAAAAATTTACTTTGAACATTTTTACTAACTATTTAACCTCCTCATCTTTCGCTTCCTCTTCAGCTGCTCTTCTCATTTTAATTTTCGTCCCTCCAATTCTGCTGTCTCAAATCAATTTGAGTTTCTCTTTCTCTTCTTACTCATCTGTCTTTTTGCGATCCTCCCTTTTCGCTCCTATTTACATATCAATTTCTATTCTTTTTCACCCTTTAACTCTGCTAAGATACTGCGATCTTCCATATGAAGAGCTCGCACAGTTATACACCTTTGCCCAGACTTTACAAACTTACAACCTATTTAATTTTTTTAGCAACATTAATTTATTATAGATAGGAGTTTATGCTTAAAATGTATGCTTTTTTGTACCCTCACTTTATATGTTAATATATAATATTAATTTCATTGCAAGTAATATTTATTTCATCGAGTTGATTTGGTTTTGTGTTTTTCCGACAGGGTGGATACTGGATTTATATTGGAACGAATTTTCGTCATCCCTTGCCAATTTCGGTTTTGTAACAAACCGGTTTCGGCGAATCGCCATCTTCAGTGCTTGATTTCGTTCGTTCGTTTATTTCATCCCGAAAAAAGTCCAACTTTGATGCACAGTGTAAGCAGAACACGGATGAAAAAACCTCCAGCGAGCACACAAAATGAGGTAGACCCTTAGACTACAACATTTTTTGCAGAGACGGATTGTCCCTGTAGGGATGTCGGTGAGTACTCTGCAAAAAACTCAGTATCTAGGATTATTTCGGGATAACTTTAGAAATTTTTCAGGAAAACAATACCGAAATGATTTTGAAATAATTCGACAGCAATCCCAAACGATGCCGCAACAGTTTCGAAGACAAACCCGAAATGATCCTCAAGTAATGCAACAACAATTCCGAAATAATCCCGAAAACGACTAAAGAATGGTTTCGAAAAAGTGACGAACATCTCCCAAAAAAGTCCCGAAAGCAATGTCAAAATGATCCCGGAATAGCTTCACATAACCAAGAAATGATCCCCAAAAAGTCCTGAAATTTTCTGAAAATTGCCTTCTTCTGCTACAACTAGCTATTTACTAAATTCTATATTAAATAAGTTCTACTATAGTAATCATCCTGCCAGATAACCGATTTTTTTGCAATGAAAAGAGACATGCCAATCTGGGTATCAAACACGTGGTATTTTTTCCCGCATATCAACAAAAAAATTTCTGGTTAGGTTGACCAACTAGGGTTGTCACGGAACCCTATTACATTTATTTTCTGGCATATCCGCTAATGTACCAAAAAAGACTTAGCCAATGTCGATTAAGTTTTGACTATGGGTAAAACGCTATATTTCAAGTGAATCTACTTGAGTATTATTAGTCGTTCGCCCAGGGAGTTCTGTTGTAATAAAGAGGTATGAAGTTAAAAAATAGGTTCTTTAATATAGAAATTGTTTGTTCATTACTTCCTATGCTTGTATCTACGGAGTGGTTCAGAATTGTTACTATATATGGTGCACTAGGGTCAACATGTATAATTTTGGATATTCCGGAATCAGGGAAATAGTTCCAATAAATTTTGCTAGATCTAAACTGTAGAGTAGTTCGGAACCATAGGAAAGGAAATGCAGTGGCCACAATTTCAACCTCCCAGTTTATGAAATGTGAAATTCACCTGTGATTTGCATTTGAATAAATTGTTGTATTGTTGTTTGTACAAATTAGCTCTTTTTCGGCCTAATTTAAGACAAGCTACAAAGTCGAAGTACTAAACTAGATTTTTTTCGGACTAGTACAAAAAAGAATCTTACATATATTGTTCTTTTTGTTTGTTGTCCCACATAGCTTGCGATTTGTGAAACATAATGTTAGGGGCAGTTTCAAGCTATGCTGGCGAGACTAAGATGGCCAGAGGAAGAATGCGCTATTAAAAGAATGTAATATGTTACTTCAATTGTGTTTTACATTGCGCTACATGCGCTCGTATTCATAAATTCCGATAAATGTGTCACTCTGGGGCTTTCTTCTGAGTTTATGTCAGTTTAATTTGTGCGAGATATGAGTTTGTTTTTTTTTTTTTTAATTAAAAAATTTGATGTGCCAATATTTTGCCTAGTTTACGTGCTTTTCTGGTCTGTACCTCTTCGTTGCTTTAAGTTAACTTTTTACTATATTATATAACATTTTCACTGATTCGCTAACAGCAGGAAATATATTGCAACTCAATATATTATATTAAGTTAATGGATCTAATTCTTCGTTTGGGATAGATCAGGTCAAATGAAGGGAAACTCTCAAGAACCTTAACATATAATCATCTAAAGATTAAGGAGCGTGACTACAAAATAGAATAAAATAAAATTAAAAAAAATAAAATAAAATAAAATAAAATAAAATAAAACAAAATAAAATAAAAAAAATAAAATAAAATAAAAAAAATAAAATAAACTCAAATGAAATAAATTAAAACAAAGTAAGATAAGATAAAATTATATTAAATTAAATTAACTTAAACTTAATAAAATTTAATTTAAAAAAAATTAAATAAATGAAATAAAATAAAATAAAATAAAATAAAATAAAATAAAATAAAATAAAATAAAATAAAACAAAATAAAATAAAAAAAATAAAATAAAATAAAAAAAATAAAATAAACTCAAATGAAATAAATTAAAACAAAGTAAGATAAGATAAAATTATATTAAATTAAATTAACTTAAACTTAATAAAATTTAATTTAAAAAAAATTAAATAAATGAAATAAAATAAAATAAAATTTTAAAAAATAAAATAAAATAAAATTTAAAAAAATAAAAAAAAATTTAAAAAAAAAATAAAATAAAATAAAATAAAATAAAATAAGCTCAAATAAAATAAAATAAACTCAAATAAAATAACCTAAAATAAAAAAAAATAAAATAATGTTGTTGTTTGTTTTAAGGTCTGTTCATTTTACATATTTTTTGTAAGTATTCATGAAATGAGCTCAAGGCCAAGAATAATAATTTTTCACTTTTTGAGTTTTTATGAAAATTATTATTGTTTTTATTTTTTAATAATCATTTTTTAATTAATTATTAAAAGTTTTTTTATTGAATAGAGTAGGAAAAATGTTTAGAGACAACTGCCATAACTTTTCCTATAGATGCATTTCGGATGCTGCTAGACTTCACTCATCAGAGAAATTTTGGCACGCTCAAGACCAGTTGACCAGGTTATACTTACAAAAAAATACAATAAAATAAAACAAAATAAAACAAAATAAAATATAATAAAATAAAATAAAATAAAACAAAACAAAATAAAATAAAATAAAGTAAAATAAAACTATATTAAATTAAATTAACTTAAACTTAAAAAAATTTCATTTGAAAAAAATTAAAATAAATGAAATAAAATAAAATAAAACAAAATAAAACAAAATAAAATAAAATAAAATAAAATAAAATAAAATAAAGCAAAATAAAGTAAAATAAAATAAAATTATACTAAATTATATTAGCTTACACTAAATAAATTTTAATTTAAAAAAAAATTAAATAAAGGGAATAAAGTAAAATAAAATAAAATAAAATAAAATTATATTAAATTAAATTAACTTAAACTTAATAAAATTTAATTTAAAAAAAATAAAATAAATGAAATAAAATAAAATTAAATTTTATTTAAAAAAATAAAATAAAATTAAAAAAAATAAAATAAAATAAAATAAAATAAAATAAAATAAAATAAACTAAAATAAAATAATGTAAAATTAAATTAAATTAAATAGAATAAAATAACATCAAATTAAATTAAATTAAAATGAAATGAAATAAAATAATTAAAAATAATAATATAAACTGTATTACTAAAGCATGTAGAAAGGAAAGCAAAGATATTAAAGGCAATCAACAACAACGAAAGAAAATAAAGGTGAAGGAAAGGAACAGCAAATAATTAAAATAATATAATGTTTTGAAGATAAATTTTAATGACTGGGCGATCTGTGGTATATACAGCTGTGTGGATATTGTTCCAAATAATAAGAAGAAGCTGTGTTCTTAATCATTTTTATTTCAAATATAGGGAATTCTATAACAGAATCCACATAAGAAGAAATTTTAAAGTTTACACAATGGCCTTTAAATTCTGAAAAATTTTGTTGGCAGAATTTCCAGAAAATTTTGAGTATGCAGTTTTGAATCCCAATCAATTTTAGTATCATAATGGGCTAGTCAGAACTCCTTCAAACATTTTCTTGAATATCTAGAATTTTTATTGTACATGCTGTTTAAAATTTTCACTCAACACCTTCGACGAAAAAAAATCGTCGAACGATGTCCAATTTAATTTCGCTACTATTGTATTTAACACGGCTGTACTTATGTTAGATAGTTTCTCAAGAAGTCCTAATTTTTTCAACTCAAACTGTCGGAGAAAAAATTATACCCAAATCCCTGCATTGTAAAATCAGATCTGAAAAACCCCGTTACGCTTAAGTCGAATAAAATGGCATCCTCAATATGTACTTATTTCGTGTTTATTTCCGCTAGAATGCGCCTCACCAACAAAATTCGTAACTTTAGCATATTGTTTAAATTTTTGTTGCTCCTCACCTGTGTGAAAGTGTGCAACAAACGAAATGTGTTTTATTGTAATACCTTTGTACGCTAAATCAAGCATTGTTTTTTTTTTTGTTTTGTTGTTTTTCCTGATTTATATGCAGCCATTTAAAGTCGGTTTTGATGCTCTTTGTTTAATTTTTGTTTTAACACTAACTTTTTCACACCAAATGAACCTCAACAATAAATTCAATTGCACACCGTTACATGTCAATGAGTTAATCGTGCATAATCCCATTATAACGGTAAAGGATATCATGCTGTTCCAGTAAAGCAAAATAGAAAAAATCTGTATTTAACACGTTCTAACATAAAGCAGCCATCGATGGTGCCGTTTCATGTTGGGATATCGGCTCATGCATGGCGCTATTTACTTTGATGGTCGTACTTTTGCTTGGCTGTTTTCAGGGATTTTGTGAGTTTTCGAAATGATTTTAAAATCTTTTTTTATTCTTTTATTGTTGTTATGATTATTACTTGCTTTGTTTGTGTGCACTTGACAAATGACGTTTATCGAATATATTGTGTGATAAAGTCCGCTTATATTTTGATATCGAATGCGCTGTTCTGTAGTTTTTATTTTTTAGTTACAAAAAAATCGCTTAATACTATGGATTCGAATAAGTTTATTGTAATGTATTTTATGCAAAACTTTTTTGAAATAGAGTAATATAATGCAATATCGCGTAAGTGATTTTTGTTTAATTTCAGGACAGTTAGTTATATTTGTTGGAACAAACGCAAATCAAGCTTCTTCTTTTAACGAAAATCCAGCATTCAATGCGAATGACCTTAACCACTTTCACCGAACATGTCTTCCTCCTTGACTACCTGCTAACATACTTTTTTTATGACATTTAACCAGCATGGGATCAGTGTTTGGTATAAAAAAAGCACAGTAATCTAGACGTACTAAGGGTAATAATTGTAAATTAGTTTATGAATTTATTTTGAAGTGATTTCTTTTTATTAGTTTGAATCCAACTATGTGTTAAAAAAAGCTTTTAATCAAATGGAATTTCGATTCCAGATACTACTTACTTTAGGCATTTTACATACAGTTTTTTTTTTTTGAGCAGGAGAAGCAACTCACAGCAATTATCTCAATTCATTCAAT